>JAWWLV010000144.1:70601807-70613707 GCA_035041135.1 Platyrinchus mystaceus
GCATTTACACCTCGTTACTCCTGATAGGCTGATCAGTGTTAATCACCAACTGACCAATCAATGCCTGGAGGTTTAACCAAGACCCCTCCAGAGAGGTTTGGGTTAGTAGCACATCACTGCTCACCTTCTGGGGGGCAGATATCACCTTGCAGTTCCTGTAAAAGCCTCCTAATGGGATCTTTCAAATTACGTACTGTGTTTTCTTTTTTTTTTTTTTTTTTTTTTTTTTATATTCCTGATTTTATGTGTAAAAGTTTAGCAATGCTTCTAGAAAAATCCAAAAATGGATTTTTGTTCATGTGTACTAGAAATAAACATCCACAAATGCATTCACACCCCCACATACGGAGAGGAGAGGCGTCGACACTCTAAATTGGGTTTGCTGCCATACTGCCCTCAATCCCATTCTTTTCCATATGGTCTCATTCCTTGGCTTGCTATATCAATACAGGATAATCATAGAATCATAGATTAGAACATCCTGAGCTAAAAAGGACCCACAGGACCATCGAGTTCAGTTGCTGGTCCAACACATGACAACCCCATGAATCCCACCATGCTCCTGAGAGTGTTGTCCAAACTCTCCTTGAACTCTGCCAGGCTTGGTGCTGTGACCGCTGCCCTGGGGAGCCTGTTCCAGTGTCCAACCACCCTCTGGGTGAAGAACGACTTCCTAATATCCAAACTAAACCTCCCCTTCCTGCTGTTCCCTTGGATCCTGTCACTGGACACAGACGGCACAGATTTGTGCTGCCCCTCCACTTCCCCTTGTAAGGAAGCTGCAGATCCCGATGAATTCTGTCCTCAGTCTCCTCTTCTCCAGGCTGAACAAACAAGTGTCCTCAGCTACACCTCATATGGGTAGACCCTTCACGATCTTTGTGGCCCTCCTTTGGATGTTCTCTGATAGCTTTATATCCTTAATCCTTATGTCCTAATGACATGGCTCAGCAAAATGAACTGGCCAAAAAAACCTAGATTGACTGGTTTCTAACTGCATCAGCTCCCTGAGCTATCTCAGTACATGATATTGCATAAAATATCAATGTTTTGCTATTTATATTACAAATCCGCTGGTGCCAGTGTGAAGATGAGGGTAGGAATGTGAGGCTGGGGGTAAAGGAGAGAGAGTGACTGCAGAAGTTCTCATTTAGATGAGCTAAAGCACTGTGAAATCACACTCTTAGAGTGAGGCTAGGGTTGTGTGGTGATTTACGGGCATCCTGATGCACCCGCACGGGCAGGAGCGTGTGTGGTAATAACTGTGGCAGAAAATCTTGGACAGACAGATAATATGTTAATAAAAGTTTCAGGGAATGGCAGTACCTTTCTGTCTGCAAAGTTTCCAGCACACAATGGCAGTCAAAAAACCCCACAAAACAATAAAATTAGCAGAGGGAGGGGATTGGCAAGGGAAATGTTCCCAACCTCAGAAAGTTCACAGCCTCGGCGTGTGGAAATGAGGTGCGAGCCCTGCCGTCAATTTGAACTGTAGCACAGCTGATGGAACACAGGGAACGTGCTCACGTTGAGGCAGCAGAGACAGGACCAGATGATTCACAGCCACATGGTTTCCATCCTATTAAATGGAAATGAAGCGTCCGCAGCTGAGGCGCCGGCGCAGGGGAGGACTGAGGCTGTGGCCGTGAAATAGTAAAGGGTGAGTGATTTTCCAATTATTCAAATGACTCTGAGTGAGAAGGGCTGCCCTCCAGCTCAGAGAAGCCACTGTGTGCTGGGCCACAATCACACTTCCAGAGGAGTTATTTACAAACCTCCACAGGCTCCTGCAGTTCAGTGCAGGTTTAACTTGAAACCGTAGGGCTATGGGAGATATGGACTCATCTGGATCCACAACAACCTCTCCCCTCCCCAGAAAAGAAGTTTGATCATACTGGACACTGACACTGGGGCTCTCCTGATTGAGGTCCAATCTTCCAGAACAAGTAAAAAGTTCATAATCAAGGGAAAAGCTTCTATTGTCTTCAGTCGTCTTTGGATCAGGCTCTTAATGAAACCGTCTCTTCCAATGCATCCTCACAATAGGAAACACAGCTTCAGAAGAAGTTTGAGATAATTTCTCTTCTTTGCCTTTTGTTTTTCATCCTTCACCATCTGCCCTCCCTTTCTCAGGTGAGTAATAAGAAGTTCTTAGGTGTCACGGAGGTGACAAAACAAAGGTGACAAAGAGCCAAAAATTGCTTCTTTACTAAGGTAGTGTGCCTGGGGTTGGTAATGATGCTCCTTCCTGATATGAAAGTCACATTTCATGGAATGTGGAGTTTACTGAAGGAGGAAAGAACTTGGATAAAAGTGTCAGATTTAAGGCCTTTGTGGTGCCCAATGGCAGAATGAAGCAGAGAAAGCAATCATCCCACCTCACCTCGTCTCAAGGCAAGTTGGAGAGAGACGAACAGAAGCAACAGAGCTGAGAAAGAGTTAATGCTTGAAGCAATGCTGTGATCTAAGCTGGGGCTTTGGAGAAAATGTGGTCATGGAGCACCCACCAGCCCTACCAGGATGACCAAATATGTGATGCCATAAGAGCAATACGTGTGTCCTAAAACTATTTGGGAGGTGATAATTTCTTGGCAGGAGCGTAGGTATAAACACACAAAGATAAATGCAGGTATTGCAAACCCACATTTTAGGTTTCATCACTTTGCCAGGTACAGAGCAGTGCTGAGTTGGTTTTCTATTCCTTAGGAATTTGCTGCCAAAGCACATGTACCTTCAGTCAGCAAAAACAAACATCTTGTACAAAAAAAAGGGAGCTAAACAAAATCAAATCAAATGGGACAAAAATATAAAGAAACAAAACACCTCCCACAAAGCTTGACCATCCTCAACTCAAGATTCATATAATCAGGAGAAATATTGTGACTTCCTTTTCACAGCTCATTCTACCCTTCTGTCTAGGTGAGGCAAGTGTAATTGCTGAAGACTTGTTGCTGCTCTTTCCCTCTGTGTCTGTTCTCCCATCTTTGCTGATTGGATGGTACAACAGATTCATCAGACATATTTATTTATTTATTTATTTATGCAAATGGAAACATTTCAATTTATCTAGCTGAAGGCTTGACTCAAAGCCAACAGAAGTCATTCAATGGGTTAAATGATTTTCAGCCTTTTCTTTTAATCCACCTTCACAGACCATGTAGGACTGCTTTGCCAGGCCATCAGACAGCCCATTATCTGTACAGGTGTGCATAGATACTGAAATACATATTCTGAAGTGTATTATTGTAGCTTTTTGTATAAGCCATATCACCTGCAGTCAGTGAGAGAGAAAACATCCCACCTATTTGAAATCAGTATCTAAGGATGGGATCAATTGTACTTCCAGAGGTGCCAAAATCCTTTTCCATTGACTGCTGGGAGAACTTAGACGATGACCTTAGGTCAGGTACCGAGATTTTAGATGCATCTACATAAATGAGTGGTCTTTTATGTAAATTCTCAAGGCTTTCTGCTACTTTCACTTGTCAAAGGAGAGCTTTCCCTTCCTCTGATACTCTCTGCAGGACAGCCTGTGAATCAAACCACATACTGCTTCACACACAAAAAGTGATAATGTGTTCTTTTTTCTGCATTCCCGGAGCAGGAGGGGCTGTAAATGTTGTCCTCTTTGCCTTTTTTTTCCCCCTTGAAGCTGCAGTAGGTAAGGCAGTGAGACCTTAGCAGAGAGGAAATGAAGTTCAAGAGCATTCAGTAGAATGTGTTTGTCCAGCCTTGTCATGTGGGAGTGATGCAAAGTTAAACTCTCCCCCGAGGTGGAGATAAAAATTTGTCAAGTTGTGGGATGAACGTACATCCCTGCTACCAGGGGCATCGTTTGCAAGTATTGTGTTGCTCTAGGTCATTCTTAAATCACGGTGGCTGTTGAAATGGTTGAGGCATAAAATGTGAACTCAGAGACCTGTGGATATTTCTTACCGACAGCAAAAATATTGCCTTATTTTTTTCCTGCATTAGTGGTCAAAAAAAAAGTTAGGATTGTGATAATAAAACTAGTTTGTGAGTTGGATTCCACTTTTATATTTACCTGGAGCAGTGCTTGAAGTGTCAGTAGAGCTGTAGTATTTCCACAATTCCCTTTAATATGGTTAAAACTCAGACAAAGCATTGCAAGCACTTCACAGAAAAAAAACTGATTTGGGGTCCCACTGAGTCAGGCATGGGAGTCTCATCCACTGCCTTAGATGGTTGTGAGAAAGCCCTTGAGCACTTAATTTCAGAAGCAGTCAGATTCTTTCCAGGCTGCTGAGTGAAGAAGGAAATATTTTTGCAGCCTGGTTGGTTAGAAAAGTGGATGAAAATTTCTTAATGTGCTTTTACTGTATACTCAAGCTTGGCTCAAATCTGCACAAATTACATGTAAGCCCCTCTGTCCCACCGATATATTTCTGTTTTCTGTTTGCTATACTCTGTTGGGTCTGCCAACTTGCTCTCCACTGCTGTGTAACAATGCAAAGAATGTTGTACTAAACCCCCAAAATTCTCCAGGTTGACTTTTTGCAGTTAACTTGAAAAGCATAACAAAGTGAACATGCTGTCAACAGTCAGCTCTGAAAATCCAGCTGGGATCTAAACACAACAGATCAAAAACTGTCACTGAAATAGGGGCACAACACTGCTGGTAAACAACTGTCCTAATATTTACAGGTTGTTTTAAACAATAATAATGCTCTGATTCCCCCACTGATAAAATCCCTTCTAACCGAGGTTGAATTGAAAATATCCTGGATATTAGCCCTGTGTCTCCATCTGATAAAAACCTTCTGCCAGTGGCTGGCTGGCACAACTGGATGACATATGGCCTTCAACTGCTGGATGTAGCAGGAAGATACATGAAGCCACGTGAGATAAGAAGGTCAGAGGCAGAGCTCACTGGATAAATGGATGATTCCTTGAGGATCTTTGCTGGCTGGTATAAGTCAGTCGTCCCAGGGGAGAAAGAACATTTACAAAAGTCACAAACATAAGTGCCATCAGAAAAAAAACATCACACATCAAGGCTTTGATATGAAAGTGTTTACAGGCCATGATAGCAGTTCGGGATTTTAATTTACTGCTCTGGTCAGGCTAAACAGAGCTGCTGGAGGTTTATATGCTTGCAAAATGTTCCCTTATCTTCCCTCAAATAAAATATCCAAACGTATTTATTGTGTCTTCTATCCACTAATTTGAGCTGAGCTGGTGAGATTTTAACTACAGCTGATAAAAAATGTACAGCTACTGGGTCGTGTAAGTCCCTTGGTGCATTAGAATCTTGGAAAAGTGGAAGTGCCTTTAATCTGTTTGGACTGGGGTGGGAGAAAGAGGAGCTGGGGCTGGATAGTCTTTAAAGTCCCTTCCAACCCAAACCATTCTGTGATTCTATGTTTCCCTACCAAGAAAACTTGCTGCATTGCAACTGTCTTGAAATTCATGAACTAGAGAGGGCTTTTGGACTGGTTGTTCTTTAAAAATAAGTGTCTCAGAAGTGCTCTCTTTAGAACAAGGACTGTACTCCAGAGCATCAGCAAGGCCTAAGCAGATGAGAATGTCACTGTAATTTCCTTTTTCTATGGTTTAGTATAGTCAAGATGTCAAAAGTAGATGAAATGGGGTAAGCTGCTCTGAATTGGATGACCCAAACGCTCCAAAATGTTAGGAAATCAGGACATCTTGACAAATATATATCTCTTTGTCAAACATAACCATGACTCAGTGCAAAAGTTTAATTCATTGCTTAAGTAAAATTGGACATACTTAGAGGACGTTTTGGGGATGCACTCCAACAGTCCATGAAATACATTCAGGAACACAGTTCCAGGGGAGGAATAAAGTCTTGGCAATTATACCAAGGCTCAAAAAAGATACAAACTGGGCAAATTGTATGAATGTAATTGAATAAAAGCCTCAATTTTCCTCAAATTTTTCACTATGATCTAGCAAGGTATTTAAAAAACAAAAAGAATTTTTTTTTTTAAATGAGAGTTTAGGTTTGGATTTGGGCAACAGAAATAAGGTACCTTAGTCCATCTATATAAACATTACATGAAATTTGGTCGCAATTAGCATATGGAGATCCCAGAAACAGCACTAAAATTTAAGGTTTCTCAACAACTCCAACTAGATCATTTTAACTGGGTGCTAAATATAGGAGTGGTGATGAGCCTTGTGCATCTCTTGGTAAAGTTTGGCCTCAGGTCATAATTCTGTATGCAAAATGCAATCCAAGATTAAAAACACCCTAAACAATGGGATTTAATGACAAAGATAAGGAACTACTTGATCTAAAGTCTCAGAAGCTCATCATTTGGAAAATGCACTGACTTGGACACTTAACTATGAAAGAAGGTGCAATTAGGTCTGCATATTTTAAAGTCCTTATCTTAATGAATGTAGGAGCTAATACATGACTACAAATGAGGGGGAAAGAAGGCAACAGTTCTCAAGTGTTGAACAACTATTTTCTCTATGCTTTTTGAGACTAGAAGATAAAATGGTGATAAAAATGAGCGCTAGAGTGAAATGAAAAGAGAAAGTACAGAAGTTTATTAAACAAAAACATTGAAGGCACAGATAGATCTGATTGGTCACAGTCTGAAACACAGGCAAAGCTGTAGGCAAAGCTTGCTTTGAGAGATAAAACACATGCTAAGAATGATGTTAAACTTTACCCTTTGCTAATGTTATCTGACATTCAGGATCTGTGCTGCCTCACTCTGCCCTTCCCAGACTTTGCCCTTTATGTTGTAGAGTGTCAAATCTCTTTGACTCCATGTCATCATAAGGATTTTCCCCTGGCTGCAGCCAACAGAGGGGCTGAGTCTTGCAGTAAAAATGGAATAAAAGGAAATCCAGACAAAAAGCAAGAAGAGCAAGGGAAAAACAGATGAAACAAAAGAAGTAGAGAAGGACTGAAGTGAGGAGTGACCTTTTCCACATCCCCAGGGCTGCAGCACTGCAGGGTAGCAGCCAGATCCTCAACTGCTGTCAAACTGACAGAGAGACCCAGATACAGCTCCAGACTTCATAAGGATCCCAAAGGTAAGATCCTTCTATAATTGGTGAAGACCATCCCAAAACCTGAGTGACATGGAGATACTTATAAAAGAGGAGGTACTTCTCTTCCTTTGCTAGTTTTCAGAATGGAAGTGTATTCATGTTCAGCGATGATTTTTAAGGCATGGATGATAAATTTCTGAATATGGGCAGTTGTCAATCCTGACATAACCTGAAAGGGATTCAGAGGCTTTCACAGCAGGTTTGAGGTCTCTTTTATCTTTATCAATCTGTGTACTGTGGGCTAAAGTGTCAAAAGCAGCTACTGAAAAGTGGCAATCATATTTAAAAAGCTAGGAAGGAAGATCCAGAAAACTACAGACTGGTGAGCCCCACCTCTGTGCCTGGGAATATCATGGAGCAGATCCTCATGAAAGCAATGTTAAGAAACGTGCAAGACAAAGAGGTGATCTGGGTCAGCCAGCATGGCTTCTCCAAGGGCAAATTGTGCCTGACCAGTCTGGTGGCCTTCTGGGATGGAGTGACTGCAACAGGCAACAAGGGAAGACCCACTGATGTCATCTACCCAGACTTTTGTAAGGCTTTCTACAGGGTCTCACATGACTTTCTTATCTCCAAATTGGAGACATGGGTTTGAAGGGTGGCCTATTCGGTGAACATGGAATTGGCTGGACAGACACAGCCAGAGAGTTGTGCTCAGTGGCTCCATGTCCAGGTGGAGTCCAGAGGATGGGTGTCCCTCAGGGCTCAGTCTTGGGACCAGGTCTCTTCAATATTTTCATCAATGACAGGGATGATGACATCGAGCACACCCTCAGTGGGTTTGCAGATGACATGAAGCTGAGTGGTGCAGTTGACATAACAGAAGGATGGGGCTGTCCAGAAGGACGTGGAAAAACTTGAGAAGTGGTTCCATCATAACCTCATGAAGTTCAATAAGACCGAGTGAGAGATGCTGCACCTGGGTCAGGGCAATCCCAGACATGGGATTTAGGTTAGATGTTAGGAAGAGGTTCTTTATTCAGAGGGTGGTGAGGCACTGGAATGGGGTTGCCCAGAGAAGCTGTGGCTGCCCCATCCCTGGAAGTGTTTAAGGCCAGGTTGGATAGAGCTTGGAGCAACCTGGTCCAGTGGAAGGTGTCCCTGCCCATGGCAGGAGGTTGGAATGAAATAATCTTTAAAGTCTCTTCCAACCCAAATCATTCCATGATTCTATGATTCCCAGTAAGAGGAGGAAGAACACTTAGGCTGCAGTGACTACCAGGCTCATTCCAGCTACCAAGTATAAGACAAGGACAGTCTAATACAGAGCTGAATATCTACTAAGCTGGGAGAAAGAGACACTTTCAGGTGGTGACTGAGAACTGAAAGGGTTGCTGTGTGCTGGAGATGCCTGACTTGCTCTGTGGCAGGAGAGGATCCCATTGTGACCTTCAGAATGATGTGCCACATAAAGCTGGATGGGAACAGACCTGTGGTCTCTGAGGGGGTGCACATCACAAACTCTTTTCTGCTACAGAGGCACAAAAATACAGGGAAAAATCCAGCAAAATACTGTTTTGACACAATACTTTGACACAAGAGCACAATACCTGCTGTAAGAATAAAAAAATATAAATAAAGAATACAGACAAAGGTGCTTTTTACCTTTTAGCTGCTCTCACTCCAAGGGAGCTGGAAGAAGACACAGAGATGCTTGGTGGGCAGCAGAGTTCCAAGGTGCCATGACTATGCTGGTACCCCAGGGAGATTCCTGTACCCACACAAGGTGCATTTTCACTCCTGGTCACAGTGTGGACAGAATTCACAGTCTCACAAAAAAACTACACCTGGAAATGTGCCAGAACCTCCTTTTGGTAGAACTGATTTTCTCCAAAATGTTCCCAGATTGACATCTAAGGTGAGAACCATTCTAGATGAGCTTCAAACAACATTTTTTTTTTTTAATAATTGATTAAAGGTATGTAAATTGGCCCTACTGCCCCAGATTGTTTGACATCCTCAAGAAAACACCTGATAGATATGTGGATAATGTCAGTGCTCAGGCAGAAACAAAGCACAGATCCCTGAGGGATCAGGAGCATCAAGAGAAGAAATCCAGACAGGTCCAAACCTATGGGATCACAAGTTCCCAGACTAAGTCCCCACCAAATCCCACATCTTTTGGTGAGAGCTTTGATATTCCACTGTTTCAGTTATGACATTTTGCAGCAAGCACACAGGGCTCAAAATGCTGCTGATAGAAAAATTGATACAGAGCAAACTAATGGAGAAAATAAAATTTTATTAAGGACTGAATTGTTGCTGGCTCACATTGTGCAGAGCAAGACACACAAATGGCAACAAGGACCCACATTCAATCAACATTCTGCAGCAAAAGATATTTGAAAAGAGCCTGAAAAAAAGGCAAGCTTATCATTTTTCCATTTTTTTTGGTGATATACCTGATAATTCCATAAATTGATAATTTTAGGTACAGATATTACATCTTTGTGTGCATTCTATTTGAAGGATATGTGGGACATAAGAATCAATCTGAGAAGACAATTTTAGACTTAAAAATCCAAGTTCTTTTTATATAAAATCCCGAGTGGATTCCTCTTTTTTACTGTCAGGTAATGATGACAAATGATACAATCTTAGTGTCAGGGTAAAATGTAGGCAGTTGTCTTTTGAAATTATGGTGAGACTTTTATAAATCTTGGGTCAGACTTCTCTCAGAGCACTGTGCTTAGGAGAATAAAATCATACTGTGTGTCTTGAAAAGGTACAGCAGAGTGTAATTAGGCTTATCTGAAATAAAAGGCACATGTATGAAAAATGTCAAACAAATACATTGTGTGGCACTGCCTTATTTGATGATTGAGTGGTTAATTCTATGGGAGTAATACAATTCTGATGCCAGCATGAGAATTATATGGATCTACCCTGCTGGAACAGATCACAGATCTGTCAGAGATGTTTTCTTTGACTGAAAAATGGATGGCTTAAAGGGAAAGGGAACACATTCAAACCCGTATCAAGGGATCAGAGTGACATTTCAGCTTTCTCATTTTGATCAAAATGATCTATGTTTGAATGTTGTAAATATAAATATTCAGTAGAATAAATGATTAAAACAAAACATATAATACAGACTTTTAGGAATGACCTTTCAGTCCTGGTCTCCACAAAAACCCAATCCAAACAATAGCAATCCAGCAAATAAATAAACCCCAAAAGACTGATAAAATAAATCCATTCATAGGAATTTAGGATTCTTTTCTTTCAGAGAGCACCAGGAAAAGCCAATATTTTGGGAAGCCATATTCAGAGCACAGCACATCCAGAAATTCAGCCTTCTTCAAGGTGTCTCCAGCTGAGCACCTGCTACCTGAAGCACCTGCAATAATTAATGGCTTTTCCAAAAACTTGACTAGGACCAGTATTTTCCAGTGTTTTCTCAAAGTCAGAACAGCAATGTTTGGTCCACAAATGAGATTTCTTTCTCATGCCACACTCTTCTGAGATGCACAAAAGGGATGGAATGTACACTTTTCAGTGTGGTACTGAAACTCATACCGGGTTTGGAAAGCTTCCAGCAGTATTTTAGATGCTACCACAGTACAGACAAATCCAGCAGTAGCAAACCTTGTTTGCTATTAGATATATTTTCTACAATAAATGTGGAGGCAAACTTGTCAGCAGACTGGACCATCTGAGGCGTTTTACTTTCCTCCTGATTTACGGCTCTAACGCCCCTGCAGATTTTAAGCTGGTATCAAATCCCTGCAGAACCTTTATCCCTCTTAAACCAACTAATTGTCTTCTGCAGTAATACCAATTTTCCTGTGCCTCTGGGCTTGCAGTCTTTGATAGAAAGTTCTTTTGGATGCTAATTTATTTGGTTATATTACAGGGAGATAAATCTGTTTGCAGGCAGTTTCCGGCAGGGCGAAGGGATATAAAACTACATCACCAGTGTCTATTCCAGAAACATTATGAGAACTAGAAACAGGAGGAGGAAATTACAGCAAAATCATCCTCCTCAATATATGGAATTCTCCCAAGTAATAGGATTGCTCACTCTATATGGCCATACAAAGGGCTACAGAGGACAGTGAAGATTAAAGGGTAGGCTCATGTCACTCATGCTGATCCTTGAGCTGTTGTAGCTCTCCAAAAATTTGGCACCTTTCAAAGTGGTTATGTGGACTCTCAGTAGCTGATGTAGGAAAATGAACATTACTGATGGATTTGCTTCTCTTCCTAAGGCAGAGGGCTGTGATAGGCAGATAATTTTTATTCAGGAAAATGGATCCAGCTAATACTGTTCTTCTCATTTCAAGCCAGCTTTTCATTCAGCTTTGTTTTGTATGTCATTTAAATATTCCTTTTCCATGAAGAAGCTAGTGCTGGGCCAAAAACTCACTTGTAGCTCAGCTGACAGGACATCTGGCTGGAATCAGAAGGACATCAGCTTCCAGGTGTTTCCAGACTTTTCTCTTCCCCCTGGCTTCTCAGGTACCTCTGCAGTTTTGAAGGTTGATAAAGCAGCCTCATCCTCTTTCTTTTTCTTTCACAATCAGTTGGAGAAAGAGCTTCACTGGTAGAGAAGTGAGTTTTGCAGCCTTAGATGGCTTCTTTGTCTTATGTAGGGAGGTAAACTTATCTGGTCTTTACATTAGCAAAGCTGATCAGTGCAAAACTAGGCTGTTAATTGTCACGTCTCTAATTATTGTTTTCTGTATATGACATATCCTGGGCTGATCCCACAGCGTGGGCAGCAGGGGAGGGGGGATTCTGTCCTTCTGCCCTCTCAGGTGAGACCCCCCCTGCAGAGCTGCTCCAGCCCTGGGAACAACAGCACAAGGACGTGGAGCTGCTGCAGAGAGTCCAGAGGAGGC
>JAWWLV010000144.1:70614514-70627145 GCA_035041135.1 Platyrinchus mystaceus
CCCTGGATCCCTGGAAGTGTCCAAGGCCAGGTTGGAGCAAGCTGGGCTAGTGGAAGGTGTCCCTGCCCATGGCAGGGAGTTGGAAGTAGATAATCTTTAAGACTTTTCCCAGCCCAAACTATTCTGTGATTCTGTGATCACTTTTCTATGACTAAGTCTGTGACATTTTTGTATGAGTAACAAGTTGCAGATTTATATTGCCATCCTTACACTGATTAGTAAACATGATTCTTAAGCTCAGGTGTTTTCTCACAGATATAGTCCAGTTCCTATTTTTAAAAATCTGTCTTCAAGCAACCTAAATTCCACTGACACAGGGACTTAAACTGCAAATTCCCATGGACTTGCTGACAAAGGGTAAATGAAACCCTCTAAGTTACCCCTGTGAATTCATACCAGGACAGTGACACTGACATCTTTGTTCCTGTCTGAGTCGAAAAGGGATTTGTCTATCTTTAAAAAAAGTACTAAAATAGTACTAAACTCCCCTATATTGATACAGCTAAACTACTATAAGCACTAAAATATCCATCTCAGCAAGACTTAGGAAACAAATCCTTAAAACTAACTAGATGTCTGAGTCATAATGTTCCATTTAGGGATTGGTTCTTTGATCCCTTTGGAAAATAAGCTTATACTATAAAACATGTAATTTTTTTTTTTTTTAAAACCCCAACTCATCTGGTATTTATTTACCTTGTTCTGACTAACCAAAGGATATACACACTGGAAATCTTCAGCTTTCCATGTTATTTTTACATGCCTTTGGACTTAATTGCAGAGACTTCATTGTTCACCTGCAGAAGTTTTGGAAACAAGTCATTGTTCCTGCAATTCTTCAGGCTGTGGGAAATCATATTTTTGAAGCTGTATGGGTCTCAAAAAAAGACTTTAAGAATCTTTATTAACCACAGGTAGCTGATGCTCCAGTTACCTTATTGAGTTCTCCTCACTTTTGCAAAGCAACAATTAAGTTGACCTATGTCTTTATAAATTGAAGTCAAATCTTCAGCAGTTAATTACAGCAAAATGATAGAAACATTACACTTCAGGCTGGGCAGTTTTCATTTCAGAAGGAGCGATAATGGTTTTTTTTACAAACCTCTATGCGCTGAATTACAGCATTAATTTAAAATGGTTATTGTAACCAGTGTAATGATTAAAGTTTCTAGGACAATTTGAAGGTAAAAGAGAAACTTCAGCACTATTAAGGCAGAAAAAATTATTAAATGATTAGTGTAGGTGACAGTCAGACAGATTCTGGACCATATTCTGTGCTGATTTGCTTCCCTTGAAGTCAGGGAAAGTTTTCCCACAGTAGCTTCAGTTATAAACAAACCAGATATATTGTAACCCAACACTCAAAGTATATTGTTTATATTCTCCAGCACTTTAAAGCCAAAAACTGCGTGATCCCAAAGTTTCTCCCTTTTATGAATAAGTCACAAAGCAGGATTTTATCTTCGGGATTTTCCTCTCGATGCACATCACACAGTGCAGCATTTGCTGCTATTCTGATTTTGCAGCACGTCTGCTTGAAAAATCACACATCATTTCTGAGCAGAAAACGGGAATTAGGGTTGGTTTTTTGTTGTTCTTTTTTTTTTTTTCTTTCCTGACCAGCTCTCAGCTGAGAGCTCAGGGGTATATTCTCAGTCATTTCAAGAGGAAATCAATAATTTGGAGCGGTGGAATATTATATGTCACATATTGCATAGCTGGCTTGCTTTAAACCAATATTAACAAAAATTGCCATGTTTCTTCTTGTTAACTACCTGTGAATTGAATTGATCCATGCAGCAATATGCTGCTGCAGTGACAGACCATGATATCTTGAAAGAATTTCGTGCCTTTTTATTGAAATAATCTTGGGGTTGTCACTCCTCAAACTGCTACAAATGCGTATTAGTTTGATTTGCCTTTAGTCCTTCAGAGATCCAAATTGTGGGCCACTGAAAATTTGGCTTTTAAAGAAAAATGCAGCTACACTTGTGTGACTGTTTCAGTAGATGCCCTCGGGGGGTATCAGAGGGAAACCACTTCAGGGAACTGAAGTGAAGGCACTTTCTTCCTGATGCAGCACTTCTATGTAATATGGGTTTATGTGTATGCAGTGCAGATGCAGGAAACAGAGTTACATCAGTGCAGAGACCTAATGCAGAGGAAAAGCTCTTTACCTCTGGAAGTCATTGTTCCTCAGAGAAAGGGATGGTTTAAAGTCGCACAGGGGTTTCTGTGCCCTCTGTTAGACTCAGTGCTGACCAGAGTTTATCTCTTCTTGAAGCATCCTGAAAAAGGAGGTACCATAAATACAGCTGATGAATTTCTAATTTCTTTCTCTTGCACCAACAGTCTTCTCTCTGGTGACCAGTAAAAGGACCTGAGGGAATGGATGGAGCTGTGTCAGGAGAGGTTTAGGATGGATATTAGGAAGCGGTTCTTCACCCAGAGGGTGGTTGGACACTGGAACAGGCTCTCCAGGGAAGTGGTCTCCAGCCAGAGTTCAAGAAGTGTTAGATCAACACTCTCAGGGACATGGTGTGATTTATTGGGTTGTGGCTGATGCATTCAGTCTAGAGTTCTCCACAATATTTGAAGCTACAAGACTGCACTGGTAGCTTAGAACTAGGGCAATGCCACCTCCCAGATGCTTACCTGGAAAGAAACAAAAAGATTTTAAAAATCTACATCTAGCTCCTTGGACTGCAGTTCAGGAAGGATTCACTCTTCATTTTATTGTATTGAGATATAAATATAAATCTAGTATGGGCAGGGCCAGCTACTGACCCTGGCTGAGAGTCAGTCCCAAAGTCCTATTGCTTGAGAATACAAACTGATGTAATAGAGATGGGTTTTATTCCTTTGTGTGATTCTTTTTCCCCCTAGAGCTTGATGAATAAAGATAAATATTCTCTCATCAACTTAATTCATTCTTTCTTTAGTCATGTTTGCATTTATTATTAACTTTCTAAGAAGGTGTAGCTGTGTGATCTTATGTCTACAAAAACCAGCTCTCCTCCTGCTCCTCCCTCCATCCCCTCACGGCTTTTGAAACTCAGTCAGTCCCAAAAGAGATTTGAAGGGGATGAAGCAGGAGGTGCAGAGGGAATTCAATAACCACGAGGTGGTGAAGGGAATTAGCACTCTCTGAATTGAAAAGACAGGAAGAACTGACATTAGACAATTTATTTGGTGGCAGCTGGCCAGCCTTGCTGGCACACATCGCTCTGAAACAGGGATAACACACCTTGTTTCTCACCCAGCAAGACACTGAGAGTCTCAGAGGGAGAGCTGGAGTTGGTGCTGTGAAGACACAAACCCCTAACACAGCCGGTTTTGTTACCTCCTCTGCTCACAGAACGTCTCCTTTCATCCTCCCTTTGTTACAGATCCGGGAACCACATCCATTTCATCCAACAGAAGTTACTGAATTTATTCAGGAGAAACCAAGTGAAATTTGGGAAACTTAAACTAGATGACTGCAGAAAGCCCTCTGGCTTTATATTCTGTGGAGCTGTGAAAAATACACAGATCAAAAATTATGTATAAAGTGAACTCCAAAGTGACTTGTGGCAGTGGATGGTACAAACTGACTGTTTGGCTGGTCATGGTCATCCAGATGTGCATCAAGGCCATGCAACTTCTAGATCCAGTGATAAATACACAATCTAGATTACATTTTAATATTCCTGATCATTGAGTGACATCTGATATTACCCAGAGGAGCTGTGGCAAAGTCAGGCTGGATGGGGCTCTGAGCCACCTGGTCTAGTGAAAAAAATTCCTGCTGGAAGTAGCTGGTCTTTAAGGTCCCTTGCAGCCCAAACCATTTTATGATTCATGATCAAATTTCAGAAAAGGTAGAAGTACAGTACAGTGAATTCATTGGATAATGTCAGTAACTGTGAAATTATTATCTCAGCTTTAATATTTCCTTTCCTATTATGCATGGGATTAACACATGTTAATCCCATGCATAATAGGAAAGGAAATATTAAATATTGAGATTTCAAATGTAATGAATGAAACTTTTAAAAGAGGGAGCACCTGGGAGAAGCAAGTAACACAAGCTGGCTAATGTGTACTTGTGCTTTAGCTTTTCACCTTTGGAGTCTTGATTTCCAATGTCTTTTAGAACCCAACAGGGAAGAGGAGACAGAAGAAAAAGGGGAAAATTAGAGGTTGCTGTTCAAATCTTTGTATAATACTCATCCCTTGAGTAGTATTTTCTCAATGACATCACTTTGCACCCCAAGATCAATCCAATCAGGCATTCTGAGCCTGATGCCACTGTCTTCCCAATTGCAGCATTACCTCAATGGTCAGTGCTGTGAGAGAAAGGAGGATCAGGCTCTGTCTCTACACAGTCCCTTGTGAGATGCCAACAGGGGACAGAGTGTATCAAAGAGGATTGCATCTGACACAGCTCTTTTTTAAAGAGATGTTTAGTTTCCTAGAAAAGTGGGAATCTTGCCTAATCCATAACGACCCAAATCGTTTTGCAATACGTCCTTATAAGTGAGTTTGGCCATGCAGTTTCTCACTGAAAAAATTCCTTGATTGTCTAGGGATGTAGAAAAAGATTAGTGCATAAAAGACCATCTGTCTCCTTGCTGCTGACAGGCTAAAAGATGGTCTCTTTCCTCTCTGTGGAGCAGGTTGCAACCTTCCCAATCTGGAGGCAGTGAGCATCCATTATCTCTGTGAAACACCAGCCTGGAACAAGCATTTTCTTTCCCTCAATTTGCTGTCCTGGGGTAATTTCTTGGCTGCCCCATGGGCTGATCTGTGTGTGAGCTCCTGGAGCTCCTCACACCCTTGGGACACAGGCTCACATGTCAGGTATTGATGGTTTGGCTCCAGGATTGGATGGAATTGCTTCTTTCTGTCAGGCATGCAAGCTGGTTTTCCATCAGGAAAGCTTTCCTTCCTGATTACCAATGAATTCTTTCAGGAAAGAAGGGAGAGTTTTCCACCTGTTGGAGTGGTGGACAAACAGACATAATTTCCTCTGTTGTGGCCAGTGCTGTGCAATGAGAAGCAAAGAACTGTTTGACTTTCATCCTTTCTTACACCAGGGTAGCATTTGGAGCCCAGGGCTTTTCCATACTATGTGCTTTGAAAACTCAAAATAATAACCACTTCCCTTCCTGGGGGACTGCAGCATGAATAGGTAAGGCAGGCAAAGAAAATAAAGGCTTATATTACTGTTTCAGGGGTGGAAAACAGGCATGGAGAGACTGAGAAATCTGCCCAGAATTCCACTGGGATACAAGGTCAGAGATGGGAGACATTCAAGTCTTTTCCCAGTCCCTTTACTGCCCTATTTCTCTGCAGCTTTCCAGCTGGGATTGTTCACATTCTTCTACTTCCAGGCATGTGCTGACACTTGTGTCAAGAGAATACAGACACATGTGATAGTTTTTAGCATTTACAATAGATAGGTACAGGAAGCAAAATCCCCAGTCGTGGGTTACTCTGTCCTTGCTTTTAGGTGTCTCATAAAAAATATAGTTACTTGCCCCCTTACACATCACACATGCAGTGGGCTGGTTTGATATCAAGTTAATATTTAATAGTTGCAAAATGGTATGCTATCCTGGGGGAAAGATGCTTTCTGAATGTAAAGTGTAATCTCATATTTGGTGGATTGGAGCTTTGCACATGTCACTGGATCAGCTGCTGCTACTACCAGATAGGCTTATCTAGATACTTACAGAGCTAAAAAATTGCATATGTGTATGGTTTGGATTGTGGGCTGTGTATCCTATCAGCCACATTCAATTACTTATTTCTGGGGTTTACTTTGTAGTGTGTGTGTTGTTGGTTTTTTTTTTTTTTTTTGTTTTGTTTTGTTTTGGTTTTTTTTTTGAATGATGACTTGGTTTCTTGCCTTTCCCCCTTCCTGCATGATTTTTAGGCACCTTAGTTATCAACATGCACATTTCTGCATCCATAAATTATGGATAATAAAACAGGACTGTCTATAGTGTAAAACTGAAATGCCTAACTTACTCATGACATCAAAACACAAGCCACTGCAGCACTGACATTCCTGGTGAGTCAGTGAAGGCAAGACAGTGGTTGTAATACCTTCTTCTTGGTCCATGGATTTAAAGAATGAGGACAGCTTTAGTCATAAATTGTTTAATGGACAAAAAGGGATTTTTTCAACTAGCAAAAAGAAGGTGAGAGTAGGAGAGAAGTAGGAATCCAGGAGAATTTTTTATCTGCTTTCTGGGTGGAAAAAGGAAAGAGACTCCAGTGCTGGGTGTTGTATTTGGGGGTTCTCAGAGTTCACACAGCCCATCTGGCAAATCCTCTTTCCTGGCTGAAGGTGGTTATAGCATTCACCAGTGACTTTCCAGGCTCTCCAATAGTGCTTTTTATTTCCACTGTGCACATAACAGAATCACAGAATAGTTTGGGCTGGAAGGGACCTTATAGATCATCCAGTTCCAACACCCCTGCCTTGGGCACGGACATTTCCCAGCATAATACCATGTGAGAGCTCCCTTCACACCAGCTGCCCCACTCAGGCCTGTGCTCTGTCTCTGACTCACGTGGAAAATCAGTGGTCTTGATACTCCACTGCTTTTCTCCTGCAGCTGCTCAGGTTCAAACCTGCCATAGTGGTTTTTCAGCTCACGGGCTATTTCTGCCCAGTTTCCCAGTAACAGGAGGCTGTAATGGACTAAAACTATCACAGAGAATGACTGTGCTGGGTCAGAGTAAATGTCCTCCTAGTCCAGCATCTTTTTTTCAGTCAGGTATCAACTCTGTATGCCCCAGGAAGAGTTTAGGAGCAGGTGTGCATGTCATCCTTCTTCCCTAGAGGACTTTTTCAGTCTAATCTTGTGGCTGCAGAGCCGTGCTAAATGAGAGGTGGTGTTCCAACCAACCCCAGAGTTGGAGAGTTTTCCCCCAGGAGTCTCTCCAGTTTCCTTATGCAGTGATGTAAGTAAAGGTTGGCCTATTGCACCCCCTGCTCACTCAGGCTGGGAGCTTCACAACAGCTCTTTAAATGCTTATTCAAACACTTGGGAGATGCCTTTTGGCAGGGGTCCTCAAACTTTTTAAACAGGGGGCCAGTTCACCGTCCCTCAGACACTGTCGGGGGCCGGACTATAATGTCCTGTGCCAACCAGCAGGGGGCGCTGTTGGATCACTGGAGATGCAAAGCCTGCAATGTCCTGTGCCAGCCAGCAGGGGGCACTGTTGGATCACATGTGTAGTGGGGAGGGGGGTGCGGTCTCCCCGGCTGTGCTGGAGAAGCTGGAACAATGGAGGTCTTCTTCCACCCCCTCAGTCCTCTGGTCGAGACGTGCAGAGCAGACTCCCCTCTCCTCTGATGTGCACACGAACTGCTGCCAAGGAGGAGAAGGAATGGGAACGGAGGAGGGAAGGGAAAAAAACCCACAACTCTCCCGAAAACAGTTTCTCTCCCAAAGAAGAAAAGAAAGCTGCTGCTCCCACCTAGGCTCTGTCACCCCTGGCCGCTGCTGAGCACTCCCCCGTCCCTTTGGCTGCCACACAAAACTCCTCCCCCATCTCCCAGGAGATGAGAGGAAAAAAAAAAGTGAAAAAGGAACTTCTTAACCCTCCCACCCCCAGCTTTGGCAACAGCCAAACTCCCCCAACAGACAAAGTTTTGAGGACCATTTAACTCGGAATGCGATGTCCCCCAGCCAGCCCATTGTGTTACCTAATCGCCCAAGGAAAAACCTACATCCCTTTCACACAATGGGCAGGGGGAAGGGAAAAATTCCTACTTAGTTTTAACTTAACTTAAACCATGATACCCCTGAGCCCCCGGCGGGGGAGGGGGAGGGGGCGAGGGGGTTCTGTAAATACCTGTGGGCTGCACTGGGGAGCCTGGCAGGCCATATCCAGCCCACGGGCCATAGTTTGAGGCCCCCTGCCTTTTGGTGTGTGGAGAAGGTGTATGGAGAAAAAGCTCTGTTTATCCTGAGAAAGCCATATTGCTTTACAGAGAAGATAATCCAGGTTCTTGCAGCCAGGAAGCTGGGATGCTGGGTTTTAAATGTCAGCTGTAAAGTGTGTGAAATGAACAGTTTTCATCTATGATACTTGAGTTATTTGATAACCTGTTTGCTAGGAAGGGTTCAATCCCATTTCAGATGCTTTTGCTGGCCATTGCATATCTGCAGGTTTCTTGCACTGTCACAAATGCCCCTCCCCAAGGGCTGTGCTTCCCCCACTCTTATTTTAAATGGTAAAAATTGTTATTGTTTGTGGAGTTGGCAGAAACAGAGTAATGTATGTGCAAACTTGTGTCTCTGCACCCATCCCAGAGGGGCAGCTGGAGTTCTAAAAAGTCTTTCTCTCCTTGCCAGCAGATTAGAAAAGGATTATGGAAGAGAAGGATACCAAGGGGAAGCATCATTTCATGTCTGTACCGAGGAAATACTCCAGCTGGCATCAGTCACTATTTACTCCATGTTTTACATGCAGGATCAACAAGGGAGACGCAAAAAGAGAAACTAGGAAAGCCTGGAAGTCAAAAGCATATTGTCTGACAGTTTTAATTCTTTGATATTTAGTGGAGTGCCAGTCAGCAAGACAACTGCAGCACACACAGGAAGGCTGGATGAAGGATTTGGGCAGTAGCTGAGATCCATGTTTCTGCTCTGCCACAGACTCTCTATGTAGCCTTGGGCAAGCTCTGAAGTGCCAGGTCTGAAGCAAGAAAGTGTGAACACGCCAAGCATAGAAACACTGTGAGTTTTGATGTCTCCACAGACAATAGAAAACAATGTAGAGGCACAGCTCGGGACTGGGCAGGGTGAAAGGCTGTGTAGAATTCTCAGAGTTGGCTATTTCATGTTAACATGGCAAAAATATGGGTATTTGCACATCAGACTCCATTGCAAGGCACAAGACATACTGGGCAGATGGGAATCAGGTTCCTAAATCACAAGCTGTGATCATGAAAGTCTGCTCTACAGCCCAACCTTGTGCAGGATGGAGCACTCACATGTTCTACATCTCATGGCCCAGACCTGATGACACCCTGTGTGTCCCACATGGACAGTGTCCTCATCACTAAGCTCTTCTAGCCCACCTCTGGAAACTCTGTCAGCATCCAGGAGGTAATTCAATATCCACTGGGCTGGAGAGACTGTGACTAAGCACACTGGAAAGTACAAAATCATTGCAATTGTGGAGTTATGGGCTTGAAAGCCAGCACTAATATTCCAATTTAGGTAGCTGACTTCTCTGTTTTTTTGGGCTGCAACCTCTTTCCAAGGAACTCAGGTCTTTGTGGAAGAGAAGCTGTTGTGTCAGATAACAGCAAGTGGCATATTTTAAACCCACTACACCAACCCTGTTAAAATCATGTAACTCCTTTGAGGGTGGAAGTTAAAAGCTGGATGTGTCCTTACTGGGAAAAGTCTTCCAGATGTAAGATAGTGAGTAATTTCCTAGGGCAGAGGAGAAATGCAAAGCAGTGAAGCTCTTTAAACTTGTTAGAGAGCAGGGCACCTGCACAGGGAAGGTATTACACAAATGGACATCAGATGAGTGAATAGGTCATTTTTATCTCCATTTGAAATATATGATCCAGAAGAAAATATGTAATAAACAGCAGGGCCACCTCCTGCTACCCAGTTGATCAGAAAGGATGGAGTCCAGGCTCTGCCACAGAGAAGCACTTAGACTTTCCTCATCAAAATGTGACTTTCTGGCAAAGTGAATACTCTGGGAGGTCAAATGCATTTCCACTCAGTGCAGTATCACTCCCTGAATGAAGGATTAACGAAGATGACTTGACATTTACCTAGATTCATGTGCAGCTAATAGGGTTGATAAAAGTGCTCCATGAATAATGCACATTGGGTAATTCACAGATGGAAAGATTAATCTTCTTCCCAAAAGCAGAAGGGAAGGGGGAGGGTGGGACATCAGACAGAAAAGGCTGGTCTTTAGATCCATAATATCTTTACCAGTTCAAAGAGGTCAAGATTTCCTGGTTTAGTATCATGGTTACTTCCATTAAGGAAGTAATTTTAATTACATAAAAGGTCACAGCCCCATGTCTTTGTTTTGGGAGTAAAAGGTGGGATTTGAAGAATTAGCAGAATGCATTGCAACTGAGGGCCCTGTTGGTATGTGGAGGGGTTGAGAATAGTATGACAGTGACAGAATAGCTGAGCTCAGAAGGGACCTCTGGAGATTGTCCACTCTAACATCCAGATCAGAGAAGTTGTCCAGGTACAGCAAGTTGTCCAGGAAAGTGTCCAGTTGGGTTTGAAAATCTCTAAGGATGAAAACTCCACAGCCTCTGGACATCCTGTTCCAGTTCAATCACCCTAACAGGAAAAAGGGGGTTTTTACCTTGTATTTAAATGGTTTCTTCTATTTCCATTTGTGACCATTGTCTTCTGTCCTGTTACTGGACACCACCTGGCTCCATCTTCTTTACTCACCCATCAGGTATTTATACACCTTGAAAAGATGCTGCATAAAGATCTCTCAGACCAAAGCAGCCTCAGATTTCTCGGCTTTTCTTCACTTGGAGGTGCTCCAATCCCTTAGACATCTTTGTGGTCCTTGAGCCAACGCTACTGTGATCTGTTGTGGTGGTATTTGGACCATGGATACAGTGAGTCCTTGAGTTCCCAGGGAAAGGTGAATGCAATGTTTGGGAGAGCATTTTCATGTTCCAGATTACAGTTAACAGGAGCAACCATCCACTCTCTCCTGCAGCTCACGGCAGGGGTGACACACCTGTCACTGTGTGTCTGGTGTTCTTCAAAATTGTTCTTGTTAAATCTCACAGCTACTTGTAAGAGAGGCTTAGACAAGAGATGCCTTGCCCAGAATGAGCATTAATGAGGTTGAATCCTACTGGTGGCTGCAGCACTCTGAGTCAGTTTGGAAAGCATTTGCTAATTACTGTGATGGGACCACAAATCAAGCACAACTTTCACAAGGATGTTGCCTAGATAATTTAGTAATACCCCCTTGAAGACCACAGTGCCCTTTAAAGTCAAAATGCTGGGTTGTACACAGACTAGAACAATTACATTTTTAATTAGGACAACTCAAAGCAATTTGGTAAAGCAGAGCAAGAATGAGAAGACACTGTGTCCTTGCTTCTCTTTTAATTTCAGTCAGGCCAGTGGTTTTCTGGGTTTCAACAAATTCTGTACATTTGCTTTGTTGTCTTCAGCAGTCCCCCAGTCTTGATCTGCAGCCTTCCAGGTACTTGCTAAGCTCTGCCTCTGTGTCTTCCTGCACCTGCCTTATCTTTCAGTCTTGAGGCCTTCTTGAGAAAGTTTAGTCCTAAAAGAACAAGTTCCTCTCCCTCTGCAGATTTTCATCTGTCTCACTCACTTTTTAAAGGCCTGTGGCATAAGACATATCTTTAAAAAGCCAGATATCCTTTGCCATCATTGACCAGCTGAGAAGGCTCTGTCCTGTTGATGCAGGATGGCAGTCAGATGTTCCACTGGCCATCAAAATTCTCCTTTCCCCACAGCTGTTCCAATGCAGTGTCCTTGAGCCAAGGACATTGACGTCTCTGTTCCTCTCTACGTTAGAGCTGAATTTTAGTCTGAAGGTGCATTTAAATGAAGGACAAATTTCCTCCTGCTTTCAACAGAAGGAAAATTTCTTCGCTTGAGCTGAATTTTACTCAGTCAAGAGTTCACACTTGTCTTGGTAAATAGGAAAAGACATCCCCAAGCTGGTGAGAGGGATTCTGACCAAACTCCCTGAGGCTGCACAGAAGGGTGAAGTCTTCAGGGACATGAAGCCAGGACACCTGCCTCCAACTCTGGAGTCTGCTTCCATCTCTGGAGTCTGCTCCTAACTCAGTAATAGGCCTTGGGCATGCCTTGATTTTAGTGGCACAACATTCTCACAGTTCTCATCTTCATGGCTCTCCTCTGCCACCATCATGGGAACTCAACGAGCAGTGACACCACTGCCAAGAGTGAAGCTGTTAGATGTCCATAAAGGGGGTTAACACGTCCTGGGCTGAGCCCACAGACTGGTCATGAGCAGGTAACACCAGTGTTGCTAAGAAATGGAAGAAGCCCCTTGGCACAGCCAATGCTGTTATGCACAAAAAGCTCTGAATTTTGGGGCTTCTAAAGCATGGTATTTAATAAGGGGTTGGGCTCCTTCATGTGGTGCTTTGTACAGCTTCAGTCAGCTGAAGCTCAGGCTCTTCATATATTCAGAAACTGTGGGAGACTGTGTCTGTCTGCATGAGTGACAGTCACTGGCAGCTGCCTCTCCTCTGGGACACATTTGTGGAATATTGGCTATTTAGTGCCATCTTGTTCACTCAGTGGGCAAAACAGAAATCACTGTGGAACAAACCCAAACCAAGCCTTTCCTCTTCTGGAGGATCTGTTGGGAATTCAGCTCTCTTATCCCACTAGGCCACCAACATGAGCAAGGTGAAATCAGAACCTCAGTGTCCTCGGAGACTGAGCCCTCCTGCACTCAGCTGGATGTGTGGTATCCCAGGCAAGGTTTCCACGCTGCTCTGATACTGCATCCAAGACAAGGACTACTGTCTTTCTGTAAAATGTGGCTGAATTTTAACAAGAGGTAACTTCTAGTTCAAGACTGAATTCCTTCTGAGTACATCAGA
>JAWWLV010000144.1:70636847-70678958 GCA_035041135.1 Platyrinchus mystaceus
GAAAAGAAAAGAAAAGAAAAGAAAAGAAAAGAAAAGAAAAGAAAAGAAAAGAAAAGAAAAGAAAAGAGAAAAAAGAATCACCTCAGGCAAAATATGTGTTTTTAATAGCAAGCTCTATATCCAGCTCTAATTTATCCTTCTAATCTAATGAAGAGCTCTTTGAAGCCCAGCATCCTCCAAACAACTGTGTAATGTTTCCATTCCAAAGACAATTTTTCTGGACTTGATTTTGTTCTTTAGTTGGTTTGTTTTTTCATTTGTTTGTTTTTGTGGTTTTTGTTTTGTTTGGTTTTGTTTGGGGTTTTTGTTTGCTTTGTTTTTGTTTTTTGGGGGGCTTTTTTGTCTTCTTTTGGTTCCCTCCCCCACCCTCACCTGCCATTGTCTAAAACCCAACCAAGATCAGACAGGAACTTGCTGAGGTTTTTCCAAAGTTCTTATGCTCACCTCCCTTTGGAATGGTCAGCAGCCAGTCCCTGGGCACTTTTGAATATCCTGGTGATGATGCCAAGGTGCTTTAAGACCTCATATGCTGCTCCTCCTAAAAAATGCAGCCTCCCAAATTTTTTGGTTCATCGAACTTTACAGAAGAAATGTCATGATTTGATTCCCCATTAAACAGTTGTGACTGGAAGAGACAACACTGGGAGTTGTCACCTCAGGGAATATTTTAAAGAATCTAAATATTGTTATTAAAAATATAGGAATAGTTCATTAATCCTTGGAGAAAGTTCCTGTTAGGTATTAATACAACACTCTCGCAACTTCTGGTGTTTTGTAGACTCATGAAATGGTTTGGGTTGGATGGGACCTTAAAAATAATCTTGTTCCAACCCCCTGACATGGGCAGGGACACCTTCCACTAGACCAGGTTGCTTAAGAACCCATTTAATGAATTGTCTGAGTTGGTGCTTCATTTTGACTTATTAAGACCTACAAAATGCGTCATTTTGCATTCAGATGTGATGAGTTGAAATATTGCTCGATCCCCTAATCTGATGTTCCTTGATGGACAAAGGGTCTTTTTTTTTTTTTAATGTAGACAAGAATTATAAAGGAAGAAATTAAAAAATGCACCTGGTCCTCCATTCCTTTTGGCTTTAAATTGTCTCTCCAGCAGCAAAATTAGCACATGCCCATCAGAAGAAACCAATGAGGCTTGATAGCAAAGAATTAGAGGGATGGTGGAGGGAGGGAAATAATCCAAACTTTGAAAACCACAAACACTTTCTAAAAGAATATGAAAATATGCCTTTTCATGCCAATCCTCGCACCTGCAAGTGGGATTCACTGTGGTGCATTTTTGACCTTTTCAGATGCACCAAAATCTAAACAGTGCTTGTGCCACCCAGTCAGGGGCAACTCCAAAAAATACAACCAGTATCAAAAAGAAATGACGATAACGATTCACTATAAGGAGCTTATTCCTCCCAGTTGTTATGAGCCAGTACTCAAGTGGGAAGGCGGGGTCTGTCTCTCTCTGTCTTTCTGGATGTCATTTCTTAAGAAGGAGAAAGAAAAGACACCTTGACAAGTTGTCATTAAAGATTTCGTGGCAATATCTGCCTGTGCAGGGCTGCCTGCTCTGTTGCCGTGGCAAAACTCTCATTCAGATGATTACATTTTGCCTACTTACACTCAGGCTGCATTTTCAATTCCATGTGTCATTCTCCTTGTCTTCTCATCTTAAATTACTGTACAGTGCTGCTGTGCATTATTAAACAGTTGCCACATTTCACCCCAGTGCATCTTGCATTTAAATAATGGATTTACAAAGGTTGTGCTGCTTTGTTTGTTAGGTTTGTCTGTACACTTGGTGAAGGGGTTTTTTTTCAAGAAAAAAAAGTTTTGTTTTAGAAGCAGACTTGAAAATTATTGGTTTTCATTAAAAGTTGTCAAAGCCTCTTTCCCTTTTTATTTCCTCCTCTCCCCCCGCCCCCCCAAGTTTCTGGTTTTCTGAACTGAAAATTAAATTAAGTAGAGGTAGATAAAAAAATGGTGTTACAAATGCTATTATTAACAAAAAAAAAGAAAAAGGTTTTCCAATTAATATTGAACATCATTCCAACAGTGTTTTAGACATCTGTTTTTTGAATATTGTAGTGACATGAAGATAAAAAAAGGAAAAAAGGAATCAATTTCAAACAACTGAGAATGGAAACAATGCCTGAGCTGAGAATATCACAGCAGAAATCTTTCAGTTCAAATCTTTTCCAGCAAGTTCTTTTTGTGCGTCTCCTTTTGTAACTTGCAAAGTGTTGCACCATTCAGAAAGAAAAACTGCCTTTAATTCTGTTTCTTAGTAGATGCACCCATAAAATGAGACCCAAGTGCAATTTGTTTCTTAGATTAGAAGCTCAATGAGACAGGGATCACTGCTCCATGAAATTAAGCACGTTGTGTGTAGGCTCACACAGGAACGTTCCTGCAAAGAGGAAGTATTTGAACCTGTCCCAAGGAGGATGCAGTGGCTGTGCAGGGGGGTTGAAGGAACGGAGAACTTGTTATCAGGCAATGAAATAAGAAAATATATCTGTTAGAGGAGTGGTTGAAATGAGATACTGATGACAGGTGTTACCTGTTGATATTCAAGGCCAGGTTGGACAGGGCTTGGAGCAACTTGCTCTAGTGGAAGGTGTCCCTGCCCATGGCAGGGAGTTGGAATTAGATGACCTTTAAGGTCCCTTCCAACCCAAACCATTCTGTGATTCTGTGACATCTGTTATTCTTCAGCTACTGTTCAGTAGTGGCAAAATGAAGAATTTAGATTGATTGGCCCACTTAGGGAAACCATCACAGTGTCTGTGTGTTGTGTTATCTCGGGAATAAAACAATCCCCAAATGGAAAATTAGAGGAGTCAATACCCTTAGAAGAGAACTCAGACTATTTTAAGATGTTTGGAAAGATCTCCAAGGACACAGATTCCCTACGAAACTTTAAAAAGCTTTAAAGCATCTCCTTTTATTTATAGACAGCTTCATAAAGTCAACTGCCAAAAAGTGTTAAAGTAATCTGTGTTGTAGAGTCCTTTGAGAAACAACGCATTTCTCAGGATCAGAGTTCTAACTGGGGCTGAACATCAAACTCAAATGTAAATATCTTCTATGGCTTGAAGTTCTCACTGCAGAGACAGCCCAAGGCAGACACTGCTGTACAAACAGTGCAGGTAATTTTGGAAAGCAAGGAACACCCAAGATGTGCCATGCTTTTAAAAACCATTGTTGTGTCCTACTCTTAGGAAAAACTTCCACTTTTTAAGACCATGGTCTCCTTATGGCCGACCATAAATAGTTTCCTTCAGACAGAATTTCCCTTCTGGATTTCATGGAGGTTTGTTCTGATTATCAGTAAGATTTCAGGACATATTTATTGCTGATGTAGAAAAAGAGAGGCCTCTCATCACCATCTGAGGTGCATCCAACCTATATTTTAAAGGAAAGTTGAGATTGCAGTCATGGAGTCTGGTTTAATGAGCTGGGAATTCAAGCAAAATATCTGGGGTAAAATAAGTGTTGAAGTTGGAACAAAGCACCACTGTTCTTCATACTGACCACAGCATGTAAGTGGTCCCTCATCACATGTCCCAAAAGAGAAATAGGGAAAAATTGCCACAGATGATGATTTCAGAAGGAAGGGCAGTCCTTGAAACACTCTTCCCAGCCAAGCACAAGTAATGGTTTGGGAATAAGCTCTAAACTGCTTTTTTGTTACATCAGGCTGGATTAAGAGAAGTTGCCTCACAATTTGAAGACAGCCTTGTAGCTCTCTGTAGCTTGTAGGGTGGACAAGCAGCATATGGAAGCCTTCTGGGTGACTTTTGAGGAACTGATGGTTTTTGCATCCAAGTTCAGTAAACAAGGCATCAAGGACACAAGCTGCATCTTCAATGATTTTAAAGAAGTGTCCAAGGGCAGGTTGGATGGGGCTTGGAGCAACCTGGGCTAGTGGAAGGTGTCCCTGCCCATGGCAGGGGGATGGAACTTCATGGTCTTGAAGGTCACTTCCAACCCAAACCATTCAGTGATTCCTTGAACAGACAAGAGTTTGGTGACAGTCCAGTTGAGAGGTCACCCCTGTGTGGCTAAATGAAACAAGGTTCTTACTGGACAGCAAGAACTGCACAGGTGAATTGCAACTGTGCAGCATATTTTATTTGCAGACCATTCCGTGAACATCAACTCAAACAATCCTCAAAGCATCCTGGAGCAGAGAGCTGGAAAGGACAGTCATTCAGACATCCCAGTAAATATTTAATTTCTTCTTCCTTTTTCTTTTTTTTTTTTTTCATGGTTTGTGTTTATGGAGTAATTCCACAGGTGGATTCATTGGTATGAGCTCGTTAAAAGAGGAAACAATCGTGACATGATAGATAAGATACATTTTCAAAAAGTAATCCTACAGGTGATGTGATACTGCAAGCAGAAATCACTCCTTTCAGTGGGACACTGCAGAGAACAAATGAAGCAGTAAAATGTGCAGGGACACAGATGTTCAGGGGACCTGCTTCTGAGACTCCTGCTTTAACTACTGAGGTAAGATTGCCCCTTCTGTGCAGCAAAGATGTGCCAGGGGAGGGTTGCCATGGCAGGGGATAACCACATTAAGTCTCCCAGCTTGTCTGCTCCTACTCCCCACCCACTCAACCCATCTGGCCAGGTTGCAGCTGAGCTGCAAAGCCTGGGGGGCCTGGCGTGCAGACCCACCAGGGAATTCTTGTCTGGGCAATTTGTGGCTGGATTTTGGCACTTCTCACCCCCACCTGTGTTAAGGGACTCAGACACACATTGTGAGTCCAGCCCAATAGATTTTCCACCCTGGGTTATTCCCTGGCTGTCTTCCAGCCAGACAGTTTGAGACTACGATGTTAAATCTGATTGCTTTGCAGGGTCAGGATTGATCAAGACAGGACTTATTTTTGGCAGCAAAAAGGAATGTGTTTATTGGCCAAACCCTGTACCAGCAGGAGGTGTGAGTAAATCTCCCTTTGCCTTCATAAAGGTCACCTTTTCAAATTACTCTCTTACATGCACTGCACCAGGGTGTGGGAAAAGGTGTTTGAGCACCCTGGTCACTCTGAAAACAGGGAGGGCTGGAGTTAACACCTTCCAGGAGTGACTGTGCAGGGCCATTTCATTCTGCTTGAGCCAGGATTCAATCCATACTCAACTTCATGCTAGAAGGAATCCTGCCTATTTCTGGTGGCTTTGCTTCAGCAGAAATGTAAAACCAGTATGCTGGCCGGATTTCAGCTTGGATAATTACATTTTGCTCACATAAATTACTTGAATAGTTTCAAAGGGGGGAAATTACTCTCTGCCAACTCTTCCAAAGCTATTTAGTAGTGATGGTAGGAGAGAGGAAATTGGACAATCCACCAGAGAGGTGGCTACATTTTGATGGGGGATGAAATTTCCCCTGTGTAGTCCGCATTTTGTGCAAGGAACTTCAGTCCATGTCCAGCCTACATGAAAGATGGAGAGCTATTAACTTCTTTCAGAAGCCTCATAGGTCTCAGCCTGTGATATATCTCCCTCAGCCTGGCTCTCATGTATCAGACTGGTTCTCTGACAGCTCTTCTGTGATGGCTTATTAAAGCCCTATTGAGTCCTTATTTCCCCATTGTAATCTTGCTGGATTTTTCCTTTATTTCCTTTATCACCAGGCCCCTTCCTTCAGGATCCACGCTGTCAGCCACTCTGTCAGTTGTCTCCTGTTATCATCCACTGACATCCAGGTTAACTGCAGGACCCCTTGGCTCTACATCCATCACACCCTGAGGATCCTGGATTTTGCAGACAAAACAAACACCTTGTCACTGACCTACGCACCCAGTTGTGCATCCCAGTGCCACACCATCCATCCTTGCCTCTGCCTGGGATAAACTGCAGCTCCCAAATTATTCCCTCCTTCTTTGAATGATCCTTCTAGAGCCTGCTGTGGAAAGTGTGTTTTAACTTATCTTCATCCTTACATCTTTCTGAGGCAAGATGATTTTTCCCCTCTGTACCCAATCCAGTATTCCCATATTATATCTCAGGCACTAAATCCATCACAAGTTTCATCTTTCTTATTCTTTCCTGCCCTTCTTAAATTTCCTCAGTGTTCTCATCTATCACATCACTCATTCCAGCCTTGATATTTCCATTGTCATCACTTTGAGTGTCATTCTCGCGCCTGAAATGTCCTAATTTTTCACATCTTTTAAGCAAGCGACCCAAAATGACATCCTTCCTGAATCAGGGACTCAGTTACATTATCTTTATGATTATTCATTAGACAGAACTTTTAGAACACCTAATGCATATGCATAAATGTATTGTTCACAAGTTCTGATTGTTCAAACACTCATCCTGTGAATTCTTTAAGACAGGATGAGATTTCTTCAGTGTAGGAGGAACAGAGCAAAAGACACACATGTGGGTTAGAAAGCTTTTGGGGTGAAATGTGCAGGATTTTCTGGCAAAACACGTGACATTTGGAGGTGCTGAGCTCATTCATTTGGTCAGACCTGACGTTCTACAAAGATTTATGCACATTTAATCTGAATATTTCCCGCAGTCCCACTGATTGTGATGTGCAGGAGGAAAGTGTTGGTCTAAATCACTGCATGGACTGGGCTGTCTTTGGGCAGTAGGGGTTGTAGGTAATTCTACTCATCAGTTGTAAATTCATCTCCTCTTAGATGTCAGAAAGATTATTATTTTTTTGAATCTTAGATTTTTGGAATTTCTAGAAGTTGTAGCAGTTTTAATGAATTTGAGGATTCTGACCTTGCACTGTTATTCATACAGAGATGAACAGCCCAATGCTGAAAGAGAAGCACAAATATATTCCCTGAATATCCTTATAAAGGAAATGAAATCAAAGAAATATTGTGTCAAAATTTATCATTAAAAAGAAATATGCTGTGTCATGAAGTTCATTTCAAAAGCTGTGGATGCTGAATATCTTGGACAGTGGAAGATCTTTCTCATGAGTCACTGTTTTTATCAGCTCCTAATGTACAAGCATTTGCCATTTTACTGTGTTATTCTTTTGAATAGTTCCATATAATTACTATTTTTTCTCTAAATATTAAAATACTTTTTTTTATCACTTTGTGCATCTATTCTCCCTCAGTCCTCCCATGGGCTTAAATGTTATATTTGCATATTTATGTAATAATGTGATTTGAACAAACACTGGGATGCAGGAAGACCCATGCAGGTGCTGGACAGCCTGTGAATAGAAATTCAAGACATTTGCCATAAATTATAGCAAAGCTTTGGGCTCCTGTACTCCAAGAGAGCTTTGTTAAGGTCATCTATTTGTTATGCCACAGGCATAAGAGCTACCTGGAAAATCTGGGCTCCGGAAGTGATTCTGAAGTCATGGAAAATTTTAAATCCTAAACCAATGGCCAAAAATAAATGATGACTGGCTTTATTTCTCCTTGCTGCATTTCTGTGCTGCAGAACTGAAATATTCCAACATTTTAATCCAAGTTCACTAAGGTAGTCTGATCACATGAAGGCTATTGCTGTTTCTCCAGTATCAAAATGTGCTTCCCACTGCCCTTCCTTTTTGTTGGGGTGAGCTGGAGAAAGGAAATCTGCACACTCTGTGGAAAACATTTAGTCAAACTGCCACTGGGAGCCTGGAAACCGGCCAGGTCTGCTGCCAAATGCCTGGTGGGCTAGGAAATTTGATTTGTAGTCAAAGGACTTGAAGTTCTGGTGTACCTCTCCTGTGAAAAGAGGCCAGATGAGACCTCCTGGCCCAGGAAAGCTTGGAAGCATCTGATCCTAAATCATGCAGCGGCCAAGGAGCCCAAGTTCACTGTTATTTGGAGGCATGATTTTCTTGGTCTTCACTGAAAATAGGTCCTGTGACTGAAGTTCCAGCTCTACAGTTTCTAATGGAGAAGAACTTGCTCTGAGAACTCCCAGCTGTAGTTACAGAGTCTCTCCAGAGCTTCAGGGCTCTATTCCAAATCACAGCCCTCACACTGGGCTTGCAGGGAGGCAAGGTGACTGCTGACTGCTGCTTTTTCCCTGGGAAATTTCCCCTTTATGGATCACTGAGAGACACTCACAGGGCTGAGGAGAAAGGTTTACTCCCTCAAAAAAAAAAAAATTACATTCAAATCCCGTTCCACATCACTGCAGGAAATGCAGATTTTGATGTTATCTTTGAAATGCCGGGATTCATATTTTAAGAAATCTTACTTTGCCATCAGTTCCAACCCAAGGAAATGCCAAATGGACACGAGCTCAGGTGTGGTGGGAAGGAGGGGTGGGATGTGATGACAGTGGTACACAGAGTGTCAAGGCTCTCTGAGAAAATGCAGCCAGATAATGTGACAGCCGTGATTAAACTTTATATGACTTTTAATACTGTCTTTGAGCTACAAGTCCTCAAACACCTGCATTGCATAAAAGCACCATCAGTTATTAAGTGTGTCTTGTAGTTGGTTAGAAAGTCATTAATGACAACTTGCTTCAAGCCCAAACAGCTGGTCCTGTGACCCTCTAGGTAACAGCAAATAAGAGAACAGGAGGAAACAGAAATAATTCAAACCCACAGTATATCCAGTTGTTGTTCTAAATTTTTGATGTACATCTCAATGACAAACTAGTCCTTGGTGCTTTTCCTGTTTAAATATGTAGCCACTGATTCAGCAAAAAAAGTGGTTTTTAAAAAAAAAAAAAAATTTAATTTTATTTTATCAATGCAGTGTTTGTTTATTTTGGTGTAAAAGCTCTCATTTGTGCTTTAAAAAAGCCCTCAAGAATGCTTTCTGTTCTTAAGAATGTCACTATCATAAATCAGTGTAGCTGCACTGACTTTAGAAACGCTACCATGATTTATGTGATTTGTATCAGCTGTGGGTCCAGCTCCCCATTCTTTGGTGCTTGGTGCCAGAAAAGCAGTTCAATGAAGTTTACTAGAATGATCAATATGGAAAAAAAAAAAAATCTGACTTTTTAAAAATATTTCTTTTTCATGGTGAGGATTTCTAGTTCTCTTTTAAGATTCTCATCCTGCAAGGTACTTGAACCTACTTTTCCTGATGTTTTCAAGGGCTTCTCATTGAGTTCAGAGGGAAACTGAGGCTCTTGACCCTCTGCAGGACAGGACCCTGATGGCTGGAAGGAAATTGCTTCACATCTTGTACAACCTGCCAATGTGTTTGTGCATTCATGCACAGTAATTGATCTTACAAACTTCTGAGTGTTCACTGGACTTGCCATTACACCATGAATATTTTATAGCTGCACCACTATAATAACAGTAATTACATTTGCCCTTTTACAGAACCTTTTATATTAGGATTTCAAGGTGGTTTATGGATGGCAATTAAGCCCCATGGTCTTCTTGTGGAGAGAGAATTATTATTATCACTCTGCAAATGGGGAAGCTGAGGTACAGAAAATCTGAACTTGACCTTGCCCAAGGTCAAATCTCTGCCACTAGGAGAGGATTTCAAGGATTCTTGCTCCAGGCTCACTGTAGTTATTTATTTGATGCCACCAACTGGAGAAAAGTTTTTAAAGTTGAAACGTTTGATATTTTTCCATTATTTGGAATACTGTTAATTTTTACTGCTCTGGAGGGTCACGGTGCCTCTCAGTGCATCCTCACAAAAAAATCCAGGTGTCAGAAGGTATTCACTGAAAGGAATTTGAGGTGCTGCAGCCAGAGGCCCTGATCCTATACCAGAGGTGCCAGTGGAGACTTGTCACTGAGCATTAGCCCAGCCTTGCAGGTACCAATGCAAAACTATTAATGCCATCGTGAGCCCACAATGAGCTGTGAATGAAGTCCATGGCTGAAAGGCACTTTTCTCTCAGTCACTTTACTCACAATGAAACCATGTCCCAAGGTAGACTGTAATGTCACTGCCTGTCACTTAGATGAATGAAAATGACTCACTGTGATTGCTGCTTTGATAAACTTATTTACTATGGGAGTGCTGGCTGTGATTGGGCTGTGAAAGAGGTGTAATTATTATACAATGATTATACAGCCAGGCTTGTGTCTAGAATGAACATGAAAACCAGCTATTTATCCAGGGAAGCTGAGCACATTCCCTGAGTGGAGCCTTAATACACCTCAGCCCGAGTGAGTGGCATGCTCAGGGCATGGCAGCCTTTGGGAAGGCAAACTTCCAGCCAGAAATTCCGGATCAGCGAGCCCACATGCACAGCAGAAGGAAGCTGTGGTATTTTTATCCCAGTCACAGCTCTGAGGGAACATGAAGTGTCTCCGCATTTCCAGCTCCAGACCTGATGTGAGCGAAACCCCGTGTGGGATTTCCCTGCAGCTGGGGAACGGATGGTGCCAGGTTAATGCAACGTGGGATGTGGGGACAGCAGGTCCCATCCCCTGAGCTGCTTCTCCCCATAACACTGAGCTGGTCTGGGAGAGCAGAACCCACAGAAATATGTGTGTAAATATAAAATGTTCCCCGAGTGTACAGAATCCTGGCTTCACAGAAGTCACTATGAAATTATCACTTAATTCTGCTCATTCAGAACATCCTTCAGGGAGCTCAGAGGTACCTTTGGCAGTTAGGAAGACACTGTAATTACTGCAAATGATGTACAATCCTTTAAGCTATGAGAGATTCGACCAGTCTAATCAATATCTTGGAATAACAAGGTTTAGCTTGGTAAGAACTATTGTGCAGCAATAACACTGTTTATGATTTATTCTGCTTAGCTTCAAAGTTTTTAGTGTAACAAACCTCTATATTTCAGCAAAACAGTATCACAGAGTGGTGCTGGGGGTGGAATAATTTGGATATTACCACAAGGAAGAAACATGCTCCTGGCCTGGGTGAAGGTTGAATGGGAATGAGTGGGGTGCCAACATATCCAAGATGAGCAGGGATAAAACAAGACCACCCTTCCCACAGAGAAATGCCTGGTACAGACAACTTACCTTGAGAAAGGAGTTATTCTCTTAGCACAAGTTTCCCTCTTCTTTTTTAATTTTTTTTTTAATTTTTCCTCCTTGTGGGATCTGGGTATGGACCCTACCCTGAAAAACAGTGGAGTTTCCTGTTCCTAGCAGGGCTGTATGAGCAGCTTTCCCTTTATTCTTTAGAAAAGGATCATTCACGAGAAAACCATCCAAAGGAAACTTTTCACTCTATCTTTGACTGTAACTACTTGTCTGAAATAAAAACTGGACATGGCAACATACAGTGAGTAATGTTTCACAGATTGCCAACAGCAGCTCTCTGAACTGTATGTTCTGAACAGAACTATATATTACGTTCAAGGTCTGATTTACAAACACCTTAAAATGCCTGGCAATTTCACTGTTGCCTTTTACTTATTCATTTCAGCTCTTCTGCCTTAGCACCTCTCAGCTTCGATGCACTGAGATTCATTAGGAAGTGAAGCACACTGAACCCATGTTTCTGAGTTTGTGTTTCTGAACACAAGCAAAAACTCATACCCATTAATTATTTACTGAGCAGGAGACTTCTAAAAAATGTATCTCGAGGAAGTTCACAGATTTATTAATTTCAGTTCATGTTATTTGTAGTTTTGTTAATGAGAGTTTCAGCAGGTGAGTAGCTGTCTTGTTTTTACATGCATCATACTCAGTTTAAATGGCATTTCATTAAAAGCTATTTGTGAACAGAACACTTGAAAGTAAATGTGAATTGCCCAAAGCATTTTTCCCCATTGTCTGTGCTTAGGCTGTTGCCTGAAATCAAAGATTTGACCGATTTTTTTTTTTGTTTTGCTTGCATTACAGGTTTTTATTCCACGCATGTAACAAATGAAAACCATGAATTGGAGTGGACATGCCATTTTGAAAACCACAAAGCACTTGATTTATTCAAATTATGTTTACATAGGGATTATTTCACCCATCAGTGAAATGCAGCTGCCTCTGGCTTGGAAAACGTCAGTCCTTAAAAAGAAACATTGCTAAGTGAAAGGAACTTTATCTCCTATAAAACTTGAGGAGGAATGTAGGCTTGAAGGATGTAATTACTCATTTGGATCTTAGCCCAGACACCAAAGCTATCATTCCCTCTTTAGCAAAAGTAACTTGGAATCTTAAGTGGTTACAGATAATGAAAGCCTTGATTCTGCAACCTTTATGGAAAATAAAATTAGTATTAGCAGTATAATGCTTCCCAAATATTTCGATGGAACTGCACTTATGATTTACACAGCACTTTAAGCAAGAGACCTCCAAATGCTCTATGAAACTAAAGGTGGGTTTGATTTTCAGAACAGCCTTGGTCACTACTTTCAGATCTCCACCTGTCAAAGCCTGAAATATGTTGTCACAAGGCAAACAATTGACTCTATTCTGGCCCCTGAATTCATGCAAAACTTCCCAGTGTTTCTGACAGGGGAGTTTCCTGCACGGATCATTGGCAGATGTAGCTACAAGGATGTGGTCACACAGGAGTGCCTGTGACAGCAGGAGGTGGACTGAAGGATTGGTTTGCCTTCCAGCCTATTGATTCTGGGGTTTGTAGCAGCATATTTAGCACTGGTGTCAAAATCACGGATGAGTTTGTGATAAATCTCCCGTGGTATTTTAAAAGCAGTGAGAGTGAGATTCCAGAGGAGGCACATCTATTTCCTCTGTGATGTGCAACATCTATGCAATCATTTCTACCCACAGCAAAATGAAACCCATCAGTCCATGAGAATGTTTCAGCAATGAAGATGTTATCCATTTCCTTCTGTATCCTTGACATTTCCATCAGTTTCCCCAAAGGATTCTCTGTCTTCCCTTCCCAGAATTTGAGCTATTGCCAGACTCTCATCTGGAGATCGGTGTTATTTTACATTGTCTTGGGAAAATATCTGTCCCATCATTGGAGGAGAAGAGAAACATTATCCAAATGGTACTAAAATCGATATTTTACATGATACACTACTTTCATAGAACCTTTTGGGAAGATAAGAAGAGAGATTTATGAAGAAAAGAGTGGAAGGTTGTAAGGAATGACACATAAATGAAAAAAAATGAGGGTGTGAAAGTTATCTTAAAAATAAAAAACAAACAAGGAGTTTAAATACACTGAAAATTTTTGGTCAATCTTACTTTACAAGATGTTAGAGAGTCTGTTATGTGAAATCTCTGTAATAATAATGAAAAAGAAAATCGTTCCACACAGTTTATGATCACAGAATCATAAAATCATCGAATCATAGAATAGTTTGGGTTGGAAGGGACCTTAAAACCCATCCAATTCCAACCTCCTGCCATGGGCAGGGACACTTTCCAGCAGTCTGGACTGGTCAGAGCCTTTTGCAACCTGGCCTTGATGTGTCACTTGATGTATCAAATGATGTACCAGTTTATTTCTGTGAAACTGTAAAACGTGTTTGAACTGATCAGATGAGCATTAGAGATTTCATAGCAAAACTCGGTGTTGAGTAAATTTGCCTTGTCCCTATCTCTGTATCAGGAACAGAGCAGGATTTCCTGAAGAGTGATGCTGATTAAGCAAATCATAACTAAAACACTGAGTATGGAGGATTTTTCTGTGAATTTTTCTGATGAACAAACTTTTCTGTGTGTTCTCTGAGGGGATCACAGAGGAGAAAAACCTTTTTCTATAAGGGGAGTTCCCTCATGAAGTTCAACAAGGGGAAGTCCTGCTCTTGGGGAAGGAACAACCCCAAGGCACCAGTATGTGCTGGGGGTTACCCAGCTGGAAATCAGCTTGGCAGGAAAAAAACAGACCTGAAGCACAGGTGGGGGTAAGAGGTAGAACCAGGCCAGTGTGTGGTGGAGCAGCAGGAGAGAAAGGATGATAGAGGAGTCTGAGAAATTGCTGGTAGTTGTGGTCCAGCCCTTGAAAAATTTCTGTCAAGAGACAGAACTAGGCACATGCTATTTTTCAGTAGTCTGTGAGCTTCCCATGACAGTGAGAAAAATTTGCTTATTTTTCCCCCTCTCTGCTCTGTCCATGCCTTTCTGACCACATTGCAGAGGGAGGAAGCAGCTATTCATTTCCTTACAAATTGATATTTGAATTCTTCTTCTCTTTTTAACAAACTCATCCATCTTCGCAGCACCTTTGCTACCAGGCAATTTCTACAAATCAAGCTGAACATTCGATCTGTGTTGTTTTTAATGATCTTTCTTGCCAATATTTATAATGTGCCTTGAAGGCTGAGGCAGACCATGGGCTGAGTATTTACTATTAATTAATGTGTCACTCCCCAGAACATGCACATGCTGAGGGAGCTAGTAAACATGTTTAATTCAACCAGAGGAGTTGGAGGCATTTGTAAACTGCTAATTTATTTAAAAGGTGTCCCTCCCTCCCTTTGTTTGGAGATTTATTTATTCATGTTCTCCTCTCCCTTTTAATTGCTGCAATCTCGCTTCTTCAACCTGAATTTCACCTCCCTCTTGTCCAGACTCCCATTGCCTCTGACTCTTAAAGCTATTTAGAAGTTTTTACATTTGCTATCAGTGACTATACAGTAGCACCCAATTGGGCAGACAGTTTTTGAGAGGTAAGAGGACACAGAGGTGATTCTCATGTCAAAAAATCCACAGGTTATTTCTATACTGCTATACATGGGGGCCAAGTGTTCTCACTGGGCTAAATGTCATTCAAGAAAGACCAAGAAATGTTCTGCCATTGATACATTGTGAGTTAAGACTGAGATAACGGGTAGAACACATAGATATGAAAAGAACAGTAGATAAGGCAAAAGAACCTTGATAAGACAGTTATGGTCAGTGTGATAAGGAAATGATAAGGAAACTGCTAAAGTGCTCTGGAGCCAGAGATCAGAAAAATCAACTTTCCCTTCCCTTTTCTGCAAAATATCTTAAATTTTGGCTTCAGGACATCAGTAGTGTGGGGTCTGCTCTCTGTCCCTGTGAGTTTTCCCCGGTCACCAAGAGGCTCTGTTTACTTTTTACCCAATAGGATCTGCAGGGATCAGGGGTAGCACAAGAGGTTTTAGTCTGCACTCAGGGCATGTAGGGTCAAGCTCTGTGTGGTGGCTTTCCTCCAGTGATATCCCAGCTGATAAATTATATGACCAATGCAGTGGTGATTATACCTTATATCTTCCTTGCCTCCTGTGTTTATTTTCTCTTTTCCTTTGCCAAAGCAAAATGTCACACAACTTGTGTTGATTGTGTCTCACTGGAAATCAAATAACTCAAATAGAGGAAAGGTGAGGTATAGTTTTTCCCCTCTCAGCAGGTGAAGTGTGATGGAAACACTGTTTGTTGGATTTGTTGTACCTTTGAATTGTCTCAAGCTCAGTTCCTGTGATTTTCCCATGAGAATGCAAAAAACCTGCATGTTGGAATTATTAGTTTTTCTGTCAAATGTCATGTAAAAGCCATTAGTCTGAGTTAAATTCCTAATTTGGATTTTATCTTTGGATTTTAATAATTTGGATTGGCTTTTCTTTCTGCCTTTATCCTTTTCCAGTAGATCACTATTTCCAAGTATTCCTAGACATTTCCTAAAGCTCTTCCTTAGGCTACAAATATCCCTTCCTATATTCCTTCCTCTCTCCAGCTGCCTTATTCCTTCTTTAATTCCTTCCTTATCATCTCAAGAGAAAGTTGGTACATATTTAAGGTCTAGTTTCCCCTTTCTGCACTAGTGTAGGATAAACCTAATCATAGTTGAGAATTGTATGATGCCACCAATGGAATTAATAAGGAAGGATTAAAAATATGTTTTCAAAGTCTGCCCATCTCTGTCCTAGAAAGTCCTTCAGATGGGCATGAACTGAATGCCCTGGTTTTAAGGGATATTAACAAATCCCAATAAAACCAGCCAGATTTCACTGAGCTCTGCATTTCCTGAGCTCGCTGTTAATTTACCTCCAGTGCATTGGTGACACACCAGCAGATTGATTTGCAAAATTTCTGTCTTTGTAATGTTCTATAAACTACTTTATGGGACAAAAGACAGATATGTCCCTGTCTTAGAGAGCTTCCAAATTGCAGCTTAATTAAGGCACTGGGGGACACAAAGGGAAGACAAGGGCACAAGATAAAAATCTGAGGGTTGTATTCTTGCACAATGGATTCCCATTACCCTAAAGAGAATCATACCAAGGAATGGATGTCTCTCAGCAAGACATATTTTATAAAACTGTAAAGACAGCTGGGAAATGCTCAAGTTTTCATTCTATTGGTCAGGGAGAAGGGAAGGTCAGTCAGAAAAGGAGAGTCTTTAGGCTGTTAAAGGGTTCCTGGCACAGGGTGACAAAGAGCCTCACTGGGCAGATTCCTGGGAAACAGGCAGCAAACCTGTGTGGTGGAAGCCAGACTAAGGCAGTGAAAAGACAAGGGAAGAAACCTCTGTGTGTGCCAGAGGAAGGAGTGAGCTTCAAGTTCTGCATCACCCTCGCTGTCGTGGGAAGCAGCTCTTCATGTTGGTTTGGCTCCTGCTCTGTTTATCTTCCTTTCAGTTTGGGTACTGGTGCAGAACCTATTACACTACAAGTACACAGAGGAGAGAGGAGGATGATAAGCCCTGTGATAAAAGCCTGTGTATGTCATTACATTTTGAAAATGTGATACAGCGACAGTCAGGCTGAAGGCAAAACACCTGCTCATTTCAGCCTGGCTTTAAACACTTAAAAAGAGATAAGAAATACATCTGGGGACATGAAAAAGCAGTATCTGGCTACTTTTTAGAGATGTGACTGTGTTTAGGTGAATCTAGATTGCCAATAAATATTAAAGCTGTGAGGTTCATTTATTCAGCATGATGATGAAGGAAGATAAATAGTCCTGTCTTAGGAAGAGGTAAAACAAATGCATCCAGAAACAAGCACAAATAACTATTAGAATCATAGAACCACAGAATCCTGTGATGGAAGTGACCCACGAGGATCATCGAGTCTGACTCCTGGTCCTGCACAGGACACCCCAACAATCCCACCATGTGCCTGAGGGTCTTGTCCAAACACTTCTTGAGCTCTGTCAGGTTTGTTGCTTGTGACCACTGCTCTGGGGAGCCTGTTCAGTGCCCAACCACCCTAAGGGTGAAGAAGCTGATTAAGGTGGAAGAACTGATTTAAAAAGAAGGAAAAGATGAGCCTCATCTGCCCTGGAGCCATGTGATCTCTCCATCTGTCCATGAGCAGGAAGCACTTGGCATTGCATGGAGGACACAGCTCTGAGTGTGCAGATGGGGTCAGGCACAGGAAACAGCACCAGGAATGCTGCACGAGCCAAGGATCAGAAAGGTTGAGCTGGGAAGGATGACCTGAAACTGTCAGATGAAGTCTCTTGGTGTTACTCTACCCACCCTCTTGCCTTCCTCTATGGAAAGCCCAGTGCCAAGAAAATACTGACTGGCAGCTTCCAGGGATGCAGGTAACTAATTTAATCAATTAATTAATTAAATGCAGATAACACTTTACTGTGAGGGTGATGAGGCCCTGGCACAGGTTGCCCAGAAAAGCTGTGGCTGCCTCGTCCCTGGAAGTGTCCAAGGCCAGGTTGGATGGGGTTTGGAGCAACCAGGGATAGTGGAAGGTGCCCCTGCCCATGGCAGGAACTGGATGGACTTGAAGGTCCCTTCCAACTCAAACTGTTCTGTGATTCCATGATGTTGGGGTCCTGTCTAGCAGGACTATGTCTGGAATGTGAGTTGGAATTTAGTTCCGTATTAAGACCCCTATTTAAACACCCATATGTAGGGACAGTGTTTTGGATCCTCATCATTGCAAAAATGCACACACTGCAAACAAACATACATATAAATTGTAACCTTGGGTGGGAAGTATGAGGTACTGACGCTGTTTGGGTTCATCAGCAAGTATTTTCTACCATGAAATCTTAGAGAAACGAAGCAGCCCAGTCCTTTCAGAAGGTTTTATCATACATGGACAACCTGAATAGCATAACATGCTGGTTTAATTCCCAGCTTCATAAGAATAGCTGGAATAGTCTCAGCCAAACTGAATTATGCAGCAAAACCACCACAGAAGCTGTTCAAGCCAGCATGTTTTATTGTGCAACTGAGATGGACTGAGAACCCAACTGGTGGCTGTCAGGGATCTGCCAGTGGGTGATAATTCAGTGCTTTTAGTCACATCCACATTCACATTACTTGGGAACTAACAGAGGGAAAAACAATACAACTAAAGCCAGAGGGTTTTTTGCTGAATTCTGTTGAACTAAAAATGGAACTACGAAATGAGGTTGGTCAGGCAATAAGATGTATACACAGGAAATTTTTTGGCTTCAATATAAGAATAATTGAAAACTGCCAGAGTTTAACATTAACCTATTAGTAGTGATTGAGCTTTAATGTTAGAGCTCTAGATGGGGAAAGATGAAAGGCTTATCTCCTGCTTGTGGTTGCATTGCAAGAGAAAAGAGACAGTACCTACAGCGACACATAATTAGTTAATACCAGAAAATAGTCCTTCTTTGTCACAATCATCAGCTTGTGCTGAGATCCATATGTGGCTGCCTCCTGGACATTGTTCTTTAAGCACTATTAATTGTAACTGATGGTACTAATTGCCTTTTGCATTTGTCTGTCAAATGTGAAAAGAGCTCTATTGCAAATGCAATCTCCATTTCAGAAATAAGGTTGGGGAAGACTGAGAAGAGGCTCCGAGACATATCAGCCCTGTGTGAGAAAAAGTCTCAGAAACCTCCCCAGGGAGACTTGTAGCATTTATGTTCAAACTTTGTAATAATAATGGGGTTTGGTTTAATATTTTATGGAGGGATTTTTTTAACTGGACCAGAATTCTGCCTTAAGTCTTCATTAAAAAGGCATCTCCCCCCCACCATGCCTAATTCCTCCCATGGAGCTGTAGCTGCTGCTGATTTTGACTTAGGGATAATAAAGCATCAGATGTGCTCATGGACAGCCCTCATTTCACATGGATCAAAATCCTGCCATGTGTTGCTGTGTGAATGGTGTTCAGTCTGCCCTAAGCAGCAGCTGGGAGGGGAGCACAAGTTCCCCCATTCAGCCCCAGATGTATCTGTGTATGATCATTTACAATCTTGTGCTGTAAGCTTTGCCCACAGCATAAAGTCTGTTACAGGACTGTGTCTCCAAAATATATGTTATTTAGCTCAGGAGTCTATAAATGCCAAAGGCACAAAGTCCTAGCACAATTATTTTCCATTATTGTTTTTACAACTGAGGCAAGAAAACCCCCCATGATTTATCATGGATCTGTAAACAATGAGTCTGACAAAGATCTCCCCTTGTATTTGTACAGGGGTTTTTTGCCTCCTAAGTTTTAATTTTAAAATTTAAGTGTTTAAAATTTAAAATGTTAAAATTGTAAAATTTAAAAAATTTTACATCAAACTGTACATTTCCTTTAAGGCCTGCTACTGTATTAGGATGTTTGATGCCAAATTTGGAGCAGCAATTGGCCATTTCCAAAACATAACTGGAATAGGTCAGTTGACAAAAATAGAAATTTGAGCACCTACCTTCCGAAAATGAGGTTTCTTCACGATGTCAGCTTAGAAATGAAGAATATAGAAATTTTTAGTGACTGCTGAAAAATCTGGTCAAGCATAACTCTATAGTCAGGGGCTTTATCTTCTTAGAAGTTTAAAACTTACTATAGTGTAATGTGACATTTAAAAGTCACTGTGTTCTCTTCAATTCCTGTTTTTGCTTTTAGGATTGTCTGTAATACCCCTGTGGGACTCAAAGATCCCAGGGAGAAAATGGTTTGCCTGTGACCATTTCAGTCCAAGATTTCAGCTGAAGCTGCCACAATGGACAAGGGAAACAAACACAGAAAGTCAAAGCAGTTTGTTCTCAGATCAAATAGAAACAGAAACAGTAGAAACATGAGCTGTGATAATACAGATCCTTATCCAACAAGCAGCACAACCTGGAAATTAAAAACCTGCTCTCATTTGTTGCAGTACTGATCCAGCAAGTGTTTTCTGCAGAAGAACCTGGCTTGAAAAATAATTTTAATAAATACTGAAGAGATGTGCTTCAAGATTTTTTAAGTGAAACTCTGAATTATGATAAGTCTGGAAAAAAAAAGAAAGAAAAAGAGAAAAAGAAAGAAAGAAAGAGAGAAAGAAAGAAAGAAAAACTCAGACTGTTAAGCTCATTTAGCAGCCAAGAACCCAAAGATACCAGCACTCTGTTATCAATGTGAGCTGTGCTCCAGGCAAACTTTCCTTGGCGCATTATTGACCTTTAAAATTACATCCTACTCCCAAATATTGCTCCATGCTGCTATCTTTTATTATATTTGGCTTTCTTACAGCATTTGTTTATCAGTCTGCTCTTCTGTGTTTACCTTAAGCCTTTCAGAAGCAATTACATGGAGGATGGACATAACTCAAAATAGCAGGTACAGGACAAAGCAGAAGAGAGGCTAACAAAGCTCAGGATGAAGGAAAAACTGGGGAAAGGACTAGAGCTAGAAGAAGGAAAGAGTAATATAAATAATATAGAAGAATCCTTTCACTTTTCATTAGGATTTGACAGTGCTGCAGCATAAAATATGCACAAACTGACCACCCTTGATCAGACCACACATCAGATGCACCATCTATGAGTAAAATAACGCTGAGAGATGCTGATTCCACAAGACCTGAAATGACCCCTTGCTGGACTTGAAGACCCTGGAGTTGACCTAAACCATGATTTCACCAGGTGAACTTGCTCAAATGCTCTTACTGAGTGCAAAGGGAATAGGCCCACAGATGGTACAAGGGATCATCCCATTGCAGCCAAGCAGGGATTCCATGTGATTTCAGACACCACTGACATGTTGGGTATGGCTCAGTCTTCAGTGCTTTCTGAGTCCTGCCTTGAACAGCACAGTAGATGCAAATGGAATATAATTTCCTCCTGATGTGATTTTCTTCAAAAGATTTTCTTTCTGGAAGTGTTCCCAGGACATAGTTATCCAAATAAAAGCTTCATTGCTCCTGCTACTGTTAACATTAGTCAACAGATTTCTCCTGCACTTCAATCAGAGAGAGAAAAATAATTCTATCTCTCTATATGAATAGTTCAGGCAATAGAACCATAAATGACAAGTGGGAGAGAGCCTTGCACTGCTTTCCAGGGTCCTTTGCACTCTTATGAGGTAGAAAAATACTGTAAAAAAAGATAAAGATAAAAAAAAATACTATGAAGATAAATTGAAAGATTGAAAAAATACAGAATCATACAGTGGTTTGGGTGGGAAGGGACCTCAAAGTTCATCTACTTCCAATCCCCCTGCCATGGGCAGGCACACCTTCCACTGGAAGAGATTCCCCCAAGCCCCATCCAGACTGGCCTTGAACACTTCCAAGGATGTCAAACCTGTCCTTGAGTCTCCTTTGGTTTTATATGGCAACTTGATGATGTGTCAGGTCTGACCTTGCTGTCCCAGCGCACAGGGATGACACAGACACAAGGAATTTCAGCAAGCTCATGTCAGACTGATGATGGGCAGAAAGGATCTTCCTTTATTCCTTTATTCATAATTAAAATGATGAGAAACGTCAGCTTGACAGCCAAGTGAGCACTGAGGAAAGTCATCCAGGCAAAAGGGCACACTCTGTGGCCACAATGCCTTTGACTAGAAAATCGGTCTTCAGTCCCTGGAAGAAACTGTGTTATATCCTTTGTGAGCACTGGTGAGCTCCACACAGCTTGAACAATGACAAAATGCAAGTAAAAAGTTGTAATGGAACCTAAGGGGCATCTAAACCCCATGTATATCCTACACATTTTCTACTTTATGTTGTCTGAAACTCATCATTGAGTCTGCTGGAGTTTCTCTGCCATGTACAGGAAAAACTAGGCGTGATTTATCAGAGAATTAGACGTTGCTTGGTTCTATCCAAGAGCCTTTTATAGAGCCATCTCTAGATTTGTGGGGATCTTTTAGCATGACCTATCTTCTCCATCTGTAAAGATGCATTAAATGGCTCATCTCTGTCTAACAGAAGCATTATAAACACATTATGAAGATTACAAGGTGCTTGGAGACCAAGAAAGTATAAGCATTGTTAGCATATTATGATGTAGGAGTTGCACTGAGGCTCCTGATCTCATTTTCATGTAGACCTACAGTTATTTGTCAACAACTAAAGATTTTTTTTACCTTCACCTGCACAGATTAAATTCAAAGTTGTGGTGTGGAGTCCATTTGCAACATTTCGCAGTCAGATCTGTTCAAATCCTTGGTTATTCCAGCCCTGGAATTATGTTTTCCCAATGCATGTGTTCAAACAGGGCAGATTCAGATGCAACAGGCTGCCCAGGGGAGTGGTGGAATCACCATCCCTTGAATTCCGGGTTCAAAAGAAGTGCAAATGTGGCACTTGGGGATGGGGGTTAGTGGTGGCTTTGTCAGTTGGACTCAGTGATCTTAGAGGGCTTTCCCAACATCAATTATTCTATGATTCTATGGATAATCTACTTTGGGAGAGGGAATATTTACTTTTCGTGAACTTGTAATCAGATTTTCTCGTGGATCAGCAGGGAGGCCACAGGGTACGATGGAAACATTTGCATAGACTTTAATAGGCTTTGTGTTGGATCCACGGCATCGTGGGATAACACAGTGCATTATTACTTCTTCATCTAATAATCCCACACAGAGATGGCCTTACACATATTGCCTTGCTTTACAAGGATAAAATTAGCTCCTTGATCAATTTTGCCTCCATGTTAAAAATTATTTTGTCAATTATTCAGCAAATTTTTCTTCTCCTCATGACGACCGACATCATAAACATCATTTCCACTTATTTTCAACTATCTGTGTGGAATTCCTGAGGAATTCAAATCCTCTTTATCACAACAAACCACCATGGAAATTATGTGTGCATTGGTGTTTATATCTTTTGTGTGTTCTATTAGGAATTTGGCTTGTTTTCCTCTGATATCATCATGTATTCTATGTGTGGTTTAGGACTCAGAGAACTGCATTTTTTCCAGGGTTTCATTAATCATGTCAGACCTTCAGTTAAATTTAATTGTAAGTGCCAGTCTGAAGAAATTCATTTTGTGGCCATTATCATTAGGCAGAACGGCTGGTGGTTTAATACAGCCCTGTAGAGAAAACCCGCAGAGCAAAACATGAGAGTGATAATGGCTATTGCTTTCTCATTTTGAAGCAGGAATTACACACCAGTTAATTTTTTTTTTTCCCCTGCTTTAAGAGTATTTTCTTTTTGTTCCCCGTGCAAGGGGAATTACAAATTTAGGGAAGGTGTACCTGAACAATCCTTCACCCTGCGAAAATTCAAACACAGCACTTTACTCTGAGCAGGGATGGAAACATGCTGGCAATATACTTTAGACCTGTGGACAGTGCTTTGGCTTATCCACTGGCCTAAAAGCTTCTGGAACAGCCAGGTGCACAGCAGCTGCTTTGGCCGTGGTCCAAGACAGAAGGGAGGCTCACTCTGTTAGGAATCTTCTCCAGAAAAACTCTTCTTTCTTCGCACACAGCCCAGCTCTCGAGCATGCTAAGCTCCTATTTACTGGTCTGGCTGTTTCAAGGGCATTTAAAGTTAATGCAGATAATCAAAATTCCCCCCAACCCCACAAATAGGAAGACTCAGGGCAACCTCATCCAATCTGGCCTTGAACACTTCCAGGGATTGGACGTCCACAACTTCACCAGACAACCTGTTCCAGTGTCTTACTGCCCTCCCAGGGAGGAATTTCTTCCTGTTATCTAATCTCAATCTACTCCCATTCAGTTTAAAACCACTACACCTCACTCTACAGCTATCAGATCTTGGTGCTGGACAGGGCCACTGAATCCTTCAATGAATCCTTGTGATACCATAATGTTTCAGTATATTTTCTGTGCTGGGAAACCTCAGGAAAAGCTGCCCCATCCCTGTAAGTGTTCAAGGCCAGGTTGGATGTGGCTTGGAGCAACCTGGTCTAGTGGAAGGTGTTCCTGCCCATGGCAGGGGTTGGAATGAGATGAGATTTAAGGTCCTTTCCAACCCAAATCATTCTGTGATTCCTTCTGGATCTTACATTGTTTTGTGAAAGTAGGGACAGTTCAGCAGCAAAAAAAGGATTTCAACTCCCTAGGAAACCCTGAAAGTTTTGGACTCTTTACTCAATGAAGGCAAGATTGAATGAGAAGAATTACAAACATGTCCTTTCTTATTCTGCAGTGTTTCTGCACTTAGAGCCTGGTGGTTTGCTAGAGTGCTCTCACAGGAGATGAAAGTTTGAGTCCCTCTGAGCAGAGAATGAAATTGAACCTGGAGAAGTGTTGTAGCAATTCAATTTTGGGTTCAGGAGGGTTATTTCTAGGGTTCTGGTTTTGCCCAAGTGCTTTATTCTCATACTCACGCTGCAAGCCTGTTAGATTGCTCTCTGGTTTCCTGCTCAAGATCAGCTCCCAGGTCTGGATTCAGCACACACTGATGGGTGTTTTGTGTCAGTGACTGAGACCCTCAGGCAGTGTCAGAGGAAGAATGCTGACAAGTAATTTGGACATTGATAGGGGAATTAGATGTGAAATAGGTACTGGCAGCCATGCTCTTCCCCTCCAGAGAAGTAATTCCCTTACAAACACAGACAGAGAATTGGATATTTGGAAAATTTTCAGAAAACAAAGTATTAAGTGTCTGTGTATTTTGGGGGTCTGTAACAGCAGGAGTGGGACTTTTGTTCTACCCCTCTAAATCATGCAGCACTCAATCCAATTTTTATCCCTGTTTTGTTCTAGACATGTCTGGGTCACAGACTCTAAAGTTTTGTGAAAGTCCCAAAGATGCACTGAGAGCAGTTTCTGAATCACAGAACTTGGTATTCCTTTATCTTTACCTTAACAAAGAACCACTTTCCACCAGAAGGAATTTCCAGGCCAACTTTCAAACTTTGACTGTGACCTTTAATATAAAAAAGGTGCAGAGAGAGTTTGTCTTTGAAATGGGAACATAACAAATGGAGCAAGGGGCAAAAGGGCCTCAAATGTTACAACTGGGCTGCAGCTGAAAACTGAAATAAAAGGAAATGTCTTACAGAAAGTATGAGATGTCTGAAGAGAACAGTGTCCAATATAAACAGTCTTTTCAAGTGCACTCAATTCTCATTAACGTGCTCTGGGAATTTGTTCCTCCCCTGTGATGGGCTTGAAGAAGGATTTGAAAATTTACTATTGCTTCCAGCAGGTAGACTTAATTCCCCATCTAAAGCTCATTGAAGTCAACGTAAAAAAGACTCTCATTGAGTTTGGTGGACCTTGGCTCAGTTTCTTTGACATTTAGCTGAGGTAGCTGAAACTTGTTCCCCTCGAGCCATCCAGAGGTTCTGTTGAACTGAGTTTCCTCTCACAGTGTGAGGTATAATAGGCCATAGTTGAGCACATTAATGAAAAGGAAGGTCAGAAATCTTGCTTCCTTGTTAGCACTGTGTCATGGTTTAACTCGGCAGGCAGCTCAACCCCACAGAGCCACTCACTCACTCCCCGGGCAGTGGGGTGGGGGAGAGAATTGGGAAGAAAATAAAATTTGTGGGTTGAGATAAAGGCAGTTTAACAGGATAGAAAAGGAAGGAACAATAACAATAATAATCATAATAGTAATAATAATAATAATAATAAAGTGATGTGCAGTGCTGTCCCTCACCACCCAGGTACTAATGCCCAGCTAGTTCTCAAACAGAGGCCTCAGCTCAAGCTTTGCCCAGTTCACACACCCACACCATGGTGCCACATGGTCTGGAATATCCCTTTGGTCACTTGGGGTCAGCCTGTCCTGGCTGTGTCCCCTCCCAGAGCATTGTGAGAGGCTGAAAAGTCCTTGACTTTCTGTAAACGCTGCTCAGCAGCAGCTGAAACATCGGTGTGTGTTATCAACATTATTCTCATGCTGAATCCAAAACACAGCACTGTGCCAGCTACTGGGAAGAAAATTAACTCTGTCCCAGCCCAAATCAGGGCACACTGCTAAGACTCAACATTTGTTAAACATTCCAGAAGACTCTGAGGCAAAAGTCGCCAGGTATTGGGGAATACATGTATATGTGAAAGCCAAGAAATCGGAAACAATTTATCCCTTTTCCAAGTGATCAAATGAGATTAGAAAAATAGAAAAAAGAAAAAAAAAAAGAAGGGAAAAAGGCATGTATTTGGTTTTGTTTTGCTGTAAACATCTGTTGTAGGAAAATAACACAAATGTAGAGCAAGAATCACTGCAGGAGGTTAACACCTGGCCTGACAGAGCAGCATCCAGGACTCCAAAACAGCTCTGTGTGTTGTATGTAATTCATGCCAGGGCAAGGTGTTTCAGAATGGGATTCTTAAAAAGCAGCATCCTGAGCCAAAACCCATCAGATTCAGAGTGTTCTGCATGGAGGGAAAGGCAGAAGGCAACAGTTTAATTTCCCCCCATCCCTCAGAGTACATTTGTTGTAGGGAAATCTTTAAGACTGATAAACCTTATCCCTTCTTTCAAAAGTAGGAACTTTCTTTGCAGAGCTTGGCAGAGAATTATTCCATTATTTCACTGCATAGGTTGTTTCCACTATATATTTACAAAAGAACTTGCAGGAAACAGAGCAGATCAAGTGTTGGTCTCCCACCAGCTGGCTTCCAAACCCTGAGCTCCAGGACAGCATCTATGCTGCATGGAAAAAGAACAGCTCCCCATCCATTTGGCTGGAAGATTTTATTGGACAGACATGTACTGAGTGCACATTACCCAGAAAAGGGGAAAAAGGGAGATTATTGTGGTGTGAAGCCATTAGGACACTCCAGAAAAAGAGGGTTAGGGTTTGAGTTCAGGCTAAGGACAGAGATACTGACCTCCTCTTCAAGGAGAATTACAGGATGGTTTGGGCTAGAAGAGACCTTAAGGACCATCTTGTTCCAATCCCTGCCATGGGCAGGGACACCTTCCACTAGCCCAGGTTGCTCCAAGCCCTGTCCAACCTGGTCTTGGACACTTCCAGGTATGGGGCAGCCACATCTTCTCTGGACAACCTGTGCCAGGGCCTCGCCACCCTCACAGTAAATGTATTATGTAAATGTAAAATGTATTAAGTAAATGTTAAACATATAAAATAAATGTAAATGTGTTTTATAAATAAGTTTGCAATTGTATAACCTGAAAAAACAACTGCCAGGGCAAGGATACCCACTTTTCACATGACACCATGAACTGTGGCTTCAGGTGGCGTTGCTTTGCTCTGTCTCTCCGGTCCCCCATTTCCCTTAACTCAAAAGCCAAAGCTTCAAATCTCTCTTCCTCTTTTCCTCTTTTCACCCAGCCTGTGTGATTTGGGTTTGAGATCATGCAAGGACAGGACACTAAACCTTGTTCTCCCAGGCCCTTGTCAGGAGCTCCAGACCAGCTAAAGGCAGGGGAGGCTGCACAGCATCCCCTCCATCAGCAGGTATGGCAGAAAGGAAAGCTTTTCCATCCCTGTGTATTGCATGGAGCCTCATCCAGCTCTGTGTATCCTTCCCATTCCAATTTCCTCGGGCAGCTGGGCACAACATGCATAATTCACAGGGCTGGCAGAATTTAGGGCTGACTGAGGCTCCTGGGTCTGAGAGATGGATCAAGGATTCTCCAGCCAGCCTGAAGAGAGAGCTGTGATGGTCCATGTTTGCATGCACCATTTCCCCATCACTACTGCAACAGCACTTCTCAGGAGTGCCTGTGTTTCCACAGGAGAATGATTTAAAGAAAATCAGAATAAATCAAGAATATTGATACAGAAATATACTGTGTCTTGCAATGGACCTGCAGCTTGACCTCTGCCTGCATCCTCACCCTCCTTGTTGCTGTACTCAGACCCCTCTGTCAGACATTTCTCACTGAAGGTTTCTGCAGGATCTCTATCCTAAGAGAGCTAAACATCCTTAAATTGCTTCCAAAGTCCTCTTTCCACAACATTATGTTAGAGATTGTTTTCCTGTGTGAAGTCACAGGAAGACTATTACAACTACCTACAGAGATTGCTCTACCTTGACAGCAACTGAGCTGGTGATTTTTAACTCAAAGGATACACCTTTTAAATTTTTTATTGGCTTTTTAGTGCTTCTTCAGGGCAACGTGAGGATAAAATCAGTTTTTATCAACATTGAAATAGAAGAAGCAGTGTTGAGTTTGAAAGCCCAATTTTCAATTTAAGCCATGTAGCATCACCTTCACTTATGTAACACTCCATACACCAAACAGAGGGGCAGGAAACACAACAGAGCTGCTGAGATGTTTTACACAAACCTGGCAAAATCTTATTATCAGCTGAACAACTCCAGAAGGTGTTATTTTCACACATCCAGGCAACTTGGGTTTCTCCCCTCTACCCTTTTTGCACAAAAAGAGCAATTACCAAGGTGTCTTTCCCGGAGCAGAAGCCGCTGGGACCAAGCCTTGTAAAGAAATCCATCATCACCACATTATGGCAAACATGCTACAACCAGCTGAGCTCATTCTGTGTTCTGACCTTCTCCTGGAGGTCTGTAGGTCCAGGCCATGGAAACTAGATAACACTTACCCTGCAAGAACCAGCTGGTTCCCTCTCTGGATGACTTATGAATATCTTGACAAATCAGAGGCTTAACATACTTGGTTTAATCCGCCTCGTGATTTTTTTGGGACATGTAGAAATAGAAAAATATGGGAACAGAAAAAGAAATATTTTAGTTATAAGTCTCACAGGTGAAAAGACAAAGGACTTCAGGGGAGCAACGTTTCCAAGGGTTTGGAAGGTGGGGAAGTGAGTAAGAGACTGCAGGACCATTGCTGTTTGTTACTTTATTCAGTGGGAAATTGAAATTGTAGGTGTTAGAATTAAGGAGCCACTGGACCAAAGTGCAAGACTGAAAATAAAGGTACATCTTCTGTATCAAAGCATAAGGTCACAGCTATCCAAAGAGAGCATGTTTACCAATGTCTGGAGTCCCTCTCCCTCCAGCATTTGCCCCTGCAATACATTCCACAGCGTGGACTTGTGGAACATGTTTAGAATATATTAGTAGCCTTTTAAGCTGTTTGTGAACTAAACACTGTTATTGATGTCCCCAGCTGTGCCAGGGAGATTTCTTTGTGTTATTTTTTATTGCAGTGGTAGGGATACAAATCACCTGCTGCACCCAATCTAATTTTAAACATGTTGAGCCATGGGATTTCTCTCAGTTTCCTTGCGAGGCTCTTCTGCAGTCCCACTCCTCTGGGTTCACCCCATCACTCCTGAAATTCTGCACAGGCCTTTTCATCATGACAATGACTGTTCCCAGGGTAAATTTTGATTTTCTACTCCTGACCCAGACTAAAGGGTTTTGTCTGTGCAACAGGGAATTTTGCAGTTATTGAGTCAACATATTTTAGACTACCAGGAGCTATTTATAGGCCTTCCCCCTATTCTCTGGCAGTTTTCCTTAAAGGCTTCTTAAATCCTTCTTAGGCTGGCAGAGATTTACAACAAGTTCACAGATCTCCTAACCTTATTTTTATTTATAAATTCAGACATCAAAACCCCACTGCCATAAGGGGAAGTGAGGGGGGGAATTTGTCACAAGAATCTTACTTGGTGTGTGTTCTGTTTTATTCTGATTTGGCAATCTTACCCTTTAAGGTACCCTTAACAGAAGTTTGCTATATGTAAATTGGTGACAAAGGTAGTCAATTAAGTATGCCTGAAAAGTCTGTTTGTTGACTAACAGCCCACAGAGTTGCATGTTTTTTCCTTCCTTAGCAGCAAGATTCTTCATCATGATTAATTACTGTCAAATCTCCATAGGTTTGTAACAGCAAGATACAAGATATCTACTGGAAATCTGCAAACAAATTGTTTATTAGAGAAAATAAGAAGACCATTTCAAGTATCCTAATGAAGCCACCATCCCATGAAAATTTATCTGGCTCAGCTGCCTTCCTGAGATTGTACTCTTTTAAAAAACATTTTTCCTTTTTGACCCCTTTTTTGTTTTTGTCTTCCTGGACTATTTCATAGCAGATCTGTTGAAAAGGGGTCATTACCTCGTACCATTCTTTTACATCTTCATGTTCTGTCTGGATCATGGCTTGAAATAGTATGTCAGATTTAGATGTCTGCTATTCCCAAAGCATGAAGGCAAGCTGAAAAATTTGGAAAGGAGCTACAGGAGAAAAAATCTGATAAAGAGCATAACTAAAAAAAAAAAATCATATGCATTTTCAAAGCTCAGGTAGACAACCCAAGTTAAGAAAGCAGCAAATTTTTCCTTGGATTTTACTGAAAACTATGTGGTCTGTAGTGTGGAAACAGTGACAAAGTCAAACTTTGTATCTACAGGTGAATTTTTGGGAAATAATTTCTATGTTTCTATTTAATTATTGAACACACAGAACTCTCAGCGGTAAATTGGAGCCTTTTCAACCTGGTAAATACTTCTGTAGAGCACAAATACTTCTGCAGTTCAACTTAACTAGTGATTTACTACTGCCTTTTTTCTCTCTCTCAAGTAAATATGATGGATGATCCTCTTTCCACTTTTTAACCAGCTGACATCCTCACTTAGCTATCTGCAAGAAGGAGCTTGAAGGTCTTGTGTCTGGCCACAGATTTTCTTGTGGTGCCCAACATCAACCTAAGAGACCCCCCTGGCTGGATATAACTCATGTTGGAGCTGGGGAACATGTGGGATCCAAGGCTCGTTCTGCTGCCAGTGATGCACAGCCCAGAGATGGTATGGAATCAGTTTGCACACAGTAGTAGCAGCTTCCTGGGAGAAGCCCCTGTCAATAGGAGAATGAGTATGTTTTTAGAAGGAAAAAATCAAAGGGACAACAGTCATTAAGCAAGGAAGATGATTATCTATGAATTTAGAACTGCTGATTCAGTATTTCTTGCTGCTTTTCACTGAGTAAGTTTTGAATGACAGAGCAAGTGTCTGTCATGTTTACAAAGGCACAAAAAGAAGTAACACCCAAGTCACAAAAAAAAGGGATGTGTTTGGGTCAATAGCCATCTTCCAGTTAAAGGCAGACAATTTGAGGGAAGAGCAAGGCTATGATTGCAGTGATGCTGCAACAACTCAGTCATTGGGAAACCACTGTGCATGTTTTGAGGCAATTGCTTCAATGGGGAGGCAGCTGAACACCTGTCATTAATCCCTTTAACTTTGGCCCTAAATGGTTATGAACAAGAAACACTGTTAATCCTGATGAGGGACATCTGCTTTATCAGGCTACCTGGAAAGGCACAGCTCCTCTAAATCGTTTTGCCAAAAGATAGGAGAGCAAAAAACCTAAAGATTGATTATTTAAGTACCAAAATGATTCACAGTGAAGCTCAGTATCTGGTTACCCAACACAGTAAACCAGTTAGATGTTTGTAGAAGGTAAAGCATCTTCTTTGCAGTGCCACACCACCAAGAAGGTCCACATGAACAGAAGCACCTCTGAATCCAGACCCAGACTTCACAAAGGTGATCAGAGGGTTCCACATGAGAAACCAGCCAGTGCTTGTGCCTGTTCCCTGATGAACAACCAATCCAGCTGTTGAAAATTAAAAAAATCATCAGGGTTCTAACTGCACACCCTTGTGCCAGGTTCAAGCTCCAATTCACAGATGAAGAAATAACAACAGAATTCCAGGCCCACTGTAAAGGTTCTCTGCAACACTGGAAAAAGGGATTTGACAGGATTTTGACCTATCAGATTTGCACTCTCATAGCCAGCAGGTTGGGGAACTTCACTCTCATCTGGAACAAGTGCATGAGGTGGAAATTTGCATTTCTTGCTTTTGTTCATGCCTACTGTTTAGCTAAAACTAGGACAACCCTGAGGAAAGGAGGTGAAGATTAGAAATGGTAAATTATTAAAGTTATAGAACCAGGGAGAAAACTAGAGCATGGGAGGAATGGGAGAGGTGAAGTGACAGAGAAGGGTGTTAAAATGAAGACCAGAAACATGACATCAAACAAATTTTGACCTTCTATTCTTAATTTTAATTGGCTCTTATTCATTTATTTCTTATTTAATGTTGCACAACAGTGGCAAAACTTTGGGGTATCGTTTCTTTGTAGACAATGCAAAACATATATATGTACTACTGCATTTCTGTCCCTAAACATGGAATATTTTCTGATTCCTGCTAGAAATTAAATATGCTGCTGCTTTTTTACAGGATCACAGTTCACTGCTGTTGATTGCAGGGTACCTTCTTTCTCAGGAGGTATTGACCAGCTCTAGAGAGGATGGGAAACATTTGTCCCTGTGTGAATGAAAAGCCATAATGCACCATCTAGGCTTGTGGCTTTGCTAAATGTGAAATCCAAATTATGTCAGAACAGAGGAGATGGAGTTGCAATCACACTGATGCGTGACACACAATTAACAATGTTTGTAAATTTGCATCTATGAATAAAATTCCAGTTGAAATGGATATTCAACAGCCACTAATGAGGTTTGAAGGGCAGAGCTAAGGTATGTTCACACAATACAAATCAGTGAAGCATGTGTGCTGAACAAACATGTGAGCATGGATAACACATTTCCTAATGGAAATGTCATAAAAATGCTGGCAGGCCAAGGGCTCTCATCATGAGCCTTCATGTGCTTTTGAAAGGACTAAATCCTGGCAGCAGGACTTGGTGTTGGATCACCTTGAGGGACAGTAAATATTGCTCTGCTCAGATGAGTTATGAAAACGTGCACAGGTTTCTCATAACTCTTCCCATGCTTGATCCTCCCTGGCATTCAATCCTCAGCCACCCCTCACTGTTTATCAAATCATTTTACTTTGAGATGCTGGCTGAAGGAGGGTATTAGAGCCTACCTGACATTTGAATGTGCTGGAAAATACTGATGGGGGTTTTTTTTCTCCCTCTTCCCTTTTTCTGATTTGGTGGCCCTCCAAAGATTTTCCCCTGCAATATTTCACAGAGACAGGTTTGGCTTTATTGCAGCCTCGGGCACCTCCACACGCAGGTGTTCCTAAGTAATGTTTGCAAGTACCAAGTACAGGTATTAAGGTTTTGCCTTAGGCAAATTCGATGAATATTTGAATTGGGCAAGAAACAGGCATTTTAGAGAACACAGTAATGTAAAAGATCCAGAAACTGTGAATGAGGAAGAGGTGCTGGAGCATTCAGGAAGCAGTTTTTCCTGACCCAAGCCTACCTACAGTTTTTCTAGGGAAAAAAAAAAAAAAGGGCTAAACATACCTTTGCCAGCTTGAAATGTGTTTCAGGGAGATTGGTAAAGCAAAGAAATGTGAGCCAAAAGTGGTAATTTTAGGAAAAATAGCAAACCCCAGCTATCTATGAAAAGTAGCCACTGTCAGTGGCTGGCAGTTTAACACAGGATCCACTTGTTAGCAGCTCCTGCCCAGGCACATGGTGATAAATGGGAGATAAAGGATAAATTGGAGGTAAAGGCAAAGAGAAAAATGATTAGTAGGAAGGAGGAACTGACGTCTGAGAGAAGAGCAGAACTAATAAGGTAGAGTTTGGCTAAAGGAGAGCTCAGGAAAGGGGTATAAATCTACCTGTCTGTAAGCTGAACAGCATAGGCAGGATTGTTTAAGTAGTATCACAGCAAAATTAGGTGGTTTGGGAGGGGGAATGGGGAAAACAGTTCACTGGAAAATGCATGTTGAGATGGAAGTGAAGATTCTCACCAGTTCTGGCTGACTCTGATCTGTATCAGATCCCTTCCTCCAAAACACTACATTTGAAATTTCTAAATGCCATATTTTGACTTTATCACATTTCAAATGATGTTTTTAGGATCTGTACACTCACTTCATTGCTTACAAAAATTAGAAAAAGGAAATGGGTCGAAACATTTTGGTTTAAATTAAAAGAACTATTCTGTTTGACTTGAAAAATGTCGGGGGGGGGGGTGTTTAAGGGTGAGAAAAGCCAAATGTTTTCAGTCAACCTTGTATAATTCCCCTTCCCCACAGTTAGACAACAAAACCTCAAAAAAAAAAAAAATCAATTATTCACAGAGCTCTACTCCTGGGGGTATAATTAAGAATAATTGGAAGAAATTAGGCAAGGGAGAATTTAGGCTTCAACAGTAAGATGAGCTTTTCTCCTGGTGAGAAACACAGGCTTGATTCTGCAAGTTGCTGAGTGTTGCTTGTGAGAGGCTCAGTCTTGTTACAGAATCCCTTGGGAGACACCAGCAGGTTGGGGAGCTATTTAATATCCTGAGAGCACAGTCCAAAATCACACTGGTCATAAGTGCTTGGAAACACTCTTCAGGCCATCAGACACTAGGGTTGTGTTGTCCAAAAACGGAGATGACAACCCAAAAAATCTCACTTTCTGTCTCTATCTTGTAGTACTCCATAGGGGAGCAGCTGGCTCATCTCTATCTGTGCAGTATCCCTCCTTCCCTCCTTCCTTCCCTCCTTTCTTCCTTCCCTCTTTCCTTCCCTTCCCTTCCTTCCTTCTCTTTCCTTCCTTCCTTCCCTCCTTCCTTTCTTTCTCTCTCCCTCTCTCTCTAACCTCTCTCTTCTCTTTCACCGTACCCCGTATTCAAAATCCGCCACTAGAAGATAAGGGACTAACTTATAAAAATTTTCATGCCAGTTGTGTAATTTACTGATAAAACTTTCTAACTTCCTGTGGACCCTCTGACTTTTGTTCCTTTTGGATCATGGGCACCTCTGGATCTTGGCTGCTCCCTTCCCCTCAGGGGTGGGATGCCCCAGCAGGGTGTGCTGACATTTTGTAGTGTTCTATTTTTGGTTGAAAGTCGTGTAGTACGGAGGGGAGCATTTCAGGAAAGTCTGCTACGTTTGTCAGTACGTTTTCCAGCCAAAATAGTAATATTAGAGAATGAAATCGAGTTTCTTTGACAAGGCCCATTTCCTGGGAAGAGTTTTGATTGGCATTAATTATTTTTACAGCCTTTACCAAGTGAATCCCGGATAAGGTTTTCCCTTATTTTGCGTGGGAGTGATAGATGTCAGGTCTCCAGCTTCTTCCACTCCTCACGTAGTATGATCTCATCTGCAGTCCTTCCATCTTTTGGAATTTCAGGGCAGTGAAATGATTTATTAACATTCACAGCAATACATCAACCATCTCCTCTGCCAGCTCTGTCAGAGTCTTCTCAAAGTTGTCTGACTGGCTGATCATGAAAATGGGGGGGGGGGCTGGTAGGTTTGGCTCTTTATTCCTGGATTTACTAAACCACTTACAAACTGTCATCGTGACCAAAAATATGTAATAACCTTTTGTCATTTTCCAGGGTGGAAGTGTTTTTAGGGAGCATTTTTGATATGCTGTGATATCATTCATAGTGGTTACCCCTCTCTCTAGCAAAGGTTTCTACTATTGATGAGAATTCTTTTGCTCTTAATGTATGCTAAATTTTCTATAATACTGCTTACAATGGCTTTTTCCCTCACATCATCAGCTTCTCTTGTCAGTTATCTTAAATCTCATAATTTCTTGGTGGCAGAGGTTGCCATTTATTTTCATTTCTTATAGTTTTAAGTTTTGCTCATTTTTGTTTTGGCTTTTTTTTTTTTTCAGTTATTGTTTTTCCTTCTCTGACTGAGATGAGAGTGTTCAGTTTATTCTGACATGACTTGGTGGGGTGTTTTGGACTTTGAATCTATATGCTAAAAGAAAATCTGATTTTTCCATTCCTATTTTTATTCCTGCCTTCCTTGGCTCATCATTTTCCTCAGCATTGGGAAATCACCCTGTTGAATGACTAAGTGAAAATATTGCTGCTTAGGTCTGCCCGCTATTTATCCTGCATATAAACAGGTTGTGGCCACTGGTGCCTTAGCAACCATCATTTTCTAGTCCAGTGATTGATTCATTTTTAGTCATCATACCCAGATCCCAAACAGAATTATCTTGCATTCTGTGTGCTACATTTTCTTTGAAAATTCAGGCTAATCTGGTGGAAGCAGACTGGATCATATTAAATTAACAGCAAAGGCACAGGCACTAAGAAGGAAACTCAGCATATGGTTAAATCAGCACTTCATGGAGAAAAATAAAAATGGGCATAACGGGAGTTTTGAAGCTCTCAGAGAAGGTGCTTAGAATGGAGGCCAAGCAACCCAGCAGAAATACAGCAAAAGAGAAATCAAATCATCTCAGCTGGCCCACACATCAGTTCAGGAAGGTCCAGGAAAATACTTTAGCAAGTGAGATGTGTTTAATAAAGATGGTCCCAGAGCATCTGGAAAGCCTTTTCATTTGAACAAGCTATCAGGGAGTGAAAGCGTATTTATTTGGTCTGCCTCGAAGTATTTCCAAAGAGCAAATGTTTGAGAGTCCATTTTAAAATAAAACCCATCTGCTTCTCCAACAGTTTTAAAAAACTGTTTACTTTGTCTAAAATTAACTTGTCTGACACATTGTCATGCTCGGTTACCACAGCAACAGTGGCAACAGCTATGCCACGGGATATATTCATTTTATCTGAATTTTTACCACCCAACTTTTCACTTATATATATGTGTATGTGTGTGTATGTAGCTCAGAATTCTGCACCAAGCTCCCAGCCAGCTGAAAATACCCTTTTTAGCTAACAAGCCTCAATAAAGTTCCCCAAACCCATATTTCAATCCCGAGATTTATTTTTTGATCTTGATGCCACCAGCAGTTTTCTTTGGTCTCTACAAGCAAAATGTGTCAGAGTCTTTCCTGCTGAACCCCCAGTTTCACTCAGATTTAATCCTCAGTCCTGGCACCCCCAGAGCTCTTTGAGCAAGAGCATAGGCTAGAAAAGCATTTGTGTGTCACCAAATCTGTGTCAGCAACACAAATTGGAAATAAGGGCATTTTTTACCAGTGTTTTCCTGTCACATCCACCTCCTTTCCCCACTGGAAAATTTCAAAATGGAACTGGGTTCTGCTGGGGTCCAGTTTTTAATGGGAGCTTCATCTTTACATCATCACCATTGTAACAGTGCAGTGAAACTGTGGATTTCAACAATCTGCCTTAAAAATATGTGTGAGACCTTTTCTTGTCCTCTTTGCCCCCTGTAATTTCACCATCTGCCATCCACATCCACAGCAAAGCAAACACAGACTGATCATCCCCTGGTCGTTTTATAGAGCTGGAGATTGCAGTGCAGGCGAAGCAGGAAAAAAAAATCTGTTATCATTGGTAAAGCTTGTAAAGGTAAGCTTAAAATTTCATTTAACATGACAGAGGAGTAAAAGGTATGTCCAGCTTTGGTCTTTCAAAGCTGTCAGTCTGTTGGACAGCCCTAGAAAGCCTCAACCTGCAAGAACCTGAGTTCAAAAGAAAAAAGTCAATAAGAAGAAATTATGCCAACAGTATCAGAATCAATAATTATTTAAAGGATCTCTTCCTTGCCCAGGAAAAGTGCAAACCAAAGGAAGAGAGTGACTTGGGCAGCCTGCCCAACACAGAAGTGAGGAGAAGTGGAAAAGCTCTATTAGATCCCACAAAACATCATCCATCACAACTCGGAAAGCCTGTCAGTTAAGTGCCAGGCAAAGTGGTTCTGAATTTAATACCTCATGCATAAATTACAGAGTGGTGTTAAATAAATGCTTTTATGCCTTGAATATTGTAATGGACGTTCCTTCTTAGGTCCTGCATGTTTTTGGTGACTTGAATCAATTTTAACAAGGACCATAATGTTAATGGAAGTTATTGAAAATGGAAAGAAAAAAAAGTATTGATTTTGCTGCACTTACTGATCAAACCTCTTCCTGCAGCAGAATTGCTGAGAAACCCCACCCACACAACTTGTTTATCCTGTTTTCCAGTCCTTTGTGCTCTGTGAATGATGTCCAGGAGGAAGATTGGCATTAGATACCAACTGGGACATCACTGAAATGTGGGACAAGTGTAAAATTGAACAAATCATGTTCTTATAGTGAACAAACACAAGAGGGTGGTATAAGCATGTCCAGAAATCCTTTAGCTGTCAGGGAAACATCTGAGGCTCAGGAACTGCAGCTCTAATGTATATCCATTGATTTGCATCTGTTATTTGGAGGTCACCTACGTCAGAGGCACCGCTGGATTATTCATCAGCATTCCAGGTAGAACATGAGACACTGTGAATCTGGATTCATGGAGCACATGCTAAGTAGTCTGATGCTCTGTCTGAGTGGGGAGCAGAGAGAGCAGACCAAACAGCATGGTAATGAATGAAAACACACACCTTGAGTATTGTGTTCAGTTCTGGGCCCTCAGTTGAAGAAAGACATTGAGGTGCTGGAGCAGGTCCAGAGAAGAGCAATCAGGCTGGTGAAGGGACTTGAGCACAAATCTTATGAGGAGAGGCTGAGGGAGCTGGGGTTGTTTAGCCTGGAGAAGAGAAGGCTCAGGGGAGACCTCATCACTCTCTACAACTCCCTGACAGGAGGTTGTAGCCAGGTGGGGGTCGGTCTCTTCTCCCAGGCCACCAGCAGTAGGACAAGAGGGCACAGCTTAAGCTCTGCCAGGGGAGGTTTAGATTGGATGTTAGAAAGAAGTTCTTTCCAGAGAGAGTGATCAGGCATTGGAATGGGCTGCCCAGAGAGGGGGTGGATTCACCATCCCTGGAGGTGTTTAGGATGAGGCTGATGTGGCACTGAGTGCCATGATCTGGTAACCACAGTGGGGTTGGTTCAAGGGTTGGACTGGATGATCTCGGAGGTCTCTTCCAACCCAGTTAATTCTATGGTTCTATGAAAAAGAAAATAATCACAGACAAGGTGTTGCAGAAGGGATGGATCACCTGTAGAAACTCATTGTCTTCCTTAAGGTGAGGGCTGCCCACTCCCAGTGACAGGCTAGTTAGCAAGGATGCTCCCTAGGATGCTCACCTGTCCTTACATGATCCATGCTTCTTGCTCCATGATATCCATTTAGTCCCCTACTGACACCAGACTGGAGCAAGACCAGGAGTGCAAGTGTCCCAGGTACATCCCTCAAGTGTCTGTCCTCTGCTCCCAAAACCAGGGAGAACTTGCTTTTTAACATCTGCCATGTCCCAGCTGTGCTGAGAGCCCGGGAGCCAGATTTTGAAATGTTGTCCAATTTCCCTTGAAATGTAATATTGCCCTTTGAAATCCGAGTTATGGTCACAAGACTTTTCCTTCAGTGTAGTGGTGGGTGCCTTATAATTATAAGATAATTCTTGGATGTCCCAAGGGATGTTATGTTGCCACTGGAGACAGAAACAACACTGAGTCACCACAAATTGTGTTGAATTTTTATATAACAGACAAGCCTGAGGTTTCGTGTTGGGATTAAAGTCTGTAGCCAGTGCTGGTTTTGTAAAAAAAACTAAATTATGCTTGATCCATGTGAAGAAAGGGTGGATGTCATCTGGCAGAAGGGAACCCAGTCCCAGTCACCTGTCCTGTGCAGCCTGGGATCCATCCCATCAGCCTTTCCTGCACATCAGATCAGATGGATGTTTAAAAATGCAGTTGTAATTTTCTACCTGAGAACTTTTTCCAGCTGGGTGCCTGGCTCAGGAGTTTTCTCTTCCTGACTTGAGCAGTACAAGGACTGCAAATTGATTTTATCAGGATTTAATTAAATTTGTGCTGTGACCTGCAATGCACACAAGTGAAAACTCTGATTGCAGCAGGGCTGAACATGGACATGAAGGTTTGTTACTGGGACCTTCTTGCAATCAACAGGGCACAGCATGTCTTTCCAATTTATCCAGCATAGTCCTGGGCAAATGAAATTACTTCTCTAGCTGCAGGCTGTCCACTTCAATCTGAGCATACAAGGGAGAGTAAATGACATATTCAGAACCCCAGATCATCTCCATCAGCCTCAGACCTCAGACTGGGATTCCCAAGGGAAGTTCTTCAGTGGCAGGACAAATAACAGCATTCTCCATGGCAACACCTCCTTCCCTTGTGTAAAACTCAGTGAGAAATCAATGGAGTGTTGGTAAATCAACCGATCTGAATCCTCTGGAACTGAGATTTTGATTTTGCAATGCAAGCCATTGACTCCCAACTGTTTGCAACAGTAATTAGTTTAATTACCACCACTGTAACATTAAGCAGATACTTTAAGTGTCAAAATAGGGTACTTTTCTTTTTAATTGGACTGTATATCATGGCTGCACAGAGACATGATAGGCATTCAGTACAATTGACCTTAATGTGAAAGCAGCAATAAATCTGATTTCACATTCTCAACTCACTGAATCCATGTTCTTACCCTTTCTTTTTCCCACTTACTTTTAAGAACTCATTCCAAAGCACAATCGTCTGTGCTTTCTTTGGGAGGAAGCTTCATTTCCAGAGAAGAAATAAAAAGTTTCTAATCACTGGAGTGCAGAGGACATTTCCAATTACCTGAGCCACTGAAGGCATTTGAAATGTGTAAAGCACTGATGGTTTGGGTGTGGATATACAGTATTGTCACTAAGTAATGAAAGCATGAGTGTGTTCACTCTTTACAACCCTGAAAAGAGGCTGGAGCCAGGTAAGGGTCCATCTCTTCTCCCAGGCACAGTGGTTGGGACAAGGCTGTGGATACAGACACTCGTGGGAAATAGATGTCAGCACAATGTTTTTGTAAAGAGCTTTCAGTTTTTATAAAAATCAACCTAAATATTGCAGATTCAGGTAATTATCTGCCAAGCATTCAAGAGGTGAGTGGAGATGGATGGGTTCCTACTGACAGGGAGATGGTTGTTTCATCCTAAAGCTGTTTGCATGGAGCACCTCTCCTGTCTGGCAGCTACAGAGGGAACCTATATTGCATTACTGTCAATGCAATTTATATTACTACTATCAACCAAAGAAAGAAACATAAGAATGAGAAACACTGAAAATGAGCAATAATATGTTGCTTGATTTGGTTCAATGATTTATAAATATTCATAAATACTTTAAAGAAAAAAAATCAGTGCACACTTTGTCTCATGTGGATCACTGATTGTTTGCACTTGGAATTTCCACAGGATTTGAAGGGAAAAATACGATATTGGAAAGCTGAAAGATATTTTCCAGCAGAGCTTTTACTCTTAGTCTCTACTAACCAAAGAGAATCTGATTTGGAAGGATGTCTGTAAATTGCAAACTTGGGAAGCTGGTTTACATGGCACCTAAAGCCAACGTTTCCAAATTGTAATGCTGCATTATCTGCTTCACTATGGATTTCACTGACCAATTTCAGGCATTTCACTTTGAAAGCATTAGCTGAAATCTAGAAAGCCCAGTCCCAAGCATGGTTAATGAAGAATAAAAATTCCACTGGATAATTCACAAACACTTTATGTACTGAATAAGGAAACACAATTTGTGCAGCTCAAAGTTAAAAAAAAACTGTTTAAAAAGTCTAGACTGAGAAGTCAATAAAAACACTTAGTATTCACCCACAATCATTTAATGTAATAGATTTTTTAATCAAAAGAAACCATTCTATAATTCTGTACATAAATGCATTGAAAATTAAAATTATGCTGGGACACAAAACCTTATCTTGATGTTGGGACATTTGTAATCTATTTTCATCTTGTCCCTAAATATTGTCTGACATTTAATGCCTTTGTGCTTTAGCATCTCTGGCTATAAAATTGAAATAATATTGTTTCTGACTTAACCATTGGAAATTGTATTTATCAATACGTTTAAAGGATTTGAGGATCTCCATACAAAAAAAAATAAGGTGTTATCACGCTGTCATTGTGGAATAGACAATCCTCATTCCTACCTGCTTACACCAAGCACAGCTGTAGCTTCCTTGGAAGAAAGAAATCATTTTTAATGTGTTGTTTTGGTGTAAATGGCTTTGTGTGAGCAGCTGAGCACAGATTCCTGACATTGCTCGGTTTGGCTGGGTCATGAATACGTAAAGAGTTACCCAGGGTTTATGATCACAGAATCATGGAATCACAGAAAGGTTTGGGTTGGAAGGGACCTGAAAGACCATCCAGTTCCACCCCCTGTCATGGGCAGGGACACCACTAGCTCAGGTTGCTCCAAGCCCCATCCAACTTGGCCTTGGACATTTCCAGGGATGGGGCAGCCACAGCTTTTCTGGACAACCTGTGCCAGGGCCTCCCCACCCTCACAGGGAAGAATTTCTTCCTAATACCCAACCTAATCCTGCCCCCTGACAGTGATCATAGGCCCAAAGCAGAAGACAAAATGTGTGTGGCTCCTTAAAGAACCACATATTAATCCATATTAGTCCACACTCCACTTGTGCTTTGCAAAATGGGTGCTGTATTCCATATAATTCCTGAC
>JAWWLV010000144.1:70680328-70692048 GCA_035041135.1 Platyrinchus mystaceus
CCACATATTAATCCATATTAGTCCACACTCCACTTGTGCTTTGCAAAATGGGTGCTGTATTCCATATAATTCCTGACAATACACATTTCCCACTTGTTGAGAATTACTGGGGTTACTGACGTTTGCTTGAGAAAGGCACTCAGGCATTTTGTCAACTTTTTGTGACAATTTTGGATCCAAAATCTACTGGAACTCTGCATCTCTTACCTATGAGACTGATTTAATATCATTCAATCCCTCCATTATCAAGGCCATTTCACTTCCAGGGCGTGCCTGCTTTCTATATTGTGCACACTTTGGGCTGGAGCATTTTTTTTTACTTCAGAGATGTGCTAGTGCTGCCCTTCATTTCCCTGATGACTTTGGGTGATGGAGCTCCCTTACAAGCTGCTATTTCTCATTCATTCATTAAGACAAGAGCTGAGCAGTATTTGCCACAACAATTTTAATGTATTAATACTCTTGATGTAATAATCTGCTGGGAATGTGGTGAGGACAGAGGATAAAGTGAATGTTAACAAAGCAAACTCTTTCTTGTCTTGTCCCATACAATTTAAGCAGTGTTTTCTATGATGATGTTTTCCTCTGTCCTGCCCTGCTCTTGAAAAGCTGCCTAAGACCTGTTTCTGCTGGAAGTGGGAAGGAATTCACTACAGACACCACGGCTCATCAAATCCACCGCAGCTCCACTCACCAAAATGTTGCATGGATTAGGGAAAGGGGGACCAGGAAACAAAAGCAATACTTGCCTCATCAAGTGACTTCTCATCCTGCTTTGGAAAGCCTGTGCCAGTATGAACCTCACTGGCTAGAGGATTGTTGGTGAATGCATGAGACAATAATTGGAAAGGTAAGCACAGGGAATTTCTCTGCCAGGATACAATTTCCTTCCTTCCTCTTAGCTTGAGAACAGTGGATACAGAAACACCCAAGGCAACTTCGTATAAACTAAATCAGTTTATTACACTACCTTCAGTGTGAAAAGCTCTTTGGGATTCCCCAGGTAAAGGAGCTGAGCCAAACAGCCTCCTCAGCATGGCTGTGCTCTCCTCAGCCTCACATCTCTGTCCTGGTTATTGCATGGCATGGATAACCCAGATGTTCAATTCAATCCAAAGATCCCAAACCCAGCACCGGGACCCAATTTCAAGCCATTTTTTATCCTCTCCCTTCACATATGTTGTTTATAACATTATGGTAGGTTAGCACCAGAAAGGTTTTTTTTTTTTTTTTTTTGAAAACACAGTTTCTGACAAGGCATGTGAAATAAGTGGACTGACACTGGGAATTCAGATCAATAAGCAGCTCTATAGAGAACAATGGATAGGGAAAAGAAATTAGTCTCTGCTCCATTGCAGATCAAGGGGATGAGACATTGATTTTTGCTCTCAGCACAGTATTGACCTAAGAGAGAATTGCATTAGGTGACAGAGTGCAGTGGGTCAGACCTCTCTTTGGATGACAAGCAATTTCCAGCAGGCTGTGGAATATGAATGGGAAAGCGGGTGATGACTATAAAAAAAAAATTAAAATAAAATAAAATATCAGCAGTGGAAACATGTCTGGTAACAAATGCCACTTCTCCAGAGCACCGCTCATCCATCTGAGCAACAACCCCCTCCAGCACTAATCCTGCAATTACATGAATGTTTGCTTAACTAAACACAGAATGCCTTTGGAGCGGAGCAGAGGGTTCCCAGGCTCAGGCTTTCAGCGAAGAGAAAGTGAATCAGCTTGGTCAAGTGCAATAAATCTTTTGATGGATACATCCAGCAAACAATGGGCTCCTACGTGGTGTTTGCCATCAGCCTCGGGGGTGCCAGCTCTGCTGGGCTGAGCCTTCAGGCCGCTCCCTTAAGGTAAAATAAACTCAGCTGTGGCTTCTTACCTCCACTGTCTGCCTTAATGTTGAAATACTAAGGGGAGCAGATGAACTGCTAAGAAGCTGCTGCCTCTTTGAAGCCTTTCTAACGCTGTGAGGCCCCGTAAGAACCGCGGGAGAAAAGAGCTGCAGGTGGGAGAAAAGAAATGGGCAATTCAACCCATGAGGAGACAGATCACAGAGAAGGAGCTTACACGTGGTGGCAGAAATAAACCACTCATCTTTTTCATGGCAAGAGCTATTGTATTTTTAATATTTTCTCTGAAGATATGCTTTTTTTGTTTGTTTGTTTGTTTATCATAAAGAAATAGTCCTTCTCATTGTTATTTTTTTCTTTTTCCTACCAAAGCAAGTTTTGGCACAATTTCGAAACACAGATCTGATCCCTCCCCAAGGTTTGTGGTGTGTTACATTCATTTTCCATTGAAAAAACAGGGGGGAAATCTACCCAAAATGGATAGATTTGCATTTCAAAAAATGCCCCTTAAAATGTCACCATGAAAACAGGTGCAAACACCTGTTGTATGAAAATGGGAGAAAAAACATTAAAAGGTCATCAGTTCCTTTTGGTCTGTGGAATTCTCATAGGAAGATGAAGTAGTTTGTGGATTAAACACATGGACAGTCATCTTCAAAACAGGAGCCAAATCTCTACTCTTGGGTAGAACACCTTAGACAGAACTTTAACACTGCGTAGAATCATAGAATCCTGGAATCATTAAGGTTGGAAAAGTCCTTTAAGATCCCCAATCCTGGGTCAGCCCAGCACCACCACCAAACATCTCCTTGGTTTCTTCCCAGGTGCAAATTTTTTGCTTCATTGTGTTCAGGGTCAAGCAGAAAGGTTTCACTTTGTACACCTTTCATCTGCTCTTTAAGGCTTCCCCTGAGTTTGTCAGATCTCAAGCTAAGGCAGAGACTGTTTCTTGCCTGAGAAAATACCATTTAGGGACTCTTCACCTTCAACATGGGACATTTGCCCTTCATTAGTGAGCATGTCAGTGCTTGCTGAGAGATCTTTTCCTGGGTTTTTGCCTTTTTTTTTGGATTCTACTACCAATTTCTCCTATCATGGGCAAACAGGCAAAGTATGATTTATGAGGGCTCATCCATCTTGAAGGTGTATAATCTGTCACTATTCCTTAGCAGAGTTGATCTTTAAATCCCCTCTCAAATAAATGTTACAGCTAGACAGGGTTAATCATTTCTAATCAAGCAAGATTAGCATATAAAAAGGGATGTTGAGATTTTATAAGCCATTCACTCTGTATTAGCATATCAGAAATACTCATAATTGGATCAATGCAGAAACAGACTGCAGAATTTTTTCAGAGTTGGATGAAAAAATCAGGAAGATCCTCATGTGGTCTTTGCTCAAGGTCAGTCTATATAAAATTCTGATTAACTAGAAATTGGGAACTTTTAGTACTATAGGTCTGACCTATGGTCCTTATTCCAAATACCTTTGGTGAGAACAAGAGAAGAGAAGAGATTTCTCTTTCATTAACAGTTCCTGATGCATTAATTGACCTAAAGCAAGTTTGGAAAGTCAGTTGTCCTACAACAGACACCTCAGTCTATTATAGATTAGATATATTAGGGTTAAGTTCTATCTATCCTGTGAAGCTGAGATACAGTTTTCATAACAGTACTCTCTCCTTTTTTTTTGCCTCTCTGGCTGCAAGTTATAATCAATGTAAAGATTTACAGACTTATTTCTGCAATTTTATGGAGGGGGAATTTCCAGTTTTGAGTTATGAAAATGAAATTCCCTGTACCCTAATAAAGAATCCAGCCTGGGGGATTTTCCCATGTGAGAAACAGCAAGAAACCATCTTTTGTTTTGACAATTATTTATTGCTGTCTGAATATATTTGACATAATATCTGACATAATCCTAGTTGGAGAGTCTCAAAGCCTTTGAGGAAATGGCCAAAATTCAGGGTTTTTTTGGTTATGTATTTGTGAATGAGAGCCCAGCATTCCTTCACCACAGAGCTTGGATCACACCATTTCATTCCCTCCCTAAGCTTGCAAAGAGAACTAAATCCAGGAATCTCCAACACGTTCTTCACTGAGCTCCACAAAACTACTTTTATTTTATTTTTTTTTTAGACCAATAAACAGAAAATGTGACACATCTGAAAACTCTGACATAAAGAGGCTGTTAGAAAAAACAGCTAAAATGTCACTTGTCTCTAAGTAGGCCTGATGGGGGAAAAAAAAGGAGTGTTTTCAGATGGTGTGTACATATGGAAGCCTCACCATTATCACCATTAGTGTGGATGTTTCCCAGAATTGCTCCTGCAGCAGTTAAAGGCTATTACATAAGCTGAAGGAGTGATAATTTGGGATGAGAACACTGCTGATCCAGAAAATGACAACTTAACATCATCTGTGACCCGAGCATAGAAACTTTGTCTTTCCTTAGTCAAAATTCTGGAGTCCTAAGCTCAGTTTATTATATATAGATGGAGCCACAAGAGCCTGCTTTTGTTTCCTAGTGACTTAAACTCTGGTGGCTCCCAAATTTTAGTCAAACTAAGTAATTTTCTAGGTTAAACTGGGCAGGTGCATCATCTTAATGCACAAAGTCTGTTCTGCAGCTTTTATGTGCTGTTTTCTTTTTCATTCCCCACCTGCAAAAACATGTCAGGTGACCTCGGCCTCACGTTTAATTGCCAGTTTAATAGACACAACATGCACATTGCTTTTTATTGCAGTTTGATTTAAAGTACTTGGGTATAAAATTCCCATGGAAATCTGAGACATGAATCATAAAATGTCGTGAAACACCTTCTATACCCAAGTGCCAGTTACTGTCTAATTATTTAACATGGCAGTCTCTTCCCAAAGGGATTATGCAAGGAAAAGATACCCATGTAGACAGAGAAGGTTCTTTAACAGACAAACAGCATTTCATTTAAATGTGACTCCTGTTATTAATCCAGCTATTAATTGATCTAGTGGGTGTCATCCCTACCCACAGCAGGGGGTTGAAACTAAATGATTTTTTAAGGTCCCTTCCAACCCAAATCATTCTGTGATTAATGTGGTAGCTTCCTAACTTTTCCTACACTGAGCTTTTAATACACATTTTAAGTCATCTTGGTAATTGTGGAGTTCTGTTTCCCAAAATATGAATAGTTTTGTTAACAAAGATGTCTTTCTAATTTTCATGGTGCTTGGTAATATTTTTCTTGCTAAATTCTTGCAACTCAGTAACTGCTTCCAGGTCTTTGTATACATCAGTTTTCATTAAATCCTTGTGTCTTATCAGAAAATTATTCTTATTTTTAGCACACTATTTCCACCTCTTCCATCTCAGCAACATCAGAAAGCTGAAATACCATTTGATAAAGGAATCAGTTCATTGTCTGAACCTGCCTCAAGTATTTTCTCAGTTTTGAAGAAGCCTTTTGTTACCCAAACAAATCTCAGGACGGAGGCTCTGAACAGGTTCAAGTAGATGGCTGGGACATCTACAGAGAACATATGGGGGAAGTAATGAGGTCTGGGAGCTGTACATATTTTATCACATTTAACTTCACCCCTAAGACTGAATTTTTACAGATTCATCTGGGTCCTATTTTGAGTTCCAGAATTAGTCCAAGACAGTCTTTCAGCACGTCCCTCAGATCAGCCCTCACACAAATGGCCCTTTCTCATTTCTCCAGCTGAAGCTCAACAGGAACAAGATACGGCTTTAAAGAGAAGAAAAACATTTCCAAATCTTAGGAGCCTGTTTTGAGCTGGTCCATTTGTGATTTCTCACTGACAAAGTGCTTCCCGAAGTTTAGTTGCTTCTCTGCTGAGTTCTGCACGAGCACCTTGTGCTGCCAATTTATTGCAATTGTCTCTGCTCTGAAGGATTGGTACAGCTGGATGTTTTCATCCTGATGATGAAGAGTAACACCCTGAAGTCAGGGTTGGGTTTTTTTTCTTTTGATTTCGATGCACCTTGAATCAGGTCTTGATGGTTCCTGAACAAAGTGAGAAACATAATGAAAGCAGCCTTGTGCAAAGAAATTTGGGTAGAGGAAGGAGGAGAGGGAAGAGAGAGAAAGAGAGAGGAGGAAAACAATCTCTTTTTTTTAGTAGGGTTAAAAGATGAACTTTTGAAAACTTCCTGACTTCTCTAAGTTTTTGTCAGAATCCTTCCAGGTATGTGCCTGAATATGTGGCAGCTGAAAAATACAGCTGCTTGACCCCATCAAGACCTCTGCTGAGTTCTTGTTGTGTTTGAGAAACTCTTCTTCAAAATGTCCTCAGTAACAAGCCTAATAGTATTTGGAAATAATTGGGCTCCATGTTAAGTTTGACTTTTTCCTAAAAGCCCATGTAGTTTTTTCCTTACTTCTTTTCCTATCACTGTTCATCTTTTGCTGTCCTGAGTCACAACAAAAATGGTTTTTTTTTAATCCTACATGCATATGAAATATTCTGATCACAAGAAACTAGTCTATGGAAGAGTCATTGGAATAGTCATCTGAGAGACACTTCCAATGCTGTCCTGCTCTTAAAATCCCAGAATGATTTGGGTTAGAAGAGTTATTAAAGATCATCTTGTTCCAACCTCCTGCCATGGGCAGGAACACCTTGCACTAGCCCAGGTTGCTCCAACCTGGCCTTGGACACTTCCAGGGATGAGGAAGCCTCAGCTTCTCTGGACAACCTGTGCCAGGGCCTCCCCACCCTCACAGGGAAGAATTTCTTATCTTAAGTTCTACCTTTCTTCTTGATTGAGTTCATGATATCATGAGTTTTGTTTTTCATGGGTAAAAACGTTACTTCCCACTAGGAAAAGTTTGAGAAACAAGGTCTGAAGAAAAAATGCTTGATGCAAAGGTCTGTGGGCAATGCTGAATATTGGCATTCCCAGGAGTGTTCTCCCTAAAAGTCAAGACAAAGGTGGATAAAGTCACAGCTGATGGCAGAACCCTAAAAAAATATGGAGGATAAGTTCTGTAGTTGCCTTCCACCCACAGTAGCTCATTCCCCACATACCCATTCCCCATCAGTAGCACCAGAATCCAGACAGGTTTTCCAAGGCACTGGAGTATCCAAAGCCAATAGATCCATGCTCCCCATTATGCACCTGCTTACTTTGCTTTCAGCCAGAACCATCCCTGTGAAATAATAACTCATAGCTTAACTCTGATGTCTTAAGAACAAAAGAAACCTTCACAGAGCTGGATGTGATTGGAGTTGACATTATTTCTTCTCTGCAACAATGGATTCCTGTTGTAAATTCTCAGTCCCAGCATCAGAGGATACCAGCTCGACAAACCAGTCTTTCATCTTGTTTTTCCTCGAGTTGCCCCAGCAGTGTTTTTGTAACTGTTAGAGGGAATTGTTTTCTCTTATCATTTTCAGCAGAAATGACAGGCTGGTCTTTTTCCACACCATTAATGTCACTGGTGCCCCTGGCAGTGTGTGCTGTGCAAAATGAACCTCCCGTCAGCCTGGAGCCAGAGGACGTATGTTTTCTCACATTTTAGCCAACACAAGGGGGGCTGGGTTGTATCCAAACCCATTCACAATGTTCTTTCTCACAATGTGCTCTGGCTTCACGGCTCTATTTCCAAGTTCAGCTACCACAGCTTTCCATCCCCAGCACGTCCTGCATCTGACACGGACAGGGGGATTCCGCTGTGAGCTGGGAAAATGACACATCAGCTCAAAATAGGCCTTGCACCCCTATTCCAGTTTTTCCACTTTGTATGTGCCATGTATAGCTGTGAAGGTTTGGGGTTTTTTTTATATTGCAGTTGGATCTACAATGTGTAGGTGAATTGGTGTCTCCTTAGGCTTGGTAGCAATGCTGAAAAAGGATTCAGTCCTCTTAGAATGATGTAGAGCCTTCATTCTGAAAATCAAATACCTAATTCTCATTTTGAACTGTACAATGATGCTTAAAGCAAAGTACAAGGTAATTTTTAATTGGAAAATTGACACAGTTCCTCTTTAGGTAAAAAGTAATTTTGGAACTAAAACCTTTCTTGTTTCATTGTTGTTTCTTTATTTCAAACAGTGGCAAAATAAAAAAAAAAAGTTATTTTCACAGAATCACAGAATGCTTTGGGTTGAAAGGGAACTTAAAGACCATCTAGTTCCAACCCCTTCCTGTGGACAGGGACACCTTTCACTAGACGAGGCTCTTACCTCAGTGGAAAAAAGGTTATTACCTTTTCATTTATAAGCAAATCTTTTGATGAAAAGGGAGTTATTTTGGTCAATGTTTCTGTACAGTGAAAATTGTACTCTTAATTAAAATCAGTTGTCTGCATAACATCCTTTTTTTGCTCTTTTTTAGGGATCCTGCTATGCTAAGTCCTGAAAACTCATAAAGCTGACATCCCTATCCTGGGACATTAATTTTAAGCAGGAAGAGTTATGCTCTCAGTCTTTTACTATCAGGGCACTGAAATAGAGAAAATTAAGAAATTTTTCAATTAAAATCTTAGGTGAGGTAAGTTTGAAGCTGCTGCACATAAATTTCAGAGGTATGGTCTGCAAAATGAATCCCTGCAAGATGAACAACCCAGGCTGGAGTCACAGAAAGACACGGAGGGAGCTCAGCCCCAGTCAGGACGAATATGGTAATCTGATGTTTTCCATAAATGATGGGAACAGACGTTCCAAAATTAAGTGAAAATAGCTTTATATTTCAAAAAATGCTGAGCTCTGCCAATATATTTCAATGTTTCAAGACCACCTTTGCTTTGAGTGCCTCTCCAAAGACTTTTTGTGAAGAAATGCCTATTTTTTTGGGTCCTTGGAAGGAAGTAGAGGATCATTGAGAGGCTAAAATGCTTTAAGTGACCCAGGTTTCTTTTCTTTTCCTTCCTTCCTTACTCCATGTTCATTCTTTCTGCCTTTATTCCTTTTTCTTCTGGTTCAAGGCCTTCACAATTTTTGCAAGCTTCATGTAATTCACTACAGAAATTTATTTCAGATGACTTGTTCTGTTTGGCTGGTTGAGCTTGCCAAGGATTTCTGGCGAGCAGATTTGTGGGTGTCTCTGTGTGCATGTGGAAAAGGGAAGGGAGAGTTTTGCACTGCAGTCACTGCAGGTAGGACCAAGCCAGACATCTGATTTGCATAAAAAAAAAAACAACCCAGCATAAAGGAAATATCTGCTCTTCTGAGTGCAAAAATATAGTGAAGAAAATGAAGGAAATTTTCTTCATTCAAGACTTGGGAGTGTGGATGAGTCTGGAAACTTACCCTGGGCTCTAACTGATGCTTAATAAATTCTCCAGCAGTTTCTTTGAAACATTGTTCTGAATACACAAATTTATAGCACCATGCCAGTTAGAATTACCAAACCTTTACAACATTTCCCTGCTAGTTAAGTCTCATCTCCCTTTCCCATTTGAATAAACTGAAGCCTAAGGACCCTGGATGACTTGAGAGTTGAATTAGACAATCTTTAAGGTTCCTTCTAGCCCAAATCATTCTATGATTCTATGACTTATGTTAGAAAAACATGCAGCTTATCAGCAGATCAGGGAATAAAACCCAATGAATGCCATGACCCGTGCAATAACCAATAATTAATATTTAAGATGATCAAGAAGGAAAGAATAACCACTTTATCCCAAAGAACAGGCCTGTCTGCATGTGCATTGTAAATATTTATCCCAATATGTCTGGCTTTCCATCAGGATAGGTTTTATTTAGCAGAAGGAAGAGAATAGGATTAATGTTTATACTCACATTCAGTGAAGGAGCCCTCACCATCTGTGAAGTTAATGTGACAAAACAACATTTTCACATGTCATTTACTTTTAATTTCTTTTCCCTTTTTAAAAAGTAGTCTAATTAAAGAAAGGATTGTGAAGGAGAAGAGCGGGAGGGGGAGAAATCTCAATGCAGAACTTGAAAGCACCATATTGTGATTTGGCATTAGAAGAGGAGGAGATGAATTTGCATGTTGATGCCTTTCATATTTATTCAGTCAGAAAAGTGCTTGTTGAATGCTTCAGGCAGAGAACATTACAAACACAATCAAAATTTAAACCACTCAAAATATACAATCAAAATATATTCCTTCTTAAATGGAGGAAGTTCAAAAGTTAGAGGTCTCCAGGTCATATGCTCGACACATGGGGATGTCCCAAGAAGCACCAAAATCTGTTTCGTAATCCTTCTCTCTGGTGACCAGTGACAGACCCAAAGGAACAGCGTGGAGATCCTGAGGGCAGGGTTAGGTTGGATCTCAGGAAAAGGTTCTTCCCCCAGAGGGTGGTTGGCACTGACCAGGCTCCCCAGGGCAGTGGGCACAGCCCCAAGGCTGCCAGAGCTCCAGGAGGGTTTGGACAACACTCTCAGGGACAGGGTGGGATTGTTGGGATGTCTGTGCAGGGCCAGGAGTTAATGATCTTTGTGGGTCCCTTCCAACTCAGGACAATTCATGATTCTATTAAATGTCTCTTTTCCAAAATGACTTTAACATATACCCTTAGTTAAATGTATATATATAAGGGAAAACTAACCAGAGCCACAAAAACATGACCTTGGCAACTGTAAGGTTCATTAGTAGCAAGGGAAAAACAAGGAAGTTTTCTATCCAAGAGAAAGCAGGAGTTGTCAACTGTTAATGCCAAGAGGTCATGAACCTCAATGTTTTTATTTGCTTCAGCCCTCACTAAAATAATTAGCCTTGGCCAGATACACCAGTAAAACTTGCACAGAGCAGAAAGGCCAAGACAGATAATGCAAGAGGTAACTAAACCAGATAGTGAAAAAAAAAGTAGGTGTGATGGGAGGCATTAAAAGCTCCCATATAACTCTGTATTGTTTACTTAGCATTATGTAGAGAACTGGTTGCAGTAACTTCCAAGCAGCTCCTGGTTTTTCTGTAGAATGGAAACCTGAATGAACGAAACCCCCAACCAACCAACCAACCAACCAACCAACAGAAACAAAACAAAACAAAAAAAACCACCCGCCAAAAAATCCCCAAAACAACCCCATCTTCTTAGAAGTGCTGCGTTCAACACTAAGGAATTACCATCATCCACAGAATAAACACTGTGGAAATCAGGAGTTCAGGAGCTAACGGGAAACTATCCAGTGAAAAGGAATGTTTCAGAGCAATCTATTTTCCTTTCAAGATACAATGTTAGTCCCTAGGGGGAAAGCAGTTGATGTCAAATCTTTACTTTAATTAAGTTTATTTTGTGTTATCCTATAGAACATCCTCAGTGGTGGGATGTGAAGGTACAGAGGGTGTAACTGCTCTGTGGAAAGTACAAGAACAGCTGAAAAACTGTCCTCATGTTGTTAAAGGTTGGCTGCCAGTTCTGACAGAGCCACATGGCACTGGAAGTCTCTTGGGTTTGGTGTTATTACATATACTCAGTAACCCTGATTAACAAAACAGTGTGATTTTAGGTTTATAGACAACATAAAATTTTGTAGCAAAGAGAGACTGTCAGCAGACTGGAGGGGATAAGAATTCTGAGCATTCTTAATAAAGATGGGAACCATGGTACTATTTATTACAAATAAGTGCAAGTTTCTACATTTAGACAGTGATAATCCTCTTTATAAATGCAGAATAAGGAAAACTGGTTAGGCAGAAAATCCACTGAAAAGAGATTTATTGAACTTCAAATTAATAACCATTAAAGAAAAGTAAAAGTAAAAAGAAAAAAACCCCATCACATTTCTGGAGAAGGACTAACTTTATCCTGGGCTGTGTAATACTAATATTTTATATATATGTATATATATAGTAATATACTAATCATAATAAACTAATAAACTCTTTGTTGCCCAGAGAAGCTGTGGCTGCCTCATCCCTGGAAGTGTCCAAGGCCAGGTTGGA
>JAWWLV010000144.1:70695029-70711633 GCA_035041135.1 Platyrinchus mystaceus
TCGGGTTTAAGGCCTCCATTTTCTGTCACTTTCTCGTTCCATCTTAGGGTCTCGGTCCAGCCAAGATTCCCCACACCTGGAGTTGTGATGGAGAACCTTCAGGCTCATGATTTCACATGACATCATGCAGGGATATGTAAAGAAACATATTTTGGTCCAGGAGTGCCACGAAGCCCATCCAATTAACCTTGCATGGATCTGGGACTGCATCACATATATCTCCTTGCTGTTTTAGCCTCCATCCCCTGCAGGGTCCTGTCCAGCCTCCCAGGACAGCAGGCAGAGGCAGCTGGGCATTTTCCCCTTCAATGGAATTGAACAGTCAATTTATCTTCAATGCAGGGACCCCAGTTTGGCTTCAAGCAGGAATATGCTCCCAGGTCTCTCATATATCCCTAAAAATATTAAGTATTTACTAGGCTAAATCAGGACTTAGATTTGATCTGCAGCTCAGCTTCAGATATTTCTCTCAGGCAGCAGGAGACTCCAGCACAAGTCCCTTTGCCTACTAATATTTAATTAGTTCTATCTGGAAGAGAAAACACCAAGAGGTCCCCATTTCACAGCAACGTGCATCTCACGGGCTCAGGTGCAGACCCAGCAGGTAGGAGGCATCAGCACAAGCTTGCACCCCTTTATTTTCAGCTGCAGGAGTTAAAAACAAGCCAAACTTCACACCAGGTTTGGGATTTGAAGTGCTGCCTCTGCAACAAAATCTTTAAAGGTGACAGTCAGGGAAATTTTATTGACTTTTTAGCACAAGCCCTTTGTAGCAGAGTGACACCTGCCACCTTCTCCCCCAGTTCTGTGTAGGCAGCTCAGGCACTTCTCTCAGATTTGTTGAATCTATCAGATAACTGGAGGCCTAATGGGCAGTGCTGAGTTTAAGTCTGCTTTGTCAATCTCACAGAAAACACTTGTCCTCAGAGACTCTTCCCTTGGGAGAGCTCAGGAGTTCCTGTTACCAGCGCATTGCAGCAAAGAGAGGTCTGCAAATTCCCTTAAACAGAGAAATAATGGAAAAAACCCTTCATTTCTCCCACTTATTTCCTGAGGCACCTTCACTCACTAACCTGGGTATTGTGCTGAATTCATTAACCTCACAGTAGGTCTTGGGCTCCCGGTGCCATTGTACAGAAACAAGGAATAAGCATCCTACTTCCAAGGATTCATATTCCCACTAGGAAAGGGACCAAGATGGTGTTGTTATGACATGTAAGTACACTATGTACACAGGAGCCATACATAGCACCACTAGAAAAAAGCCAGGGGTGATACTCACTGGTATCTACAGACTTTTTTCTAGCAAAAATATGTTTCCCCAGAATATTGATTTGAATATCGAGAACAGGGGATGGAGGCACTGGAACAGCAGGAAAGATGGACAAAGATTATTTACAGGAGCATGTAGTGATTAAGACAAGGCTTCAAACTGACAGAGGGCAAGTTTAGATGGGATATTAGGAAGAAATTTTTCCCTGTGAGGGTGGTGAGGCCCAGGTTGCCCAGAGCAGCTGTGGCTGCCCCAACCCTGGAAGTGTCCAAGGCCAGGTTGGATGGGGTTTGCAACAACCTGGTCTAGTTGAATGTGTCCCTGCCCATTGCAAGGGGTTGAAACTGGATGGTTTTTAAAGTCACTTCCAACCCAGACCATTTTATGATTCTATGATTATTTAGTTTTCTTAAAATGTTAAGTACAGTACAGTAATTTTTCCAAGATCCTGGATGTCCAGAAATCTGGAAGAATCAATTTCTTCTTCCACAACAGGGCAACACATGACACAGAGAATTAACAATCAGCAACTGGAGATGGGCAAATTGGGACACAGGAGTGGAAGGTGGGAAGTATAAACTTTACTACAGAAACACCAAAAATTTGAAAAACCACTTTAGTGCTTTGGTGGTGAAAGCTTTCAGTCTTCACAGCTGTTCCTTCAGCTGCTTTAAGATGTTGGTTTGCTAAACAAGCAAATGGACAGAGTCTGGTGAAAGGTGCCAACTGCACAGACGATAAGGCAGATTAGTAAGGTTAATGCTTAAGTTCTCTCCTTGCTCAAACACCGTGGTGTAACTCAATATTCACAGAATCATGGAGTCATTAAGGTGGGAAAAACTCTCTAAGATCATCAAGTCCAACCATTCCCCCAGCACTGCCAAGGCCACCACTAACCCCTGTCCACAAGTGCCACATCCACACAGCTTTTAAATCCCCCCAGGAAGGGAGACTCCACCACTGCCCTGGGCAGCTGTGCCAGGGCTGGACAACCCTTTCCATGAAGAAACTTTCCCCAATATCCAATCTAAACCTCCCCAGTGCAACTTGGAAGTATGCATGTCCTTCGGAGTACACAGAGACTCCGCACTTCAGTTGCTTTATTCCCTGTGGGAGGGTAAAGATACAGAGAGAAAGTTTAAAAAGAAGCAGCTGGATTTTTATAAATTTTTTTTAAGTTTTTCATAACATTTTCACAGCTGGTAGCTTCAAGTTGTGATTTTGTAACTATTACAAATGACTCACCAGCAGAGGAAGAGCACAACGTTCAGAAGTGAGATTGCAACCTGGCCAGCAGAACATGTGAAGAAGCTCCATTTAAAAAAAAAAAAAAAAGATTAGCTGTTCAATTTATCAGTAAATATGTTCTTTTTTCCACAAAAGAGTCCTCATCAGGCTACACAACCAGCACATTCAATTACCTTCCTGAGTAAATAAGCTATTCTACAAGACTCTTTCTCAGAAATAAGAGGAAAATAGAACTGAATAGAAAATAGTGCCCCAGACATTTCAAACTCACTCTAAGTCTTCCAGACTCCTCTATAGTGCTTTCCTGTGCTCATTTCACTGGAATTCTAATCTTCTATGCTGTTAAATATAAATGGGCATCTGATAATGAGAGCAACATGGAAATTGCAGATACTCAGAACTTGTCTATGATTCATCGGCTTGAGAATATCAAGGCTGGTTTCACTCCCACTTGCAAATAAAATGTCTTTTCCAGAATCCAAATGAACTGAAGTGACCCACAGTGACCAAGGGTCCCTCACCCTTCCTAGCAGACATGATTTTGAGTTAGAAAATCTCACCAGAGGTGAAATATTGGTGATTTCTCTACTGTCTCTAGGAGAAGAAACATGGTACAAGCCCATTTTGTGAGCTGCACAGTGCATTTTGGGCCAGAAGATAAATATCTTGGGATTTAGAAAGAGTCCTTTTGTTGGATAGGACTGAAATTTTGGGCTGGCACTTTGTAAATGGGAAAGTCAGCATTTCAAAAGTTCCCAAGAAAAACTGATCATCAAATGGTTTAGGTTGAAAGGGACATTCAAGATCCTTCGGTTCCAACCCCCTGCCATGGCTGGGACACCTTCCAGTTGCTCCAAGCCCTGTCTAACCTGGCCTTGGACACTTCCAGGGTTGGAGCAGCCACAGCTTCTCTGGGCAACCTGTACCAGGGCCTCACCACCCTCACAGGGAAGAATTTTTTCCCAGTATCCCATCTAACCCTGCCCCCCTTCAACTTAAAATGGATGAGCTGCTTTTCCTGACCACGGGGTTGTTCTTCACTGGGAGCTGTTCACTTTCTGGCTGCCCTTGCTTGACCCCGTCCAGGTACTTTAAAAATGAGCACCTGGGAGTATTATTCAGTTCTTTGATTCTTTCCTGATGCAAGAGTTTGGGTTTGTCACTGAATCCGTGTCCATACCACAGAAAAGGCACTTGAAGTAAAGACTTCTATGAAATACTGATGGGTGGCCTGATGTGTCTAAATATGTTGACATCCTTTCAGTAAACACAGAAAGACAATGCAGAGACAGAATCACTTTTCAAAGCCACTTGTTTGGAAAAGAAAAAGGACTGTTACTTGAAATTTAGTGCCTCAATTGAAGATTTTTTTTATATTTCTCTTGATTAAGTCCTTTAGATCAAGACAAATGGAAACTTTTTTTACTTTCTGGATCATACCTGAATCTTAGTCCCCCAAAAGTCACACCTGTGGGGTAAATCAATGAGAAAAGCTTGTCTGAGAGATTAATTTTTTTAGAATATGCCTGAGAGTTTGCAAGGATGGCTCTTCACCTGGAATTTTGTATTTATGGGTCTGTTCTCACTGGAGAGAGGAAAAAAAAAAAGGTGGAGGGAAGGAAAGGATTGAACGTGGAAAATATATATCCACATTTTGTCTACTCAAGCATTTGTCAAGGACGTGGTTTTGATTGGGTTCCTCTAAGATTCCCTGCAAGATATCCAGGTTTGAATTTAAAAAATAAAGAACATATAAGACCTCAAGACTGAAAGTGGTTTTGCTGGAATCCAGTTCTTGGCCAACATTAGCAAGTAACAATTTCTTCATGGAGACACACAAGCAGTTCCCCAGAAATATTAAATTTTCACAGTCATAGAAATGGACAAATACTCTGGAAACAGATTTTTTTAAATTATCTGGCTCATCCCTAGTGAGAGCAATGCAATATTGACAGCATATCCTCCCTATACTCCTGGACATAACTGGTGTCATGTTTGAGCCAAAAGAGAAAATATGAGCAGATTCTGTGCTATTGCAGCATTTTGGCAAAATTAAAAACCTTGAAATGACTATGGGAGAAAGCATTGGGGTAGAGATATAGAAAGTTTCACAAGTAGAACAGGCTGAGAGTGCATGAATTTGGGCTGGGTTGACTTTTCTCTGTGACCAAGCTACAAGAAGATATTTTTTAGGCTGGAAGTACTCTGAGTTGAAAAGTTTGCCTCAGGAGAGAGGTTTCTATTTCTTTCCAAGGGATCTTACTCTGAGAATGACGGTGTGAGTATCAAAGCTGGGTGATCAAATCTCCTTGGAGGGATTTTTTTCTCAGTTGATATCTAAGAAATCTTGTCCCATTTAGACTGAACATGGAGGGCAATGCTTAACATGTCCTGAGCAGAGGAAACAGCTGCACAATCCTTTACTCTTATTTAGTAGAAATCAATATACTGGATGGGAATCTCTTAGTGAGAACTAGATGGATGCAAGTGACATAATAATAATAATATAATAATAATTCACTTAAAACCAAGACCAGTCCAGCACAAGTTGGAATATCTAAGGACATCTGTCCACTGCAGAGTGAGGACTTTCCATTGTGTTATCTACTGGCCTGGCCATGGGGTAGTGTTTGGTATGATTGCTCCATCCCAATCTTAAAATGGTCCAGTTCTGGGTGCCCTGTAGAAACTCCTCACTGCTCAGCACTGGTGACACCTCCCCTCTGGGTCCAGTTTGGGCTTCCAAAAACAAGAGCAACAAAACATATCGGAGAAGGCCCTGAAGGTTATTAAAGGCTTGGAGCATCTGTCATGTGAGGAGGTGCTGAGACAGCTTGGATTGTTGAGCCTCAAGGAGAGAAGGTTTGGGGGGAGCCAGATTTTTCCCAGAGGTGCCCATTGAATGGGTAAGAAGCAATGGGCACAAACTGAAATGCAAGAAATCCCATTTAAATACAAGAAAAAACTTCCCTACTGTGGAGGTTGCATGGAAACCTCATAGCAGCCTTCTAGTAACTGAAGAGGGCCTACAAGGAAGGTGGTGAGGGACTCTTTCTCAGGAACTGTAGTGACAGGACAAAGGGAATGGCTTCAAACTGAGAGTAGGTTTAGATTAAATACTAGAAATAATGCTTTACTGTGAGGGTGGAGAGCCCCTGGCACAGGTTGTCCAGAGAAGTTATGTCTGTCCCTGGATCCCTGGAAGTGTTCAAGGCCAGGTTGGATGGGGCTTGGAGAAACCTGGGCTAGTGGAAGGTATTCCCTGCCCATGGCAGGGGGTGGAACCTGATGGTCTTTCAGGTCCCTTCCAACCCAGGCCTTTCTATGATTCTATGAACAGTAATAGAAACCACATACAAACATATTCCAGCTTTTTGTAAAACAATCCAGCTGCACTGAAGCCGGTGAATATGTAGCCAAAGCATTATCACAGTTGTCTTTGCAGCAAGGAGGGAGCACATACAATACCATGATGTGATGGAGGAGGGAGCAGGAGAGCTTGGGAGCTGAATTTTAACAGGTAGATACTGGAAATGAAGCTGCAGGATTTTAATCCCATGCCCTGTTTTACATGTGCCACGCGCGCCACTTGCTTATTTTGGGAACAGCTTATTACTTTGTCTGGTCTACTGTAAATGCTAATGCATGTGAATGCTAATCAAGATTCTTGCTCTGGTTTCCCACCTCAACTAATTGGGTTGCACTGGAGCTTGTTTGGGAGTTTGCATTCAGAATCACATATGGGATGGGATCACATCTCTCTGGTCCCAGCTGTGCCGCAGAGAACAGAACTATTAGTTTGCACTAAACAGAGGGATTTGGTGAATGTGGGACATGCAGGAGCCTGTTTATTGAAATGTAGCATATTAAAAACACGGTGACCAGACTTAGGGAGGGAGGGAGGGAGGTGTTACGAGCTCCTTCCTCCTGCAATGAACTTGGCTTGGCTGGTGCTGAAATCTGATAAAAAGGCCCATTAGCTGCTGTTTGGTTCTCAGTGCAATATTTGGACTTAATGAAAGCAACTGCTCCTGAATCACAAGAAAACAAAAATAAAGTCCATCACATAGCTAAAGTCACACGGTTTTGGTGTGCAACCACTTCTGCCAGTGAGCAAGTTCTGCAGATTTATTCACATTTTTATTCATAGTGTAAAGTCTATGTTCCCATAAACTGTACTTGGATGATGGATTCAATGTTTTCTGAAGAGAAAAACAAAGTGAACAGGTTTAACCTAGAAAAAACACTTATTTCAACTTTCAGCTTTTTTATTCTGAGCTTTTCAATGCACTGATGTGGTTGGAAAGAAATACCCATGGAAACAACTCAGCTATTTGGCTGCTCCGTGGCAACTTTTACCTAACAATCACAACATATTATATAAGGAATAATATGGGATAGACATAATATTTATTTGATAAAGATTATCACAAATATTTGAGGTCAGAAATTCTGATAAGAAATCTGAATCAAACGTGAAACACTTGCATCACACTTGTGGTGGAAAACTGCCAGTTTCAGAACAGCCTGAGTTTCTGACAGCTCTTTTGGGGATCTGATTGGGAGGCCTGAAGACAGAGCCTGATGTGTGGAAGAGAGCTGGTAACTCCACCTTCTCCAAAGCAGAGGCAGGAGCCCTGTCTCCAGCCCCTCAGCATGTTCATCTCATCCAAACTTCTGTTACCCAGGTTTTTTTTTTGCTTAGACTTGGTAAGACCTGAAACTAAGGCACCTGTAACTGCACAGATTTGGAGTCCTCATTTAATTTTTGTTAAACAACCCTCCCTGCTTTTTAGCCCTTCCACAGAGAGTTTGAAAACATCTATTTTTCAATTTCTAAACAGAAATTCTAAACAATGTGAATGGTTTGCGCTCTCCTTTTTGACAGAAGTGGAAATAAGGGCTCAGATGTATTAAAAAATAGAGTCTAGAAAGCATTGAAGGACTGCTAAAACACATAGCTCTTAGTCTACATCACTTCAGATTTGGCCCTCACGTGTGATAATGATACCTTCACTGTTTCCCCCCAAATACTCAGTTAGCTATCAAGAGGGACATCTGGCAATTTATGTATGTTGATGTTATTCCCTGAGGTTTTCTGAAAAACTGTCTAGTCCAAAATATTTTTGATTATTTGTAATTTTATTACTGATAGAGCCCAGGAATGAGGAAGCACCAGGAGTCCCAGGTATGAGGTCTGTGTATTTTTCCTTCTAACACTCCAACCTACTGACACACATTCTCTCTTTTGGTTCATAACTCAGTGCTACAACACATTGCTGTTATTTTACAATTTTCTTTACATCCTGGCAGGAAAGAAGCCTCAAGAGAAGGACAGCAGCCTCTCCTCATTTTGGCTCTTCACAGTGAGAAAGACTGAATGGCTCCTCTTCGGGGAAAACAAACCTCAGAAACTCTCCAAAGAGTCAATTTGAACCCATCCATGTGATGTGCAGAGGTTCCCATAGCCCCAGGATGATCCAATATCGAATGAAGAAGCCTGGGAATGAATTAACTTGTGGGGAAAAATAATCTTTCTGTGGCATCTCCTAAATTCAAAGGGAAGGGTGAGCATTAGAGAGGGAAAAGAGGTACTGAAAGGGAGTTGCTTTGCAAGAAGATGAAGATGTAATAACCCCAGTAGGATAATGCCCACAGTCCTGTTGGTTGGTTGTATTTTACAAGTTTAAGCTCAGAGACTGCACAGCAAAATACTCTTTGGATTTCTTATAAATCAACTCCCCTGTTTATTATAAACACAGCCTGACTTGGGAATCAGCAACAACAATGATGAAAGAATTACTACTGCTCCTCTGAGGAGCTTGGCAGCTTTCCCACTGCTAATGCTTCCTCTTTGTACCTTCCAAGAGTTCAGCCCTATTTGCTGCAATCTTCATTGTGGATGCTTGATGCTCAGTGTCTGCAATATCTCTGCAAGCCTGACATTGAGTAATAGCTTCCTAAAAACGCCTTGAAGGCCACTTTAAATGTGGTAAAATGGTCTGTAACAAAGTAGGTAAACGCAAAAACCTCGTGGGATTTATATAAAAAGCCCTTGAAGAAGGGAAGGAAACTAATTGCTGTCTTGTTCAGCTATTTTGCTAAAATATCTTTTGCTTCGACACTCTTCATGCATACAATGCTAATACACTTTCTTCTGGGGAGATGTAGCTTTTCTCACATGAATGTCTATCACCTCGGGGACAAGACATTATTCAGGTCAAGAAACATGCCAGAAAAAAAGCATCACATATGGGAGCAGTTTCAGGTGCTTTATTATTTTTCCCAGGATCGTGGCAGATCCTTCCATGTGTCAATCATCTTTGCAGTCCCAGATTCTGATTGAGAGGTGCAGTAAAATCTCTGAGAAAGGTTGTAAACAGTAAAAAAAGATCAATGAAATAAATCTTTAGAGGTTGAAAATACTTCTTTTTCTGACCATTGCACATAATCTCTGCATGATGCCTAAATGTTTTGTCAAGGTTGGGAGGGAATAATGTTGTCCCAGGTAGGTGTTTTACCTCCTTGTGATAGGAATTTCTTACCATATGGAGAGAATAGTATGTTATTAATGTTATAGTATGTTATGGCACTGGAGCTGAGCATGCAATGAAGCAACAGTGACTTGGGCACACCTTTGTAAGCAAATATATCCCTGAACCTGATATCTGCTATAAACAACTCCTTGTAGAAGTTGAAATGACATCAGTGGTAGAAACTATGGTGACGTTCAAGTGATCGTGGTGGAAAAACTTGCATAATGTGGCAAATAATTTAAGCAACAATTAAGAGAATCATCCAACACACTATCCTTTGTTAGCATCACCCTTTGTCATGGTTTAACCCCAGCCTGCAATCAGGCCCCACACAGCTGCTCACTCACTTCCCCACTAGCGGGATTGGGGAGAGAATTGGAAGTGTAAAAGATGGAAAACTCACGGGCTGAGATAAAGTCAGTTTAATAGGCAAAGTAAAAGCCATGAATGCAAAACAATTATTAGGAATTAAATCACTGCTTCCCATGACCAAGCAGGTGTTCAGCCACCTCCAGGAGAGCAGGGTCCCATCACGTGCAAAAGTTCCTTGGGAAGACAAACAGCATCAGTCCAAAGGTTGCCAAGCAAGTAATTATTTTTTTTTAATAAAAAGGCGTCTATGCAGCAGTGGAGGAAGATTTGGAAAATTCTTTTAACTTTGCTACGACTGTATTTGATCCCCATATCTGTGACTAACAGTCTTGAGCCAGCCACTGCTTCCTTCTTTCCCTATATCAGTGATTAATATGTACTAGCAGATGTCTTGGTTTTGAGAGCAAGGATTGTGTGTCAGAGCAAAGAATGACCAAAGAAGTACATTATGACCTGACCACGTATTTGAGATGCTCTCAAACCATTCTTCATTAGAAAATCTGGAACCATATCCAAATAAGTCTGTGGAAATAGTTACCATGTATGTATATATTCAGGAAATGTGATGAACATGCAGTAGAAAAGTGATGAGTGTGTATTATTTTTTTGAATATAACCTTGTCTGTTAGGTTGGTGGCCATGAGGCTTTGAGGAGCAATCGCCATTCATCCAGCACTGTTGGTAGAGTAAAGTCAGCTTTCTAACCCAGCAAATTGATCGGGGAGTTTATTTAGTTTATTTATCAGTTTTTGGTGACACAAACACTGCAAATGCCCCCCTGCTTTGTCCTTCTTCCCCCAGCTTTATATACTGAGCATGATGCCATATGGTGTGGAATGTCCCTTTGGTCAGTTTGGGTCACCTGTCCCAGCTGTGTCCCCTCCCAGCCTCCCATGCACCTCCAGCCTCCTCCCCAGCGTGGCAGTACAAGAAGCAGAAAAGGCCTTGGCTCTGTGTAAGCTCACCAATAACTAAACCATCTCCATGTTATCAAGCCTGTGCTCAGCACAAATCCAAAATACAGCCCAACACCAGCCACTGTGGAGAAAACCAACTCTACCTCAGCCCATCCTTGAATCTGCCTCCATGGCAGCTGCTCAGGGACATCCCACCTCTCTGGGGCTGGTTTTGGGCCCCCACCAGGCACATCAGACATGAAGTCCCATCTTTCAGGAGTGTGGGCACTGCCCACAGCTCACAGGGGCAGCCCAACCACGAGGTATTGCTGTGTTTGTTCTTGATCAGGGGAATGAAAGAAGATATGTGAGGATGGACCACTCTCCCCACCACAGCCAGGAACACCTTAGATAATGCTTTTGCAAAGAAAACACGTACAGAGGGTGAATTTGGAAATCAACCTTTCACTCAAGTGAAACCATTATTTCAATCAGCCCCACACTGTCCTTTTCCCAAAGTAGAGACTGCAGGGTGTAGCCTGAGATATTCAGATTTTACTTCACAACAGTTCTGCTTTATATTTCATTTATCTTAGCTTTATTATTATTTTTACAGTCTACCAAATGCATTGCAAGGTTATAACAACCATTTTCAATGTCTTCTGTTTATCCTTGAGGCAGTTCCCTCCTGCCTGTTGCTAAAGTGCTTTGAGTAACGTGGTTATTCAAAAAAAAAATAAATACATCTCTGTGAAATGCATCTAAATGTGATCCTCCCTGAAAATTTATTTAAATTGTATACCACATCTTTGGCTCAGAGGTTTTTGGGGATTTTCTTTTTTTTTTTTTTAATCCCTCTCTCTCTCAAGTCTTTCATTTGCGGGCGAACTTTCCAGGAATAAAACTTCCAAGAGTCTTATACATGATAGGATGAAATTCTGCAACAGAAATGACACAAACTTTTATCCACTTGCTGGAGTCAGATTATTTCAAGAAATAGATTCTGCTCAAAGTACCATCATGTTCCTCTGCTGTGTTTCTGAAGCAGTCATGGCTTTCATCACCTTACATTTAAGGAGCCTTGTGCTATTTCTCTGCTGTACTACAAGCAGTGAGGAACCTGTCAGCCTGAATTACTTTCATTCTCAGAGTCATTATCAGGAGGGGACCAGAAGAAAGTCTTCTTAAGGAATAATATCCTCTGCTTTTCTGTGCAACCACCTTTATGTTATATATAAAAAATAAAAATCTTTAAAGACACCTGCTTGGCAAAGGCATTCTGAAATTAGTAAAATAGGAGAGAGAAAGCAAAATATCTTCATAGGTTCCCTGCTGCGTCCACTGAATTTTGTGACTGAAAGGCCTTATTTCAAACAAAACCATTTTAAAAATAAAATTAAATAGATGCAGAGCACATCCAATATAAAGAAAGGGTTCACAAGGAAAAGAAGTTTTTCAGCTGATCAGCTGACTGCCCTGTTTTAATTCTCATGTCACGGTGAACACAACTGCTGTACACCACAGAGCAACCACCCTTCTCTGGGGCCACTTTTAGGAAGTTTGGCTTCTGCAGAGCCGTGTTTCCAAGAGTTTCTTGTGTTGGCAGGACAACAGAACCTTGCAATGACCCTGCAGTGCTGGAGCAATCCAGCAACAGGGCATCTCAAGGGGTTATAAAACTGTTAAGGTTGGAAAAGACTTCTGAGATCATCAAGCACCCAGCACCACCACCATGTTCACCACTAAATCATGCCCTCAAATGCCATATTTTCAGGGTTTTTTCAACACTTCTGGGGATGGTGACTCCTCCACTGCCCTGGGAATCCTATTCCAGGGCTTGACAACCCCTTTCATGAAAACAACATGTTTCCTAATATCAGTCTAAACCTCCCCAGATGCAACCTGAGGTCGTTTCCTCTTGTCCTGTCCCACGGAGATGACTCTGGGCCAGAAAAAATGATCTGCAGCTCAGCACTGTCCTGGGAGAACAGTGGTGGCCTTGATTTGGGTAGGGAGAGGGTGACATGGAGCAATAAGAGCAGAAGTGAATGGGATTTTAGGTGGCCTAACTCAGCAGCTCCTCTATTTTACACCTCTGCCTATAAGGCAGCTAAAACTATTTTACAGTGGAGGGTTAGTGAATTCATTTCCAGCATCTTTTTCAAACAATAACTAATCCACGCTGGGGAAAGCATGCAGAGGAATCAGGAGATGATTCCCAGAGTCTTAGTATCGATGTGCAGCTGCTGAGAAAGAGGATTTTACCTGCTAGAGGGGGGAAGAAGCTGATAAAAAAAAGATTGTGTAAATGGGTAGTTTTCATTTCTTTAGCAAACTTAACCTTCTGGCAACAGTTGCACAGGAAATCTTTTCCACAGTGTGATGATATCTGACAGGAAAGTGTAGTTACTGATGGAGAAAATGGTATGTGTATGACCAGAAAGGATTTATCCATCTGCTCCTCACTGCTAAAAAATATCCGATTATAATGGAAAAGGTCAAAAAATATTCCTTAATTTTCAATTAAATGTTTCACTGCACAAAACCCTACCCAAGATTTTCCTGAGACTCCTCCTCAACATGTTGGAACCAGATGATCTTTAAGGCTCCTTCCAACCCAAACCACTCTATGATTTTACGAACACTTTTTTGTTTGTTTGCAAATGTAGAGTTGCATTTGTTTTAAAAGTCATTAACTGTCAAAATAGAAATAATAAAGAAAATCTGGCTCTCTGAGACAAAGTTCATCCATAACTCAATTGAAAACAACTCTTAATAACCCTTAATGATAAGAAATTAATTAAAAAAAATAAGCCATGAGGTTGACATGAAGGCCAACATGAAACCTCATGATGAAATGCTGCTCCAGTGTTTAGAGAAGAGTGAGCTGAGAAAATATATTGCTTTTGGCCCACAGAATTCAACTAACCACAGAGCAAAAATAATCCAGCATAGGTTTTAACTGAGCTCTGTGCATTGCTGGGCTCTGGGAACTCAGTCATTTGTGTATGATTAATAAATACCGAGTTAATGGCCAGAAGGGACCAACAGATCCATCAGAATGACATCCTGCTCTTTAGAGTTCACCCACTTGTCCTGCACCACTTCCAGAAACACAACCAGTCTTGATCCACGGAAAGCCAAAGATGGAAAATCTGCTGCCTCCTTTGGGAGCCTGTTTCACTCTGAAAAATCTATGTCCTGCCAGCAACTGGAATACCTCCAGTTTTACTTTTCCAGCTGTTGTTTCTCACTAATATTTTTCCTTCCTGAGTGAAAGGACTGTTTTGTATTTGTGGTTATCTGCCCACAATAATAATATTAATAAATAATAATAATCATCATCATCATCATCAAGATTTCTTTCTCAGATTTCTTTTTGATAAGAGTCTATCAGTGCATGGCACTTCCCACAGCCCTCAGAAACTTTTTGCAGCTCATTTTCTTATTTCTTCAGTGTTGTCCCAGGAGATGCTGCATAATCTGGAGACTAGCCAGGTAATGCTCCAAATGTATGTACTGGGTAGATGTTGACAAATTTCAGCTTCTTGTTAAGTGTTTCTTCATTATTGCTAGACACAACAATGACTTTATCCCCACACTCAATGTTATAATGAGTTACATCCCACATTTTACCATTTTTTATCTTTCTGATGTCAGGTGATTGAATGTTTATGTCTGGCGCTCAAAAACCTAATAAAATTAAACAAACTACTTCATTATTTCAACTCAACTAGTAATTTAAAGATGTAATGAGATGCATTTATTCATTTGCATTACATTTTTGATGTTGCACTAGGTAATTATCCTAAAGAAAGTCAGTTCTGATTTAGCCCTCTGCCTTTCAGCTTGGCTGTTCAGCCTGAATTTACTGATCACATCATCTTCCTCAAGGACAAGAGGCTGTTGAATTTTCTGATTTAGAGTTTATCTCTGACACTGCAATCACAGTCCTGGTTGTAAGAGGCTGTAACACTGATGGTGGCCTGAATCAAGTGACCTTTTGTGCAAACATGCCAGAGTTGAAATACTGTGAATGTGATTGATAACCCAACCATAGCTGTCTGTCATAGTTTAACCCCAACCAGCAACTAAGGACCACACAGGACCTTGGTCACCCCATCCCTGCCCTTCCCTGGTGTCCCACAGAGCCTCTTTCTTGTCCTGTTCTGTCTTCCAATTGCCATAAAAAAATGCACTGTTCTCACTTTTGCTTTGTCATCGTCTGGCTAAAAATTATGAGTAATATTTTATACAAATGCATTCTGTCTGCCTGAATTTTGTGAAAATTAGGCCATCTGGATTCTGATTCTTTCCACTCTGCAATTTTCTCGTGGGATTCATTAAATCCCATTGTGTTCTCACTGAAGAGGACTTTTTTAAGCACTGTGAGCGAATGCCAAGAAGGTGACAGTCAGGAGAGGATCAGAAAGAGCGATAACCAAAGGTTTGGTAACTGTAGAGAGGAAAAAAAATGAACTCAAGAAGTTTCAAAATACGAGACAGTGGTTATCTATTAAAATTTAATTTTGAGACTTAAACTCAAGGTGAAGTTATTGAAATAGGCAGCTGGTTTTTCTCACCCCAGCTCACTGTTTTCATTAGGTGCTTCTCCTGCAAGCCCTTAGTTTAGACATCCACCTCTAACATATAAAATATTTCCTTACCACTGTTCAATAGGCTGTCTTGCTGATGTACCTGTCTATAGAGTTTACCACATAAATTTTTTGGAACTGCTTTTTGTGAAGAATGACGAAGTAAACCAGATGTTTGTGAAGTTCTGCCATTGGAAATCAAACATTGCTACAGACGTGATGGTTTTGTTTGTTCGTTTAAAAAAGAAGCAAAACTCACAAAGTTTCTCCTTAGTATTTTATAATAGAGAAAGTGTGTGTTTGTGATACACACACATTAATCAGAGAGGAAATGTTGCAACTTGCATCAGAAAAACCCCAACTATTTCTACAGAATCATTGAATCATGGAATGGTTTGGGTTGGAAGGGATCTGAAAGACTATCCAGTCCCACCCCCTGCCATGGGCAGGGACACCTTCCACTATTCCAGGTTCCTCCAAGCCCTGTCCAACCTGGCCTTGGACACTTCCAGGGATCCAGGGACAGCCACAGCTTCTCTGAGCAACCTGTACCAGGGCCTCACTGCCCTCACAGGGAAGAATTTCTTCCATATATGTAACCTAAATTTCCCCTCTCTCAGTTTGCAAGTTGCATCTCATTACTCTGTATAATAAAATCACTCCTATTATATGGTAGTGAAGAAAAATCTACCACGTTTTCCCTTTCGAATTTGTGATTGCATTTTGTTAGTGAAAGGTTTTATGGGAAGAACTTCCAAAGCCATTTGACCATCTAAATTTGTCGTACCCTGAAACTTTAGCACGTGCTTGTTCCAGTGAGAACTGGATGTGCTCAAGGCAAAGGAGTTCAGATACTGAGCTCGACATATTTGCTTTGTTCACATCTCTAGACTTATTTGTCCTCTTGTTTTCTCACCCTTTTCACCCTTAAACCCCTCAGAAGCACCCATGACCCAAAGAATTATTTGCACTAAACCATTCATGCACATGACACTCTATCATGTGTCTGTATTAGACTAAAATAGGGCTTTTGGCATCGAGCCCTTGCCCACAAGAATTCCCTGTATCTGCATCTTGTTACAGGCTGCATCCCATCCAAATGCCAGGCTCAACTCCCAATTTCACAATCTTTTTGAGTAAGCACAATGGAAAAATGGTTATTTTGTAGAATTTTGCTACAAATCTGGAGAAAATTTGGCCTGTAGAGGTTTCCTGATCACTGAAACTTAGAGGATTGCTCACCCACATGGATAAACCAGAACTGTCCTGTTGAAGCCATTATATATTTTTGTGCATTGTTGGTTTTCACCATAAAAATAACTCCTTTTTTTAAATAACAGAACCAATTATTAAAGCAGCTGAAAGACTTGGAACCGAAAAGAAAGGTGGTTTAAAACAAAATAAAAATCCCATTCGATTCCACTTTATTTAAAATTTATACAAAAAAGTTCTCTCTCAGCACTACCATCCTGTCACTGTGTTCAGCAGACGAGGGAATAGTTCAGAGGGGGAATACTTGCACATGTCAATTTTTTAAGTTGTAAGGAAATTGTAAATCATGGAATCATAGAAAAGCTTGGATTTGAAGGGATCTTTAAGATCATCCAGTTCCACCTCCCTGCCATGGGCAGGGACACCTTCCACTAGCCCAGGTTGCTCCAAGCCCTGTCCAACCTGGCCTTGG
>JAWWLV010000144.1:70711733-70728858 GCA_035041135.1 Platyrinchus mystaceus
CACTAGCCCAGGTTGCTCCAAGCCCTGTCCAACCTGGCCTTGGACACTTTCAGGGATGGGGCAGCCACAGCTTCTCTAGGCAACCTCTGCCAGGGCCTCCCCACCCTCACAGCCAAGAATTTCTTCCTAATCTAAATATAATCTAAATGCCAAATAATGTTCATAGTTTAAGTGGCTTTTCTCCCTCTTCTGATTATCATTTAACTCTTTGCTGAAGGTGACATGAACATTATTATTATAAGTGGAATCTAAATTTCTTTCTTAGCTTGGCAAAATGAAATAGGAGTGTCCTTTTCTAACAGGGTGCTTTTAAAATTGCCATAAATCAAAAGACTAAAGTTCAATAAAAATTTTTTCCACATGAATATGCTTTATTTGTCTGCAGATGAACAGTTGAAATGATAGCTCTGTTAAATATGGGTCACTGCTGCTTGAGCCAGTAAGACTCTGTCAATGAACATCTGATTGGAGAATGATTCATATTTTCCACAACAAATAATAAAATAAAAGTGGGGGTGGATGTAAAATAGAGGATAAGCAGAGCTTTATTCTGTGCTTTCACCTGAGGAGGATGGAGAGATACTTTAACATAGAAAGTAGAGGAGACAAGGATATTCATTATTCAGAAGGAGGATGTTTAATCTCAGGGTACTTTACATTAGGGTAAATCTAATCTGATTGTCAGCTTAAAAATTTGCATTTAATCATCCAGAACAAAGAAGTAGTTTAACTGGAATTTAGGACGGTCACAGAAATAGATGAGCTGAGACAGCAGGAACATCTTCAGCCTCAGAGGTTCCTCAGAGCTGACACTGTCTGACAGGACGGGTTTACACAAGGTTGTGCCTGTCCTGAAGCAGGATGGTGGACAGACTGACCTGCCAAGGTCCTTTCTACCCTATCAACTCTAGTTTGATATTTCTTGTATATAAAATTGGAATAGATTAATTTAAACACACTAATGAGAGGGTTTGAGGTGGGACCTGAGAATAACAGGTCTGCCAGGCTTGCTGCAAAGGCTGCTTTCCTTTCCTGCACAGCATTTTTGGGTGAAAGGATTTATTTGGACTATTAAACAAGAAGCTCTTTGCATGTGCCATAACTTGACCATAAACTCACTTTTTAAAGTTTGTAGAAACATACACTGAGATTAAGGGCCCAGCAGAAGCACATCTTTTAATCACCTCCTAGCATTTGATTCTCTCCTTGCTTGTAGAAAAATTTTATTAATTCTGACATAATGTAATTCTCCTTTCAGGGTCAGATTTAAAAAGTAGCTGGTTTGAGCTGCAGTGCACATTCATTCTGTCTGTGTCGATCTCTTTTCCAATTATCACCCTCTAAATCCTTTTGCAAACAAAATCAGTGCATGTAACTTGCTGTGAGACTTTTAGGGAACAACAAACAGAACGAGGTCTCGATGAAAAGGTCAGTCCTGATCCACACACGACACCTTTTTCTCTTTGTTCTGAAGCTGCTGTGAAGGGATTCAAAGCAAGACAGACTCAAGTGTGAAGTCTGACCCTTTATCTTGGGTGATATGAGATGACAGGTAAAGAAAGGTGAAGAAATTAAAATATTAGCTGTTTTAAAATTTGTTTGCAAACAGAAAGGCTGAATTTTTATTATTTTTTTAAAGAATGAACCTCATCAGATTGACAGAAATAAATCTTAAATCTTCTTACATCTATCTAGTTATAGGCCCTTTTTTCCCCCCCCTATAATGATATCACTGGTATCCAGACATACTTCCTGGTAACCTGAGAGCTTTTAATAGGATATTTCCCCATTCCTGGAAATGTCCAAGGCCAGGTTGACTGGGGCTTGCAGCAACCTGGTCTGGAAGAAGGTGCCCCTGGCCATGGCAGGGTGTTGAAACAAGATGCCCTTTAAGGTCCCTTCCAATCCCAAACCATTCTGTGATTCAATGATTCTGTATTTAGAGAGAAAAAAAAGCAAATTATTAAATAGATTAAAGATGCCTGGGGAACAAAAAGACCACTTCCCCTGAGAAAGCATCATTGAGAGTTTGACTTTGGGTGTAACAAATATCTTAGGGCATAACTGTTCTTGTTTTCAGGACTCCTTTGTGTCTCCCTTATGGTAACTCATATTCTTCTGCTTGAATGGCAATGCAAAGATAACAGAATCTGTGTGACCCTTCCTCACCAGAGTAAGTTGGTGAAAATTAGGGAGATGATCTATGTTTTGTTCAAGAATGGGATGCCTTAATCTTTTAAGTTATTAAACCAGGCAGGCAGACAAGCAGTGGATTTTAATCACAGGTATCACAGTTCCCAGAGAACAGGCTTCTCCTAGAAGCCACCACCTGGACTTCATAAACGGAGTCTGGAGCCTCAGGGCAAAGGCTGGAAATATTATGTGGTTAATAAGCAGAATCTGGCAAGCGAAGGGGTGCCAAATGTACAGAAAAGCAGAAAAGGGTTCATTTGCTTGCAGTTTTCATTGTGTTATTAATTCATATCACATGATGAGCTCATCTACACAACAGAGAAAGACACAGTCACTGCTTAATGGAGCATATGACTGAAGACAGACAAAATGATAGGGTGGAAGGACTGTAGTCGAGGATCCAAGCTCAGTGATATGAATTTTGATTTTTCTGGCAATTTTTTTTTTTTCTTTCAACATACAGGTTGTTTGTAGGATTGGGCACTGCTGATACGTTTCATGGAGACATCTGAACATAACCAGATGGAGGTTTTTCATGGGATTTGTCTCCCTTCACTTTATATATATCTTGTGTGTTGAAACTGGAAGAGTTGTGGACCTGAGCAACACCACATCAGCTGTGTCATGGTCTTATACAACATGGGCAAAATAATAGAATCATAAACACAGATTGGTTTGGGTTGGAAAGGATATTAAAAATTATCTAAATTCAATCACCCTGCCATGGGCAGGGAAACCTTCCACTAGCCCAGGTTGCTTCAAGCCCTGTCCAACCTGGCCTTGGGCACTTCCAGGGATCCAGGGGAAGCCATAGCTTCTCTGGGCAACCTGTGTCAGGGCCCCACCATCTTCACAGGGAAGAATTCCTTCCCAACATCCCATCTAACCCTGCCCTCTGACAGTGGAAAGCCATTCCCCCTTGTCCTGTCCCTCCATCCCTTGTCCCAAGTCCCTCTCCAGCTCTTCTGGAGCCCCTTTAGGCCCTGCAAGGGGCTCAAAGACCTCCCTGGAGCCTTCTCTTCTCCAGGTGAAGCCCCCCAGCTCTCCCAGCCTGGCTCCAGAGCAGAGGGTGAAGTTTCAGCCCTCGGAGCATCCCAGTGGCCTCCTCTGGACTCTCTACAGCAGCTCCACATCCTTCTCATGCTGGGCCTCCAGAGCTGGAGGCAGCACTGCAGGTGTTGCAGCTCATTGTTCCCAATGAAGATAAACCATAGCAGCTCTTCCTACATCAGTCTTGGACACTCACCATGTACTAAAGTGTGGCTTTGCACACTCTTGTGACCTCATTTGCTGTCTTTTCCCCCAGGTTAAAGGTCTATTCTGAAGCCCCTGGCAATGAGGAAAGCACTGCCAGCTCTCACTGTTTTGCAACAGGGTGCTGACTCTACTCCCCAGTGATCCTAAGAGGGGGAAAGGCCAGAAGTCACCAGTTTCCCTGCTGAGTTCAGCTCTTGAGGCATCTAAAATAAAGCTCCAGAGAGCTTATCATATCTCTTTCTGGAGATTTATTAATTGCAGAAATGTAAATCCCGTTCAAGAATTCTGACTTGGCTTTTCCCATTGCAGATATTTGTGAGCTGCAATGGTGTAAAGGGGAGGAACTGTTAGCCTAGGAAAGGCTGAAGCTGAGAGCACCAGGGGGAAGCTATCAGTCAAACTTTCTACAAATATTATATGGAAAACCTCTCTGTGTTTATGTTACGGCTTTAGCTGGGATTATCACTGAGCTCAGACCATTCCTGCATGAGCTGGAGGACAGAATCTCATGAGTGCTGGCTGCAATAAGTGCACATCCTTAATCCCTGGACACAGAGATGGATGTGAACTGCTCACTAAACAACCATTCACTTCCCTGAGGGTTCTTAAATGCTAAAATGTCCACATTCGAATCTACTTCCTGCTAGAGCAACTTCAGTTACTGGCAGCTCAGGGGAGAAAAAGTAAACAGCTTAAAGTCCCTTTAAAACCTACTGCTTTTCTTTCCTTGCATTGCAAAAACAAGTGTTGAACCACAGGATCAAGCTACTGAAATGTAAGTGTTTTCAGTAACATCCGAGAGGGCAGAGCCAGGCAGGGACAAGGTTCCTGTGAGATGATAATGAGCTGCTTGTTTGACCCTGTCTGAGTTTGTGTATTTAATTTATTTCACACATAACTTGCTCTTACAATCCTTTTCTCACAATGCCAACCAGTTTGTGCAGAAATCTTCAGCTCTGCTTCTGATATTAGTTGCTGTGCAGTGTGCTGGAGTCAGAGCATGAAAAATGTGCCTTCCATGCATGTGCATGATGGGTGGGATAAGTAGCATCCTTTGTTTTCATGGAATCATGCAACAGTTTGGGTTGGAAGGGACCTTTAAGCTTATCTAGTTCCAACCTCCTGCCAGGGACAGGGACACCTTCCATTAGACCAGGTTGCTTCAAGCCCCATCATGTTTTAGTGAAACAGTTTATGTTTCTGAGGCAAATTATGTCTGATTGATGGATTAACAGCAGGAACTTGCCTTCTTCTGGGTCTATCAATTTACAGATGAGGCTTAACCACCATCCCCTCAGTTGCCTTTTATAATTTTTTTGCCTACAAAACTAGATCCAGTATCACAAACAGCTTAAAAGCTGTTACAGTGAACATCTGCACAGTGAGGTGCAGGAGTGGGCATTTTCCCTGCTGGGATGGAGAGGGGAGGTGTGTGTCCTCTGATCCTTGCAGGAAAACCCACAAATATCAAATCCTAATGATACTGCCAAAGCCTGGAGAGCAATGGGTATTAAATACCTTTCCCAATTTGCATAACAACAGGAAAAAACCACTTCCAGCACACACACGTATCCATGCTTCTGACTCGGATTATTTTACAGCTTTGCAGCTTCTGGCTCTGAGCACAGTCCCACTGTGCTGAGCTGTACAAATAGAGAATAAAAAGATTATCTTATTTTCCCCAGTCTAACCACATGACAATAAACAACAGGCAAGTTTAGAAGAAGAAAGTACTACCATGGTGTTGCTCAGCATGTAAGGAAGACAAATGGCTTGTTTCATATTCCAGTAAAGGAGAAAAGGCACAAATAAGAAGTGACATGCTCAGATGGTCTTCCCCAAGTCCAGCAGAGTGTGGGAGGGGAAAATCGTGCAGATGTGACAATCTGCAACCTTCTCACTTCATAAAGCCAAGACATGAAATCAGGAGAGCTTTAGCTCTCTAGCAGTGATGACAAAATGATTTAGAGAGATTATCTAAAATCCCCAAAAATTTCAGATATGACCTGGGCTCACACCGAGGTCCAGATAAAAGCCCACAGGTTTTGTCACCTCTAACAGCTTACAGCATTTCCCAGCAGTGGAAAACAGCTGTAAAAGAGTTAATGAAGCACAAGGCTCATCACGGACTCACCCCCAGGTGTTTGTCCTCCTTTATCCCCTCTCACTGCCATGGAGAGCTGAGCCATCTCATTTAAAGGTGCTTTGGCTATGTTTAAAAACTCTTGTTGTCAACACCCCATGTGCTGCATCCAGTGAATGCTGAGATGTCTCAGGTAACAAGTGGCAGTTTCCAAGAGATTAAGGAAAAAATTGGGCTGAAGGGCTCCAAGGGGAAGATTAGTCATTGTGTGTTGTGTTTAGTGTGAATTAATGATTAGACACAGGCAGAGAAAGACACAGGTAAGAGGTAACTAAGTGAGGTTCTTGCAGTATTTTGGGTGCTTCTCAATCAAATGAGGCAGAATAGACTCTTAACAGGCAGCTATTTTTCATCTACATGTGCTAACTGAACCCAACACCAGAGTGAAAACACTCTGCGGTGTAGAGTATTAAAAAATGAAAACAAGGAGCTTCAGTTTTGAAACTGATGCTACAAATCAATTAGCTGGCAGAAAAACAACCCCAAAACAAAAAGGATTAAGCCTAACAAGCTCCAAGGGAAGTAAACAAGAGCACTGTTTGCTGTTGGATATTGTTTGCTTGGTGTAATGTGTCTTTTAGGTCACCGTGTCTGCACAGATAATTCCAGCCAACTGCTGTCCTTAGCAGGGTACCTCTGATTTATGCTGCCACAGATCCTCATCTCTCCTTCACAGAACTTTGAACAGAAAAAGGCTGGTAAAATATGTGGGGTTTTAAACATATGAATGTAGAATAAGGACATCCATGAGTAAAAATCAAGGCCATGTGGTTAATTTGGCTACAGCACACTATCTTCCCATAGCAGAGTTGAGGTAAGTCTGTCCTTCACAAACTGAGGGGCCAAGTGTACATTTTACAACTGGGCTAAGCAGAAAAGGTCTAAAGAAGTCTGCAAAATGCAATAGTTATAATTTCTTATATTAATTAGCCTGACAGGGAGACGCAGTCTCTCTTTGGAAAAGGCCCTTTCCATATCACAGGCTTTTTGGCGGGTCAGTCTTTCACCTACATGAAACCTTATGGGCCCTGAATACAAGAATCTCTACATCACAAGTAAGGATTTACAGGGTTTATGAAGTGGTTTTTTTCTTTAAAGAAAAAAAAAGAAGAAAGATGGTGTTTGTATGAAAGGACCAAGGCCAAGTGTCAAAAGAGAGAACTGCACATGGCTGTGTTTTTAGAGAAGGCTGCTTCCTAATCTGCTGAAAACTCCTTCTGGGTGCTTGATGGAGCACAATAGGGTATCATAAGAAACATTTCTGGTCTTAACCCTAGAGAGTGACCTGGGCTGAGCAAAACCTAAGGACCTTAGGTCCTTTGGAACTAGAACTACCTGGAAGGAAATTGTAGTGAGGTGGATGTTGGTCTCTTCTCCTGGGAAACAAGCAATATGATAAGAGGAAACCAGTTCAAGTTGTGCCAGTGGAGGTCTAGGTTGGGTATTAGGAAAAAAATTCTTCACGAAAAGGGTTATGTAGCCCTGACAAAGCTACCCAGGGATGTGGTGGAGTCCCCATCCCTGGAGTGACTTACAAGCCATGTGGATGTGGCACCTGGGGACGTGGGTTAGTGGTGGCCTTGGTAGTGCTGGGTTAAGGGTTGGATTTGATTATCTTGGAGGTCTTTTCCAACCTAAATGATTCTATGGTTCTCTGATTCTATCTGCTCCAATAACCTCTGACACGCAAGGCCTCCAAATTAAACAAGACTTACCAAAGGGAATTAGTTCCAAGGCATATTCCCACTGCCGTTTGTGCCCTTGGAAAAAAAGCCTCCTCCAAGCCTCTAATCACATCTTTAATGTATCAGGATGTGTCTTGTAAACAGATGAAAATTAGCTGTGCTGAACTGCTCAGGAAGACGTCACTCCCAGACAGCTCTGGCTGTGTCTGAGTGCTTTGCAAACACGAGATGATTACGAAGGCCGAAGGACAACCTCTCTGGGCTGGAAAGCTGCTTTTGGGATGCAGGGTGGGGAGCTGTGCTTTCCTGAGCAAGTGGATTTGTGCACCAGGTGTCAGCACAGCACAGGATTTCATTTCTTCAGAGATCCAGTCTCAGTAATATCCCTCTGGTTACTCAGTTTTTAAATTGCTTCCCGATGTGTGTGTAATGCAGTCTGTAACTGCCCCTTTCGGCTATAATGTCTTTCATTAGTGCTCAGTTGTGTTTTCCTCTTTTTGCTGAGATGGTTCCTTGCCTTATTAGGCTGTGTAACCACTTGCTAATTTTTTCCATCATTTTCATCATTTAGTGTTGCAGTAACAAACAAGTCTGAAAAGAAATTATTGCTGCACTATATAATCCATAATAAATGCCTCAAAGACATTTAGAAACATGACTCAGCTCTTAGATGACATTTAGTTATCAGTGTTCTAATCCTTACAGCTTTAGGTCCAGATTTAAAGGCATTTAGGCAACTGATCTCCAGTAAAGCAAAAAAAAAATAGTTTATCTAGTACCTATCTTTGATTTAGATTTTTATCTGTGAGCTCTCAGATTGTGTGGAATGCTAAAGACAGACTTGTCTTTATCCCTGCAAAAAGATAGCCAGTTAGGGGGAGAAAGAAGAGAAGAGATGCCACATGGAAGGCAGGAGATATGCTCTCAAATCTCTACTCTGCTCAACTCTGCTTTCTTAAATCCCAGAAAAGAACTATGTGCCTTAGACTTTCCTTCAAAGACATATCTCAAAACCTCTGCCTGAAGTTATTACATTTTGTATAAATAAATATTCATTGGGAGAAGTGTCTGACCTTGTCTTCTTGCCAAGATACTGGGAAAATACTATAATGACCAAACTGCAACTCATTTTCTGGTTTGTTCACTCCTAAGTGCATTGGATATCGAGGTATATGTACAAAACAAAGCAACTTCAGGGGGATTAATTTATCCAAAATGTCCCAGCAACGTCATGTCTATGGCAACATCTTTGCAGGAAACCTACAGTTTTCTGCTTCCAATCAAACAGCAAGAGGAAACAAAACTAGGTTTTCCAAATCCTCCATTAGTCCCCCAACTCAGAAACAGTGGGGAAAAAACAAGGGCTCTGTTGAAAGGGCTAATCCCAGATTTTCTCTTACGTACAGTGATGTCTCAGCAGTATGTTTGGGAAAACCTAGAAGATAAGATCTTTCCAGGGATGCTGAGATGTCATCAAAGTTCTTGAGCTGGGTGAGCAGTTGGATGTACCCACTGGCAGATAGAAAATCAGGTACTACAGGAATATAAATTGCAATGAGGTCATGTGGAAAAAAGGTGAGATTTGGAAGTCTTGGCTGCACTTGAACATCAGGCTTCAGCATCTAAATCAGCTGCTGGTTATCATTCTCTCCCTTTGCTGTGCCCACTCACATCAGGGACAGCTTTTCTCATGCTTCTATCAACACATTTCATGTCTTACCCAAATTCTCAATACTCTGGGCCTGGTGACCCAAATAAGTGTTTTCTGCACGTTATCTGACCACTTTGTTAATATTCAGCCTTGCTGTTCCCATTACAAGGAGAACTTGACGTTGCCTCGGGCTTTTCTTTTGTCTCCAGGCTGCTTGTTTAGAGGATTCGTGTGCACAGCCCTGTTTCTCTCTGCTCAGGAGAAATTTCCTCTTCTTTCCTTGGTTCCTGATGCTCCTGTGCCAGCACTCATCCCACAAACCTCCAAATGGTCTCACTCAATATTTTTCAAGTATTTTCCAAGTTTTATCAGGAAGAAGCTAGAACCATTCTCCTTAGTATGCTCATGGCTATATAAACACATTAAATTAACTTTCTGCTCAGCTGCTCAGTCTGGAACTGACCAGATCCAAAATCCACTAAGCCACAGCGGATGTTTTTATAGATGTTAGTGAAATCTGGGTAGGAATTTGAGGATGGAAATAGAAAATCCAAGCATCTGAAATGAAAGTAATTGAATAGGGTGAAGAAAATTCACAGTTAGAACTTTTATAAGACACTTATTTTAACATTTAGAAACTTTTTTTTTTTTTTTTTATTTTTGCAAATTTACCCCTCAATGATGTCACAAGAGATTTGCCAGCATTGCTTAACATTGTGAAACAGTTTTTTATGTGTAGAAATATTCTGGTAAATTTTGGCTGAAGTCTGAAACAGATTTACGGGGAATTGAATGTTTATTTCTTTCATTTTTTCTTTCTCTGAGAGCACTGCTTTATTTTTTTAATTTTTCTTTTTTTTTTTGTTGAATGACAAAGGACTGTAATGGTCTTTTTAAACACTGTTGTCTTTCTCAGGCACAGTGACAGCAATGACACAGCTTCATCCATGAGATCCTGTGTAAGGGGTCAGGAAGTCATGCAAGCTCTTTCCTGTCAGATACCTCCAGATACTCCCACATATAATCCTAAATGTTCCTCTGGCAGTGCCAGGTTGTTGAGTGCCAGGACAATACCCAGTGTATTATGTTACTACAGAAGTCCCTGGATTTTTGCTGGCACTTACAGCCCTTCCAAGCATTCACCTTTCTGTCCGCTCTGGTTACAGATCTGCCCAGGTTGCAGGATTTAAGTGCCAGGGGATTTCTTTTTGTTATGTGTTTCTACTCCATCTGCTACAGAGGGGCTTTGATCCACTTTTGGGTCTTCTAGGCTTCACCAAGCCAAAACCATCATGTAAATAGAAAGATGATAATACAATGAGCAAAAGAATGAGAATGGACATGAAAGCATATTCAAATCTGGAGCAAACTGGTAAAGTGGTTCTCTTGTCAAACACTTCTGGACCCAGAGAAGCTCAAATATTAAGGACATATGAATGACAGGCTTATCCTGGCTTGCCATGATCTAGTTTCTAGAAATGCAGGCAGCTGTAGGATGTATTTTTGTTCACAAACACATCAAGCTGCCTCTCAAGACCAAACAGATTTCTTGTAACAGCAGTTAAGTTTCCCAACTTTAACAATAGGTATTTATTAAGGCCTGTATATCTAGCAACTTGTATAGGTGTTTTATGTACCTTAATAATCTCCAGGATTTAAAAATGCTGTGTAAGGCTTGGTCAGGTTCTTTTACAGACAGTGTGGTTGCACAGCTCCAACACTATGGTTTCTAGATTATAAATTACATAAATTAGAGTTCATACAGGTACAGAAATTGCAACCTGGTTTTCCTGAAAGAAAAAACGAGCAGGCACACAGTCAGAAGTGAAAGGAGTTGGCATCTGGCTTAGTGCATCCTTGGTCTCCCTCTTCTGGCTCAGCTGGAAGGAGCGCTCTCCACCCAGGATGTGCTACAGCTCAGCATCCCCCTACTACCAAGTGGTGAAGGAGACTTTTGTGGAGAGAACATGCCAAGAAGATTTTTTTTTTCCCAGCAAGTGGCTACAGGTACCATCACGGAGAACTGAGCAATGAGCATTTTCAGTCCAGCTCTCCCACGCTTCTCCTGTGTTTTTTGTGCCTCAACTTCAAACTTCTAGAAGAGCATCATGTATCTCTTGCATACACTCATGGGGGGAGGGGGGAAGGGATGAAGGAGATTTGAAAATACAAGTGGGAAAATATATGCAGGTTGTGACCCTGGATGTTCTGCTGTGGCTGTTAATGCTGAGCTCTGCCTGACTCGCACGTTTTACCCGCTTGACAGAATTAAGGGTTTAGAAACTCTAAAACTCAGTTACCGAGTTACTGATCAGTAAAATACCCATAAATGCTTTTCTGCACATTTTTATGCTGGTGCAAGTTTTGTATCAGCAATAGTGTGGCAGCAGGACCAGGGCAGTGCTCATCCCCTGTGCTGGCAGTGCTGAGGCATCTCCAGTCTTGGGGGCAGTTCTGGGACCCTCAGAGAAGAGAGACATTGAGGGGCTGGAGCGTGTGCAGGGAAGGGAACGCAGCTGGGAAGGGGCTGGAGAAGCAGGAGCAGCTGAGGGAGCTGGGGGGGCTCAGCCTGGAGAAAAGGAGGCTCAGGGACCTTTCACTCTCTACAACCACTTGAAAGGAGGTTGTAGCCAGGTTGAGGTTGGTCTCTTTTCCCAAGTGACAAGACAAGTTGTGCCAGGCGTGGTTTAGGTTGGATATTGGGGAAAATTTCTTCATAGGAAAGGCTGTCAAGCCCTGGCACAACTGCCCAGGGCAGTGGTGGAGACCCCATCCCTGGAGGGACTTAAAAGCCAGGTGAATGTAGAGTCTGGGGACATGGTTTAGTGATGGCCTTGCCAGTGCTGGGGGAATGGTTGGACTCAATGATTTCAGAGGTCTTTTCCAATCTAAATGATTCTATGATTCTCTAAGTCATTCTGTCAGTAAAATCAGGTGGGAATTTGAATTTCCTCTAAGGGGATTTTGATGTAAAGAGCACATTTTGTATTCCTCTTTTTTGCCTTCAGCTTTCTGAGCTTTTCTACCACAAACTGGCCTCTAAGTATTTTTGGTTCTTTCATTCTTACCAAAAAAAGAAGAAAGAAAAAAGAAAGAAAAGGCTACAATTGTTAACATCTGACTTTAAAAAATGCAATATCAGTCTTCTGTATCTCACAGTACCAAGTTTTTTGTGTATTTTTGAAGCTGGGCATTAAACTGTGAGTAACAGAATCAACCATTTGAATTGGCTTCCTTTCCCCAACACCTCACTTACATATGTGTCACAATGATATGTGACATTTAGAAGGGAATTTGGCAATTCACCAAAAAAAAAAAAAGGAAAAAAAAAAAAAAGAGTGTTAGATAAGCTCTGAGACATAGAAAGAGAGACCACTGGGGAAATGGTTTGCCTATAATTTTAAACTTCTGCCTTTGAAATACAGGAACTTATAACCTACTGTTTGACTGTGTCTCATCCTCTTTCTGTAAAAACCTGAAATTTCATGCAATAAACCTTGGCCTATATATATAATAGAAATATCTGAAAATCTGGACTTGTTTTTGCTGTGCTGCTTGTTGTTGCTTTTGATTTTTCTTCACTTTGTGTGTGTCCTTGTGTCCTCACTGATAATTGATGCATGGAATAAAACCAAGACTTCTGAAATTTAGAAAAGAGCCAGTTCTGAGTATGTTGTGGTTTGAATTGCCCATCTTTGTTCTCTGTCTCAGTACCAATATGTCCTTTGGGATCACATGTGGCACACATGGAAAAATCCTGTATGAACCTGCTTGATGGGAACTACAGCCCAACCCAACACTTGTTTAACCTGTTAACTTTTTTATGCCATGATTGGGATTTTAAGAATAATATAAATAATAACAACAACAACAACAATCAGGACAAATAAGGGCAGACTATTCTCATCTTAAACCCATCGAGGTACAAGCTACTACTTCCTACAAGCAGTTGCACATTGGTACTTAAATATTCAAGTGACTTGCCCAACTCCCTCCCTCTCACCAGGATAGAGGGATTCCTCCATGCTAGAGCCCAGATAAAATTTGGCAAAATTAGAAATTAGGAAACCAGGAGAAAAAAATAAACAAACAAACAAACTTTAGCAAGATTGGATGGCTTCTACTTTAATAGGAAGGGGGAATATTGGCTTTAAGAGAAGATCTCTTTCAGTTGGGGATTTTGGAGCACAGGGATGTAAATTGTGCCCTTTCAGAAGCAGATTTCTGACTAATTGTATCTGAGGGCAGAAGTGCAGGTGCCCAGCCACCAAACTGTGATGTGGCACAGTTTGTGTCCTGTTTCTTGCGATTCTCTGAGGTCTAATTAGAGTAAGATCGAGTGCCTGAACCAACCCTAGAGGGCTCTCACGACTCAGGAATAGGAAGGATTGGAGTATCAGAGGAAAGACTTCAATTCAAGCTGTACATTTTCTCCTTTGATAAGAAATACCTGCTGTTATTGTGGGTATATCTTTATGCTTATATGTGTATTAGCAAGGGTTTTGGTGCAACATTTCTCAGTTTGAAACATAACAAGAAAGTATTTTGGGGTTTTACTATTTCTCTTCCCCTCCTTTCCTTTCCCTTTATCCAGGGAGAGAATTTTATTAGTGAGTAAGACTTTCAAACATATTTGGCAAATCCGTTGCCAATTTCAAATAAACCATTAAATGTCAGCTGATGAGCTTCAATTGTTGGAGCCTTTTGAGAGAATTAACGAAAATAGCTGTGAATTGGCAGATGTAAAAATAATACATCTTTCTTTCATTCAGAGGATCTTGGTGCTCAAAGAAGTACAAATGTAAGATCTGTGATAAAATTCTTCCCTGTGAGGGTGGAGAGACCCTGGCACAGTTTGCCCAGAGAAGCTGTGGCTGCCCCTGGATCCCTGGAAGTGTCCAAGGCCAGGTTGGACAAGGCTTGGAGCAGTAAAACTTGGTGTGTCCCAGCCAGATAACTCTCAGCTTTTTTTCCCCCTTCACAAACATACCTTCAAAATAAAAATATTTTGTTTTTTTATACATCCTCTCCTTTGAACTTTTGGAGGCCAAGGTTTGGTCATATTTACCTAATCCATAACATTCCTTTAGCACATTTTGATGTGCTGGGTGATTTTTCCATATCTGCTGGCTGTAAGTGTAATTAAACCCTTGAACTTAAAAGTGCTCTGATTAAGGAAATACTGCCACAGCATTAAGAGCACTTTACATTAAGGATTTTCAAGTGAGAATTTACACCCTAATGATTTTAATCCTAATGAAGACTTGATGTTCTGCTCCTCCAGCAGAAAAAGCCCTGGTCCCAGCACTTAACTAGTTGCAAAGCTTTTATTTTTCCTGATATTCTAATTATATATGAGAACAAAACCAAGACAGCACTCCTGGCACCTCAGATGGAAAATCTGTTCCTTTTTTTTAGGGAGAAGAATGGCAAGAAACTGTTTGAAGCCAAGCCAGAAAATCTCACGTTATTATTCAGGATTTGCTTGTTTGTTTTAGAAAAAGCAGGAAATTATTAATGACAGGCACATTACCTTGTTTCAACTATATTGGCTGATCAGAAAGCACGTTAATAATAAGATTAAAACATTAAAGATAACCCTTTTTTTGGGTACCAGTGTATTCAAACAAAAGTGTAAAATTAAAGCAACAAATTTAATCTACCAGATAAACAGATTTTTTTTTATTTTTTTTTTACAGAAATATGACAATTTCCTCAGGAGTAAAAACTGCCCGATATTTTAGGGTCTGGAATAAAATAATCATAACCCTTTTGAAAAGTTCACCCTCAGGTTTTATTCACAGCCATCAGAAGTTGTGTAGCACTAGTGTCAGCAAAGAGGAAAACTTTTCCTCTCTGTGGCAATTTTCTCTGAATCAAAAAACCAGTATGACATAGAAAGCAGTAGGAGAAAGTTGATATTTCCATTTCAAAGTTATCTGTACCAAAACTGAAAGATGCTGTTGCTGCTGGAGGTTGAGGAATTGAATACACTAGGGAATATCATGATATCAAACCACAATTCCCATTAAAGAGAACATTTCCATAAAATGTAAAGATTTAACCTGAATTAAGAGATGGGATGGGAAAGAACATACAATCACAGTGTGCTCTCCTGAAAAAGAGAAAGGAAATTTGCTGGTAAGGGATATTATTCCACAGCTTAGGAAGGACTGATTGGCAGAAGGAGCCAATTCATACACACCCTTCCAAAAGTGCAGGTTTGAATTTGTACTTTAAAAAGCATCAATCTCTGCAAATCTTACCATGCAATGGAAAAGAATAACTAAAATTTAGCTAAAAACTTGAAAGTTGCAATCATGTAACTAATTGCTCGTAAACAGCAGAAGACACATTGCGGAACACGTTTAGTGCTTGGGCATTTATTTATGCATTTTTCTTCTATTCTGTTATATAACACCTTCCATCCTCTAATCCTGCCTACCTTCCTGCAAAATAAATAAGGCACAAATACATCCACTGGGTGAAAATGCTACAGAAAGAGAGAATGACCAGTTGCAAAATAAATTCTCTTCATTTCCAAGTGGCCCAAGTTAAGCATCCTGTGCAAGTCTTGCTTCATGCCCAAAGTACTTCAGTATTACTGAATTAACTATATAATCTCTAATTCTTTTTTTTTTCCTTGAAGCTATTAGTGCTTTTACAGCCTGAAATCCAGCTGTGAGAGAAAATCCTTCCTATCCTCGTAATTCCAAAAGAGGTCTGTGCTGTACATATAAAATAACTATATTTAAAGAGGAGGTACAGGATGTTCAGTGCAGATTGCTGTATTTCATTGCTGGATTCAAACATGTCCTTACTGAACAGACAAAGAGTTTTCAGAAGCTTTTAACAACGTGCATTGTAGGAAAATAGCAGAAAAAAACCAGTCTGACAGATTTCAAGTCTTTGATTGAAAGACTGAAATGAGTAACAATAAAACAGGCAGGGATTTGGGTTTGGTTTTGATTTTTTTAAAACATATTGTTACAGGCTAGGCAAACAGAACATGAGTTCTTTAATTAGCATATCCTGAAGCACAGAAAGTACTTCAGAGAAAATTAAGGGAAAGAAAGAAGCAACTGTCCCCTCTTCCTCTTATCCTTCTCCACCTTTCAGAAGCAAAAGAGAACAGTTCAAGTCTGCTGGAAAATTCCAGGGTGGGAAACTTCAGCCCAAACTAGTTATAGTTCTTATTTTAGCTGACCATTAAATTTTCAAAGATGCTTTCTGTAAGGCTGGGCTGGATGGGGAATGGGGCAAATACCAAGAAGGTTTCTAACTCTGAGTGAGAGCTGAGTCCCCCAGGGCAGGTCACAATACTGACCTTGACACTGGCACACAGGTGCTCAGGGCTCTCTGTGTTGGCAAGTGCCCCCAGACAGGCTTTGGGGACAGGATGGGTGCCCCTGGCTCCACAGGATGCTTTGGTGTGGCAGGGGTGGGGACTTGGGAGACTCTGCTCAGCTGTCTCTTGCCTTTTCCCGGGGCACAGCCCAGCCAGGGGTGGACAAGGAGGGGCCCGGCTGGGGCAGGATGGGCCCTGTGCTGTCTGAAGCCACAGACTGCCTTCCCTTCAAGCCTTGATCCACATGGTCCCTCCCACCCCGAGCCACTGACTCCCATCTCCATTAGTTCTCACACAAAGGGAGAACCATGGAAAAGTGTGAGAGAAATGTCCCAGTGTTTCTGTCTCAACCTTCAAGCATTCAGCCAACAGACCATCACTGACAAGGAGCCTCCGTAATCACGTGGAGTGTTGTTGCTGTCCAAGGCCCTCTCGAGGCAGGGCTTGTTGGCCGGCTGATGTGTCTGTGGCGTCTGTGACATCAGAGAGGACAGGTCACAATGGGAGCTGTGCCTAAGGACAACAGCAGGCAGCCCCAGGCCAGTTGGACTTGGGCGATCAGTGAGTGCACATGCAGGGGAAAGGCTGGGATGGGTGGGGGACGGGGAAGATGCCCAGGGGGGTTTGTAGCCCTGAGCGCAAGCTGAGTCCCTCCCAGCAGGGCCGAGTTGTGCCCCTGGGGCCTGGCACACAGGTGCTCAGGGCTCTCTCTGCGTTGGCAAGTGCCCCCAGAGAGGCTTTGGGGATGGGCTGGGTGCCCCTGTCTCCACAGGACGCTTTGGTGTGGCAGGGGTGGGGCCTCGGGAGACTCTGCTCGGCTGTCTCTTGCCTTTTCCCGGGGCACAGCC
>JAWWLV010000144.1:70753637-70765185 GCA_035041135.1 Platyrinchus mystaceus
GATGGACAGTCTTATATACCTTTGGGTAGAGTGGGGAGAAACACTGGGAGTGAAGAAATCTTTTTATTCTCTGTGTCAGGTAACAACTTGAATCAAAACCACCAAACCATGACATTTTATATATGGCTATATAAAGTGAGGGACATTAATCACATTTGTCTCAATTTCCTACTGTTCAACCAACCTGCAGCTCAAAAGGAATAACCCACATTTCCAACATGCTTTAACTCATAAGGAAGTGCTAGCATTCCACAATTAAAAAAAAAACCACCAGATGAAACCATTATTAATTTAATTCTGACCATGACTGTCCTTGCCTCAATGAAATTAGACATCCCTATGACTTGAAAACCAGAATAGTTTGGAAAGCCTGAAAAAGGTTCTGGAAGAGATCTGGGAGCCAAAACATTCTGCAAAGAGCAGAAAATAGCATTTATTGTATAAATTTTCCAAATTTTCTCATGATCTAACAGAGTCATAGAATCATAGAGTCATAGAATGATTTAGTTTGGAAGGGACCTTAAAGATCATCTTGTTCCAACCTCCCAGCCATGAGCAGGGGCACCTTCCACTAGACCAGGTTGCTCCAAGCCCCATCCAACCTGGCCTTGGACACTCCCAGGAAAGTGGGAATTTCCTACTCCTTGTTGGTAGGAAATATGACTAAACTACCGGGGTGACACAGTGGTGCCGACACAGGTTTGCCTGGAGTCTGGATCAGACTCCAATTCTGCAATGAGAGACATTCCCTTTGACTGTGATCCCTTTAACACATTGCACATAAAAAACCTGCAACTCATAAAAAAATCCTTCTTGAATGTCACATCTGTAGCATAAGACACGGTTGTACTTGTAAACAAGAGATAATGGCCTAGGGGAAAGGAGACAGTAACACCTGAGACAGCATGTGCCATAAATTTTTGGGTATTTTGAAATCAGTTTAGCCACCATCTCCCCTGCAACATCACACATGCTTCAAGGTATCCTGATATAGCCTGTCTCAGCTTTCACACCACCACCAAACTCCATTGTTTTTCTTTTCCACTGAAAGCAGAGTGCAGAAGAGTGCTCTGAGCAGGTGGATTTGGTGCAGCACAAATGAAATCACCGGCAGGAATCAAACCCTCGTTTCCCCATTGTTCACTGCAGAGGGTGCTGTCTGCCCACATTCCTGGTCCTCAGGAAACAGGTGGGGGAAAAAGGGCTGAGAACTGTTTAATAGTTGAAAAGGCAGGTCACAGGATATTATCAAAATGCAATAAAAATGTGCATAGCTAAAGACATAAAGTTACATTTCAGAGCCATAACACAGTAAGCCACAGCAGAGCAAAGCCACTGTCACAGCCTGACTGGAATTCTGAACAAGCACAAGACAGTCAGCTCTGACTTTAATACAAAAAAAAATGAGGCTTTCCTCCCTGTCTTTAATGAAGTGTAAGTCTTTCTGAAGTCATCCACGTAGTCAGTGATGCTAAAGTATAAACAGCAACTCCTTCCTGGTAAAATCACAAAGTTTTGGGAATATGTTTTCATACTGAGTTTTCACCCAGACTCTGGAAACCAGTTGAAACATCAGAATTTTGTTATGAAACAAGACAAGTGTGGTTTTATTTGGGAATTAGCACCCTGGAATCAAAGACAGCCAGTCATTCTGTCCTTTCCATGTTTGTGAGGATGGAAGAGCAGGTCTTGCTTTCAGCTTAAGTCAGTCATCTGATAGCACAAAAAATCAAGAATTTTGTCCCTAAATGCAGAAGTGTTTGTGTGTTGTTCAGATTAATCTGTACCACTATTGTTTAAAATACAAAATGAGGGTTTCTGGTATGCAGGGAAGATGTCAGATTTGCTCTCACCACTTCCCTCCAGGTCTCATGCTTTTCCAATTTCCATTTGTGAAACAGGCTGTTCTGTGAACAGTGACCACCCTTCCCAAAATCCACCCTCTGGTGGGAAATGGATGCTTTTGGGTTAAGAAGAAGACAAAGAGGCCAGTTGTCCCATGTCTTTGATAAGTCCATGGCTCACTGTGCTTTGAGCCTCCTGGTCCAACGTAACGTGTCCCTGCCCATGGCAGGGGATTGGAGCTCCATGACCTTGAAGGTCCCTCCCAACTCAAACCATTCTATTATTCCATGATTCTGTGATTCTGTGTTTTTGTCAAGTCAGAACTGGTGACTGTGAATGAGAGAGTGTAAGTCTAGACTTGCACAGGATGCAGCAATGGGACAGTCTTTGGAAAGCTTTTGAGAAGCCAGTAAGAAAATTCTAATTGTAATGCAGGAGACAGGAGCACGCTGGAAACTACAACTCCATCTGAAGCTTTCTCTGATCAGAAACAGAGGGATCATGGAGACAACAGAAGGGATTTCAGCATGGACATGGGGTACAGCTGATTTCTGGGAGGACAGGAGCTGCACCCTTCATAACTCACCACTGAGCACGGCTGCTGGATGTGGCATGGAAATTTTTGCACCATTTCTCATGCTGAATGTGTCCGGGAAAGCAGTGCTAAAATGGACTCTTTATCCAGCCAAAGCAATCATCGGGGTGCAGAGAACATCCCCCTGCTTTGCTAACAGACATCTATTCACCCTGGGCTTTTTTATTCTCGTTGCTATAAAAAGATGTGTCAGCATGAAATGCTGTGTCATAAAGTGGGGTTTAAGAATATGGGGTTGGGGGATTTTTATGAATGACATCCCTTCCTGCCATTTGATAACAGTTATGCAGGTTTGAGTTAGGGTGTAATTGCCCTCCATCACATAAACTTTGATGAAAATTCAGATTCTTTGTTCCCAGTCTTGCAGCATTTCAAAGCTCTCTCCTGTTGCCAAGGCTAAGTGCTGTTGAAGTGGTGGTTTCCCAGTGTGAGAGGAGAGCAGGGAACACAGGAAGGGAGGGCAAGGTTTGAAACCCAGAATAGTCTTAAAAACCATGACAGCTAAAATTGTTATCCCTGGTCTCTGAGTCTTTTCTTAAGAAGTTGTTGAATTCTGCCTGCATGAACAGGCAAGGACAGAAAAGATCAAGGCTTGACTGAGAAAACAATGAACTCTTATATACAGTATTAAAGTCAGTTATTTACTCACCTTCCATGTAATAAATTTGTCTTGACTGCTTAAGCAAAGCTCATGAAACTTGAGTGGAATCCAGTGAAAAACCTACTGCCTCTCTGCTATTGAAGAATGTATTGCCTCAATTAATTCTTCATTGCATTAGGCTAGTGAAAGTGGAGCCACAAAGATTTGGAACCCTCAGCAGTTTTAATGAATGTAATTTATATATTCAATTATCAGTACCAGTTTATGGAATTGTTTAACAGCCTTCCCGTATAGATATAAATCAAAATAAATGAATTAATATTTTAAAAATGTAAATGAAAAACCTCACAGAAGTCCACAGTTTTATTCATTACATAAAATAAATATTTCTCATGGAAAGGCAACAAATCCCTTTGGGGATTTGCCTTTCCAAATCCTTGCTAGCAAGAAGCTATCGAGTTCACTGGGGATTTTGCCTGAGCAAAATTCCCAGATTTGAGCCAGAAACAATACCAGAAAACCAGTCAAGGAAAATGATGGTAAACAAGTTGTCATAACAATTCTTTGGACTCGGTGGTGCTGGCTCCTCTTAACAGCACCTGTGCTGAGATTGGACCTATTGAAGAGGACAATATTGCATTTTTTGTTAACTTTTCATATGTAATGAGTTATTTGGACTATCCATAAGGACTCATCCTGGAAATGTATTTTCTTTTTCTTTTTCAAAGGCCACTCCTCTCTTTCCTGATGCACAGATGAGCTGTGTATGACTCAATCCCCTTCAAAGCCAAGGAGATGAGGAGCGAAGATGCCGTGCAGTGGAGTGAGTTGGACACAGTGAGCGTGAAGAGGGGGCTTAAACTGGTCAGAGAAAAACACCAACCCCCTGAAGGAGCACAGGGGAACAGCTTTGCCAGTGAATGGCTGTCACCAGGATCGCAGGGTTCCCCAGCACATCTGTGATCACAGAAATCCTTTGCTTAAGGAAACACCCACATTCCCTCAGTATCCCACAGCTCTGCTTGCCATGCACTGAACACACTCCCTTCCTTGAAGCACCAGGATCTGGGGACCCTTCTCATAAACCGAGGGCCAGGGGGAGCTTTTCTGACCGGGGAAAGCTGACACACACCTGGCACGTGAACAGACATCCACCCCACTGCTGAGCGGCACGGAGAGCATCCCCCAAGAGGTTTGTCCCACTTCACCCGGAAAAGCCGCCCAAGGAGCAGCTGTTGGGTAAACACAGACGTGCAGAGCCATTAGGGATGCACCAGGGCGCCTCAGACATCGGCCCCGGTGACTCACGCGGCCAGACAAGGTGCTGCAGGGTGTCTGAGATTCGAAATTAAGCGTGTAAAAGCGAGATGGAATTCTGGCCACACGTTGTTTTGGTGCAGGCTGCTCCAAAGGCCAATTAACCTCAAATTTAAAGGGCGTGCAACAGAACATTTAGTCAGCTGAACTCGTAAAAAGGGGTAACTCCAGGGAAATTTTGAGAGGGTAGAGTAGAAACTACAGTGATGTTTTCAACTTTGGAGAATTAAAAAAAAAATTAATTATTAACTGGTAATGAAGTGACACTTCTTTTCATAAAATAGGTTTTTCTTCTACAAAATGTGAAGTCGACAGTAGACATATAGCAACTTGTCTTCGTATCACATACGATTATTATCTTTAAATTTGGTCTAATTTCACTAATATTTAATACTCAGAGATGTGCCAATAGTAGCAACTTTATTATCCTCTTTTTAAGTCTTCCTTTGTTTTTTTTATTTTCTTTGGAGGACAGTTGTATTCTCCACTGAACCACCAGCAAAAACTCTCTTTTTGCCTTTTATGCCAACAAGACTTGCCAATCTTAACTTATCATCAAGGACTTAATTGTACCAGTACTAAACTCATCAAACATCATAGAGAATAGTTCACACTGGGTGTGGCAGAGTGCTATAATTTTGATGCTAAATTTCATCTAATAAATACCATGCAGATGGGCAGTATCATAAAATACTCCCTTTCCAGCATTGTGTACAAATAATTATAGAATTCAAGTCTGACAAGATCCTGGAAGATTGTTCTGGTCAGTGGCTCACACACCAAGATTGACCCTGGATGGTCTTCGGCAAATGTAGGCGAGTGAAATATCAGATGTGACTCTCAGACATGCAATGGCTATTTGAGATATTAAACCCTGTTTGATACTAGTTTTGAAGGGGGAGATGTAAAATGCGTGTTTAGCACTTCATCATTTGTGCAGATATTACTAAATCACAGAGCAGAGATCCAGGATGAAATGGAAACCGCAGAGCTCCTTTGACCTCTTCACTCACAGCACTAACAGTGATCAGCTTATGTGTGAAACTAAGGGAACAAGAGCATTTATAAGTGTTATTTACAGGGTGACACCTCACTATCACTTTATACCCCGATGAATTCCTTTATATTATTGTGAAATACATTTCTGCATTCTGGCATTGTCAGTTGCTATTTCCTTCACTTCTGCCTGTGAGCTGAGGTTCACAGAGATAGCAAAGATCAAGTGTAGACCCAGGGGTGAAAATTTTGTAGCTACAAGCCTGGGGAGCACAGCTGACCTTCAGGATAGATTATAATTCTTTTTTCTCAATAATAAAGGCAAACATAATAGAAAATTTCACTGGGTAAATTTTGTTAATATAGGATATTGCTGGAAAGAGATACTCACTGTGAGGATAGAAGGTAATGAGTTCTCATGGCTTCCCTGTCCTCCAGCCCTGTGGCTTGTGATCCAATTTTCATTGCTTCTGTGCAGATATTTCACAAAATATTTTGAGTTGGGAATGTTTTGGCCATGTAAACTTCAGACCTGCTTTTGCCCAGAACACACCATAATCACATGCATTACTTGGCTTCCGTGGCATTTCTGAAATACCAAAACAATGCAGAAGATGAGTTTCTGAGCTGCTACACTGCCTGATCCAGATTCTTCTGCAATAAATGGAAAAAATCCCTTAGGTCTTCTCCTTGTTCTTGAGAATTGCATTATGCTTCTCTCCCACCTTGCAGATCTTTTTTCTCATTTACTGAATCACTTCTCAGCTCCTCACCACACCTGACTGTTCATTTAAACATCTCCTTATTAACAGTGTATGGTGGAAGCTTTTAGTTTTACTTTCTGTCAGATTTAATTACAAGCTTCATGTTTCTTTCGCTTCTACATGCCTTTGCTGATGGTTAACAAATCTTCTTGCAGGGAAGAGTGGGCTTTACACAAAAGCTCTGATTATGTTAGAGATAATTGAAGGAAAGCAGGTTTTGAAGAATTGTGTTGCTTAGGCATCACCCTGCTCTGATCTGGGGAGTCCATGGGCTGCAGGCAGGCAGGAAGGAAGGAAGGAAAGAAGGAATCTGATGACCATGTCTTTATTTAGTAAAATTAGCACATTCCAGAATACTGTGGTGTGGAGAATACTCTCAGCCAAAAAGAGAGTCTTTGGCAGGGAATTATAGGGTGTATTTAAAGCACATGAATTTAGGTCATTGCTTGAACATATTTAGGTGAAATATGATAAAATACACATAATATTTACATGTATTACATAGGGTTATATTTTTTTTTTCCATTCTGAAGTGAGTTTAGGACTTTACTGTCCCTACCTGCACCAGTATGTTTCAGGAAATCTTCCAATTTCAGAGCTGCTTTACATAATTCTTGTTCCAGAGAGACAACCATGTGGCTGTCTTTTTATTTTTCTTTTTCTTTTCTAATTTTTCTTTCAGAGTAAAGAAATTTCACTTTGCTGTGTAAGATGAAAAGGAAGAGCAAGGCAGTTCAGCACCAACCCTCTGTGTTTTCAGATTCTGAGATTTCATCTTCAGATCTGTTGACTGCACTTGTTTTTAATATATTTCAGCCTTTTTTTTTTATCTTTTGTAGTTTGTTGTCCCTGTGAATTTAAAAACACCTGAGTATAATTAAACAGTAACTTAATTTAAGGAATTACGGGAATTAAATAGAAACATCCTCCCCTGACTAAAGCACAGTGTTTATCACACTAATTTAAAGAGTGGTCAGGACAAAGTTTCCATTCAAACAGATTCAATGCTATAGTGATCTGTGTTCTCTCTTTTCAATCTGTGGATTGAAGGGAACTGAAGTTCACCTCAAAATAGCATACTCACCAGGACTGAATTTAACAGTAAAAAAATGAAGGCTTTGGACTTGCAGGGTCAACACTGGTGATTTTTTGATGCAACGTAGAAGCTTTTTGATTGGAAGTGACTGAGAAGAAAGACCCATGTACACTGACCTCAGCACAGGGGAACAATCACTTCCCTGGTCAAGTTCTCACATTAGACAGGAATTTCCGATGTTTCAAACTCTGTTGAAACAAAAAGTATAAATATTTTTTAAAACATGTGGGACAAAATGTTCTGAGAATACTTTTAGAATAATTTGGCCATTTAATCATGCTGTCCTGCACTGGAGCAATGTAACACACGGGAAAGATTCAGCCTCGGATAAGGGAGGGAGAAACTCAGCTGTTCTTTTGTACATTAAATGTCTTCAAATGGCTTGGGCTAAATTAACTTCACTCTAGGAGACTTGCAGAACCAAGAGACATTAGAAGTTATTTTTGACTCCTTATGGCTGATGATTGAGCTCTCAAAGATGGTAAAAGCTGCCATAAAACTGGAGAGAACTATCTATGCAATGGAATAATAAAAGTTTCTACAGGAAGCCCTTCACCTCCCACCCACCTAAAATAAAGGTTTTGCACTAGAAAACAATTTTGGAAGAAAGCTGCTTTTATATTTGAGTAAACTAACATCCATTTTTGTTGCTGTTGTTGTTGTTGTGTCCCTTGCTGCAGCTCAGATGCAGGAGTAAACAGGTAGTAAATAAAAGATTTGATCTTTAGTCTTTGCAGTGTTTAATGAAGGTGATTGCCTTAGTGTATCTGGTATTCAGGGCCTCCCAAAATGAACTGGGACCTCCCAAAAAGAAGGAAAAATTAAAAATACATCACTAAAAGCTATAATGGCAAATTTCAGATATGCAGATGCTACAGCAGCAGGTAGCTACCCTGAATGGGTTGGAATCTTTGCATGTGTTTGGATATAAGATATTTATCTGTTATTTCATGCTAGAAATACACTGTGTAGCTGCTGAGCCCTGTGATGGAAAACAGGGATCTGCTCATAACCTTGTAAAACAGTCGGTGCCGTCATGTTGTGGGAATGATGAAGACATTCAAAAAGAATCATACAGTTTCTTTTACTTTTCTGGGTATGCATTTGTTATTTTCACTTAGAAACTCAGTTTGGACATCCACACACAGGCTTTTTAAAGAAGTATTATTAAATCCTTTACTGTATGGACCGTAATAATAAAAAGTTATTTCACATATCAATACGGATGGAGCACAGCTCAAATTTCAAAGCAGATCCATCTAACAGTCACCTCAGCCAGAACTCTTTCAAAAGACCGTGATTCATCAAGGAACAGAACAATTTCCATGTTCAAAGCTCTTTTTTTTTTATTGTATCTCTAAGTGCCTCACAATCAGTGGAGAACTGTCATTTTCCAGCCAACTTTAAGCCATGAGCTAAGTGAGTACCTGTTCAAAGTGTTTAGTGTCAGCTCAGAAAACACAGAAAACTCCAGACAAAAGGAGAAAATTAGCATCCCCAGGAGTACAAAAAGCTCATGCAAAGCTGAAGATTCAAATAATCTCCATTGTAGTCTTCTGAAAAATACCCCAGGGTCTATGAAAAAGGATTTTCACTAAATTTTTGGTTGATGTTATATATGAAACTGAGTTTTTCCCAAAACAGAAAATTTTATCATAGTAGAAAAGCTGGCTTTTAGAATGTGTGGAACTTTTGAGGAGTCTTCAGAGCATTGTGTGTGAAGACACAGAAGCAAATGAAACAAAAAATTCAGGCTTCATTTGCTGTGGGTAGGTCATGCCAGAAAAACTTGATTTCTTTGTCTGAAAATACAAGACACTCCAGGAAAAGTGTTACACATTTCATCTATCTGAGTGTGGGTACAGCATCTCTAGTGAGAAGACACCAAGCAAAGGGGAGGTGACAGCAAACAGCAGGTGAAGAAGTCACTGGCAGAGTTTCCCAGGAAAACAGGGCTTTGGCCTCAGCTCATTTCCTGGTTTCTTTTGTGAACTGACACAAAATGACACCACGTTAATTCAATTTCCCAATGACCTGAAGCTTAGAGGGCATCTCCTACTAACAGAAAAATCGGGGCTTCGTGTCCTGAAAGCTGCATGACCTCGAAGACTGGAATTAAAAGAAAGCTGAAAGGAATTTACTAGGAAAAAACAGAGTAATATTGCATACTTGGAGACTGATCACAGGCATTTCTGTTGTGAGTTGGGACACAGCAGTTGGAAAAGAGTGAGAAGGAGGACAACGGGTGGCAGGGTGACTGGGAAATACTGGTGTGATTCCAGCAAGGAGGAAGCTGAATGCAGTAGCCAAGAACTGTTTCCAGTAGACTCAAGGAAAATTATTGGCCTGGCATAAGAAATGGAAGAGAAATTCCAAGGACAGAAAAGATCATTTGAAGTTAAAACCCCCCAAATTTGGAACAAGGACATCTGATTCTAACTTTCCATGAATACCTTTGAGCTGATAACAAAAAGATTTCACATTTTAAGACCAGTGAAGTTTTGGAATAGTATTTTAATAGAAAGGGAAAAAATGGTTTTGTAACAACTACCATGTGGGATTCAACTTCGCTTTCCATCTCTCACAAGAACACAGGAAGGTCTTTCTGAGCAAAGTGCTGTGCTCTGTTTTAGGAGCTTATGGTTAAATGCTTCTCTCTGAATCTGCAGTGATGCAATGATGATTTCTTTCTTGGCAGGTGACAGCATGGAAAATAATGGCACCTCTGTTTTACCCTCTTATAGCAGGGCCTGATGAGAAAAGAGTTGTCTCTGGATGCACATGCTGGTTTCTGTGTGGCTCTCCATGGTCCATGCTCTCTCTGACTGAGACCCCTCTAAATTGCTCCTGAAGTTCAGATGTTTATACCAATGACCAGCACTCATAACTTAAACATACTGCTCTACTCTTAGAATCTTGGGGTTTATTCCTAAAATTATTATTTTTCTTAATTCAGTTAATTGAATTGAAATTAAATGAATTGAAAAGGGAAAGGGATTTTCTTTTTAGCTCTAATTGCCCTAAATTTCTTCAGACACTGTTCATTGCTCCTTTTAATGTTGCTCCACCTCACTTTAACTCCCGCCCCTTCTGTTAAATTAAATTTGTCACTGTAGGCTTTCAGTGTGCAGAAAGGTCCTTGAAGGTTCACTTATGACAAGGAACAAACCCTGCTGCTTTCCAGGGGAATGATCATTTGGGACTGAAGACTGTCATGTGGACTACGTAGATGTTCTCATTACTACTTTTAAACATGTACAACATGAAAGGTAACTAATCTAGATTCTTTCTCTTCTCATTTAGAGGGAAGTTTGTGAATCTAATGCACTTTGACACCTTTTCACTCAAATTTTTTGCATCCTTTGCATCTCTTCCATTTTCCTGGAACTGCTCCAGTCTCATAACCTGTTTTTTAAGACTCATTAAAGTGTTACAAGTACCTCTGAAAAGGGCAGTGTTCCCCTACCAGACTGGGGTGCTCTTCTGAAACCATCTCTTTTTCCATCATTATTTCCTTATTTGACAAGCTCAAAGCCCTACTCTCTTGCCCCAATCTCCTGGGAAAAATCAGAATATTTTGAGGCAGGTTAAAAAAGCAAAAAAACCTCACCAAACATGATCCTGTTTCCATCTTTCTCTCCATCTTTGAAGGAGGGCCTGGCATGATTTCTGGCTGAGATCAGCACAGCAAGAATCCTTCCTTGTCAATGTTATTCCAGGTGAGACGAACTTTCTAACAGCTTTATTTTAGCAGGATGACACCAAGAGGAATGTTGTTTATGATGGGAATAAAAAAAAGTGGGATCTGGTTCAGAGTAAAACCAGGAAGTTGGATCCTATTTCACCTTTCTGTTTTGAGGGATAACTCATTTGGACCTAGTTTCAAAGGCAAGTTTTAATTAAAAGCACATTGTGCAGATTTGTAAGAAAGTGGCTAACTGGGAGAAGGTCAGCTGTCTTGAAAGCAGCAAGTCATGGGAAAATTGTGCTATTATGGCTTACATAAGCATAACAAAGCTTTCATCTATAATTACTATTAAATTTGTCCCCTTTGAATCGACTGCATAGCTCTACTGGCCTTTGGGGCTTTAGTTAACATGGGGTTTGACTTTTTGCTAGAGAAAGATACTTCCCAATCAGCAAAGAATATAATGAGACCTGATTCTTCCCTTTCAGTGGGCAGGAGAGAGAATAGAGTACAAAGGCAAAGGAACACAAAGACAGCTGAGCACAAATTGCACCAGATAAAGGTCAGCTGGTGTTCCAGGACAGACCAAATTTAACCCCTGAAATCCTTTGATTGTTTATGAAACACTGAAGAAGGACATGTCCTG
>JAWWLV010000144.1:70765285-70794853 GCA_035041135.1 Platyrinchus mystaceus
TACATATATAGTTATATATAGGACTAATCTTTGATGTCCTTCACTGAGACACATTTGTTTTGGTTCTGCTCAATTCATTCAGCTGTCCAAGTGTCCAATGAATAAGATCTGGCATTAATGCAGGTTTGAAGGTGGGCATTGTCTCTGAGGCATGTCTTACATGCTGCTTTTAGTAGCTTTTCCTTTCAAACTCCTTTTTTTTTTTTATTTTTCCAAACTGACAAATACATTTGTGAGCCAAAGTTAATTGGTTGAAAGAAGTTACATCTGAAAACTTGTCATGACTCCATTCCACCCGAAACAGAAGTACAGACATTGCCCTGCTGACAGGACATGAAAAATGTAGTCCAAGGTTTATTCAAAAGTGGCACTCAATGAAAGCATCATTAGCTCAGGTGCAGCACTATGCTGAGCCTCTTTACTGATAAAATAGTGAATTGTGGAGAAAAGTTCTTTATTTGTAGTTGTTAGTAAGTCCAAAGCTAGTGCAGTAAAATTCTGGGTAACTGATGTCTTTTTATGGGTTGCAGTAAATCTAAAATATTTTCTGTCCCAGAGCAGGAGATGGAGACATTGCTTCCTGCAATTTTTTGCCCTAGGATTATAAATCTGTTAATTATTTCTATTTTACCCGTTAGGATAGTGCAGATTGTACTGTAAATTTTGAAGGAAAGCATCACCTAAAGAACAGACAATCCCCTAAATTTTGCCAGTGGTACATGATCAGGCAGCTAATGATTGTACTGTTATGATGCTTTTCTGGCCCATTAAAGTTCTCTACAGGGGATCATCACCTTTTATCCTCAAAACATGCTCAGGTTATCCCTCCTGCACACTATCGTTCAGACAATAATGTGTTAATTTCTATATTTATTTATTTCTATTGTAAGCTTCTTTATTTACCTGGAGATTTTCTATCTCCTGCCGTAAACTACAGACAAAAAAGGATACTTTTTTCCCTTTACTAAATATCACAGAGCTAAAAATCTGCTTATCATAGTTATTACATGAATTATAAAATATTAAAAGGTATTTTTCCCCCCCTTAAATATTTCAGTAGATACGTAGACTAAGTGATGAATAAATTCTGATTCTGGGGAGACACGTGCTTAACTTTACAGATAAATGCAAGGGGACCACCTGTGCCTATGTTTTTTAAGACTGGAAACTTAATGTGCCATACAAGCATAGCTGAAACCTTTCAAGGAACAAAACATGGAAGTGTGTTTTCCCAACAGATCTGTTTTCCCTAATGCCTGCCATCATTTGCTTTGAAGAGTGAAAAACGGCTCCTTGGAAATGCATTCTCAGATTGGAAGTTTAATGACTGGGACTTTGCTGCATGTGCACTTCCATCATCTGGAAACGGCATGAAAACACTTATTTTGTGGACAAACATCTGGGCAAACATCTGCTGTCTTTCATTAGGGCTAATTCATAGACCAGCTCCCTGAGCTTTTCTAGCCCAGTTTCCACTCCTTGAGCAAACAGCTAATTTGTGGTTGAATATTAAAGCAAAGTATCCCACGTGTCTTTCCCTGCAGTATTTTTTCCCCCCAGTTACTCTTGGTCTTTTTCCACATTAAGATTGCAGTGTTTATTTTTACCTGCAACCCACAGAGTTATTGCAGACTATTCACCTGCAGAGTCCATTTTTTCGTATCTTTGTCTCATCCAAATGATAAAATCTGACTTTCAGCTTTGGAAGTACTTTTGCAGTGATTCTTGGAAATTTACGGCGTTGGAATGGGATTATATTTTGCTATCAAATAATCCAACAACAGGATTTCCAAGACATGCACTGCAGGAAGCTGGATTTGGAATTGGAAAAGAGAGTACATGGAGCTTTTTTGCTTCTAGTAATTGAGTGTATTTCTGCCTTTGTTTCTCACAGTTACAATATATGGCTCAGAAAAAGAATATGTATTTGTTTGAAGGGTATATTTATATAAACATGATTCTGCAAATATTAGCATGACTCAGAATGGTAATATTAATCCAATTCAGCTGGTCATGCCTTCTGAATATTTGAAGTTAACTGGACCAGAAAGATTAAATGAAATTGGAATAATGTTGCTGCTTTATATCTGCTTAAAATAATCCAGGATATAGGCTTAATCAAGGCTAGGATTTTAGGTGATGGGTTTGTGTATGTATGAGGCAAAAGAAGATCCTGAAACAACAATGCCAAAGCTGCTTTGAGGGTTCACCCCTGCCTTTCTACTATGCACTGTAAATACAAATTAAATTCTGCCTTCATTTTGTGGAGGTTGGTGTGTTTTTCCCCCAGTTCCTTCTTTTCAGCTGAATAGCTGATTTTATCCCAGGGCCAGCTTCCAGTCCAGGAAGACCATTACCTCCCACAAAACACAGATTTTGGACTGTGAACCTGATTAGAGCAGTAATTAACTAACTCAGCTCAGGACATAGATCCATGCATTTTGTCCCACGCAGCTGTTCGGGGTTGCTTTTGATCAGGGGAAGGGGAATTGGAGTTGCTCTTTAGCTGCATTTTTGGTAGGAAGTCACTTAGGGCCAAACTGCAGGCAGGATAAAGCAAGGATTGTGATGAACTTCTAGGTTTAGGACAACCAAGCCATTGTCAAATAGCACTGCCAGAGAGGTGCTTCATCCAAACAAAACGTCCATGCTCGTGGTGGCTCTGATTTGCCTATGGGAATAACAAGTATTATTAACAAATCTCCTGAAGGTGGCCGAAACATGAAGGGTTTCAAGAAACATGTGCATTTGGGATTAACAAATTTACAGTCATATTTTGTTTTAAAATGATCATTTGATCGTTTAGATCACGCGAAATTTTCGGTACTGAATTTTTCCTGTGACCATGAGACATATAAAGCAGAAAAGCCACATATCACAGGACTGCCAAAGGCAGTAGCAGAAGGAAAGTCAGTTCTGTATTTAGAGCCAAATAAAGGTAGTTCTAAGTTGTTTTTAGAGGACAATCTACAAGAGAGATTTCTGTAAATGCAATACAAAAGTCCTCACAGCGAAAACAGATTTACTGCTTGGAAAGGCTGTTGGTTTTGCCAAGAGCCATGAAATTCCAGATGAGAAAAGAAAATTATAATTATAATAATAAATTATCACATTATTGGGGATTATTTTAATTTTATTATATTAATATTATTATGCTATACTTTATGATGAGATGATTATGAAAAAATTGTACAGCCTCCCACTGCAAGATAAGTTTACTTTTTTACTTTAAAACCAGCAAAATTGAACATGTTAAGAAATAAAAAAACTACTGAAGATATCCTGCTCAACAGTTAATGGAATTGAAATCTGAAGTGAAAAGATAAAGCAAAACTAAAGGGCCTTAAGGTTGCAAGTTGGCTTCAAACTGAATCTTGAACTGCAGTTCAAAGTGGAAAATGTGGATTTAGCCCAAAAGGCCACAGATTAAGATCTGCCACCGGCCCTGAAGACTTTACACTCAAAGTAAATCAATATGAGAGTCTCTCTGGGAATTTCTTAGTGCCCCTGCAAGGAGCCTTATGATTATAGAAGTGCCTTGGGGTGTTTTGAGTGAACTTCCAGTTTAGAAATAAATGATTCAATCTCTGTTTTCTGTTATCCTGAAATAAATCCATCGTAACTCTCCTGATAAAATCTTGGCTCGTGTGTCACCACTATATCTGAAATGTTAACAAACCGTGATGTTTCCAGATTGCAACACAAGCTGCAGAAAAAACTCTGTCCTGACAGTAAATCTGGGAAGATTAACTAGCAACTCCTTAAGTTGTTGGCCTAACAGTTTCAATTTCTGGACAAAAATAAAACAGCACAGAAATACAGAAACTAAGGTAAAATTTCCAGCTGAATGAAACTGGTCTGTGAGCCCTCTCTCTGCCCAGATGATAAGAAATAAAGACAATTTGCTGGCTTTAGATAAATGCAGACTTCTTTTTTTTCTTCATTAGTGGTTATATAGCTGTCCTGAAAAGTGTCATTTTGACAGCCCTGGACACTGTTTATTCCCAGATCACATTAGTCACTCACACTCATTTGTTTTTGTGGTACAATTCACAAGATACATGTAAATTTTGGGCTGCTGCTCTTGCAACACTGGTGGCAATGAGAAGAGGAAGAATGGGAGTGTGTATGGGAGTGTGTAAGATTTACTTTTTGCCAGTAATTTCGTCCAATCCCAAAATTTTGCTTAAAACGACTCCTGAATACGGGATAGAATCTCAGTAAAACTAAAGACAAGTCATTCATAGAACCACAGAATCATTAAGGTTGGAAAAGACTTCTAAGACCATCAAGCCCAGCTGTTAACCCAGCACTTCCATCTCCACCACTAAACCTTGTCCCCAGGTGCCACTTCCAGGTATTTTTTTGAACACTTCCAGGTATTGTGGTCCCACCACTCCCCTGAGCAGCCTGTTCCAAGCCTGGCCACCCTTTGGGTGAAGATATTTTCCCCAATATCCAACCTAAACCTCCCCTGGCACAACCTGAGGCTGTTTCCTCTCATCCTGCCCCTTGCTGGAGCTCCCAACCTCCTTCAAGCCTCCCTGAATGGTTCACTGGGCTTCCATTTGCTAGTTATAAAATGGAAATAATCACATTTCCCTTCCCTTACTCACTTCCTTTTTAAACATTGATTTCAGATTTGTGTGAAGACTGTTCCCATAACACCAGTGCTAGGGATGCATCCATTGAATGGATGATGGAAACAAGGAACAGATATCCAGCCTCAAAACTATCTTTACACTCAGGAAGCCTCACAGCAAAACACAACTGCCAAAAGGGAAAACAGAAGAAGGAACATAAAATCATAATGGACAGGAAAAAAAGGGGAGGGGGGAAGGGGGAAAGCTTTAATTATCAGAAAAACCACCAGCAAATAATAAGTTGTTGCCATAAGCTGAACTGTGGCACACAGACATCTGAGCTAAGGACTCCAAAAACAAGCAAGTGGGCAGGCTGCAGGGGAAGAGCTACGCTTGAGATCATTCCAAGGAAGCTTGTAATGATTTGAGGATCTCAATGTCCCTCAGAGGGACAGGACTTCAGGCCATCCTTTGCAAAAAAAAAAAATTGACTTTATTCCCCACTCAAGAGGACATGTATATGTGTTTTTGGGGGGTGAGGAGTGATAATAATGTGACAAAGGTACAGGTACCCAGATGCTCAAAGCCTCATCCAGCCTGGCTTTGAACACTTCCAGGCCTGAGACTTCCATCCAGTTTAAACACATCAACAAAATCTCTTACCCACGTGTTTGGTGCAAAGCTAAAATGTGGGCTGAAAACTGCCTCTCTCTAGTGTATTTTTGAGAGCCTTAATGGCAAATGACGGGGAAAGAGGTCACTCTGCTGTTGCACCAGCACGAGTGGGAAGGGCTGTATGGAGGAGGTTTGGGATGATGAACCAGACAGGTGGGAGATGCCACTTGTTCACAGCTGGGAGTGTTTGGGTAGGTGCTCCAAAGGAAGAACAAGTGGAAATTAGAATTTTGCACATCAGTGACTTGAGGGGAAAAATGGGTGTCAGTTTGTGGCGGTTTAAATACAAGTCCAAATTACAAACCTGAAAGCCTTAAATACTTTCAAAATAGAGTTAAATCACGTTAAACAAAGGTAGTATAATGAGTTTCTGGGGGATGGAAAGCCTTTGCTGTACCTACATGACAAAATGTGACAAAAAAAGGTAGCACTATGCCCAAAGAGCCCCTTCTGAGAAAGCACAGGAAAGAAAGGATTCTGCAAATTTAAAAAGAGGACACTGCAAATTTAAACTGAAAAATCGAAAAAGTTGATTGTGCCACACTTTACAATAACACACTGTTGGGCCTCTGCATGACATGGATTTCAAGTGTTTTGCAGCAGTGGATGTCTGCTAAACAAAATACTATTATTCCTGAATATATTTGGATAAGTAAATGAAACAGTTATTATGACTCTGGTACCCAGAGTGTGTTCTCGCTGTAGGATTTCATCCAGAAAGGCTGAATACAAAGTACTGAGAAATAGCTGCAGCCAGATGAGAGCAAAACAGCAACAAATGAAGGCCAGGAAAATTGGAAGATGAAAGCTTCATGGCAACACAACTGTCCTACTTCTCTAAGCCAGCTCATCTTCAAAGCAAACTGAAAGCAGATGACCAGGAAAGCTCAGGACCTCGAGCTTTGCTGCTCCTCCCCAGATGGGAGGGAGTGGGTCCATCAGCCTCCTTACCCTGACCAGGGCTCACTGTTCTTCTCACCTGAGGTATTTGAAGGATTTCAGCTCCCATAGGGCCAGTTTTTATTTTATTCCATGGCTGAGAAACCAACTCATGGGGGAGGTCGATTGACTCCTGACAGCAAAGCTCCTCATTCCTGAAGAATGTAACCCTTCTTCCAGCACTCTCTGTCCTGGAAAGTTAGCCAGGAAGATACAAATTTAAATATTTAATGGAACTAAATATTTAATCCAGTTTAATATTCACCTCTTCTCTGCTATATTCCATTTCTTCATTCCTTCTTTGCTTCATGTGCTCATTTTGCCTCTTCCTGCATCTCCTCAAGTAGTTTCCTGCAGCTCCTGGTATGTTTATGCTATTTTTGCCCTGTCAGTCATAGTACTGCTGCTTGCTTCCCTCTTTTATCTACAAACCAAGTAACTTGGAGCGTTTTCCATCACACACTGACTTGATGAGCAGGAATTCCTGGGACACAAAGTGTCTAATCTGCTCTAAGTATTCCTCCTCTCATCCTGGTTTCTAGTTTGGGGATTTATTTGATCCCTGCATGGCTCAGTGATGTATAAAGGGCACAAGAAACTACTGTATCTCATGTGATGGGATGATTATGCCCAGAGAAACTGTTGCTGCCCCATCCCTGGAAGTGTCCAAGGCCAGGATGGACAGGGCTTGGAGCAACCTGGGATAGTGGAAGGTGTCCTTGTATGGCAGGTGGGTGGAACTGGATGATCTCTAATGTCCCTTCCAACCCTAACCATTCTGTTTCTCTGTGAGTTGGGTGGTGCCAACACCACCACAGCACTTCCAGAGGGACCAGCTCCAGGTGCTGTGTGAGTGGAGGAGATGTGAACACATTTTTGCAGAGGGCTGAAGAGCTGCTGCTGCTTGAGATCCACTCCTGAAGTCTCCCAATCACTGCTGCTGCCCAGTGATGTTAAAAGGCTGCTCTGGAAATCACAACTCTCCCTCTTCCCTACAGGGCTAATCAGATGAGGAATGGAAAAATCAGATCTGGGAATGAAAAAAATCATCAAATTTCAGAGCAGGCAGGAGAGGGAAGCAATTCAGAATCACAGAATGGTTTGGGTTGGAAGGGACCTTAAAGATCATTTAGTTCTAACTCTCCCCTGTGCCCCCGATTTTGATTATATAGAGATGAGAGGTCCTACAAGTAAGGTGTTACTGCACGAAGGAAGGTGTCAATGTCCTTACTAAGCAAGGGTTTAAAAAAACCCTAACACGAAGATGATCTGAAAGTTAACACTTGCTATTTTTTGCAACACTTTGGAGACGGTTAAACTTTCACCATTTCATGTTTATTACCATTTTTACAGACTTTGAGCTCTGAAAACAACTTGGAGAAAAGGGCTGGTTGGTTTTCATGAACGTGACAGAGTCTGTCCTTACTTATCTTTTATTCCTCTGAGAGTTATCCAATAATTTTTGAAGCTGTAGATTGGTGTCAATAATCTATTGGTTCAGGGCTTTTCTATTTTCCAGACTTCTCCTATGCTCTCACCCACTCAGAGGCAAACAAAGGCAGAGGTGTCCAATTCCATCAGTTGTTCAGCTACAGCATTTCACCAACCCGTCCTGAATAATTGGGCATTAGTCACCTGATGTTATGTTTCAATTTCCTGGACTTCTACATGGAAACACAGTGAACAGTCAGTAATGGACAAAGACTTTTCCTGCTTCCAGCTAAATCAGTCCATCCACAGCTGAACAGGAGTGTTTGTATGAAGAACAATTGTTCCTTAACCCCCGACTTAAACAAAGAATTCATCTACACAAAGAATTACAACAGCAAAATACAAAATAACCAAGCAAGTCTGACCTGAGCAGCTGTGAAGAATTGGGGTATTGTTCATTTTGGATATTTGTAACCCAGGCATGCAGAACTCTCCTGTTTGTCCCAGATTTTGTGTCAAAGAGAAACTCAAGCAGGCTTTGCTGGGAGCTTCATTTCCATGAAATGGGGGTTGGATTTATGGCCCAAGGATTTGCTTAGCCTTTCCACAGATGCAGGCAGTGTTAAAAGCATTTCAAAACTAACCCTGGAGCTCCAACAAACAGCACAAGGTAACTTTTTCCCAAGCCAGGGCATTGTGCAGGGTGTAAAGCATTGGGCACGTGCTGCCCACTGGCACTAACAGGGACAATAAGGGACTTCTCTAGCCCACTGAAACCTGAAAGTGTGGTTTTATTATCCATCCTGGAGTGTCTCAGAACCTGATATGAGTGTGCAGCTAAACATTGTTTTACTTCTCTTGGACACTGGGAAATTTCCCTTCACCTTCATGTATAAAATACAGGTTTCTTCCATCTGGGTTAGTCTTTTTGATCCTGGTTTTCATAGTGCTGGGCACCCCTGGTTTCTGAGCAGGCTGCTCAAGTCCTACAACTCGACAGATGATTGTTCCCATTAGTCCCATTCCTGATTCAAAGGGGGCTTTGACTGGGAAGTTCTTTTTTCATCTCAGTGCAATCAGTTTGGAGCAATTGTGTTGGAAAGGATTTTAAAAACCAGGCTGGAATCAGCACGTCTGTGAGACATCAAGGAAGATGACAGCCAATGGGCAAAAAAAAAAAAAGAGACTGAACTTTATTTTGCTCTCAATAGTAGGACACTAGAGGGAGTGTCTGTCCTTTTCCTGCCAAAGACTTCTTGGAGGACTAAAGGAAAGTAATTTCCTGCAAGCAGTGAGTTAAATGCAATTCATATTTAATAACATAGAATCATTTGAGGTGCATAAACACAACACTGAGTCATAACATTGAATTATCACCATGACCTCTGGTCTGGCTGCTTCTCCCACAGTCAGTGTGTGGTTCTCTCCTTCCCTCTGTTTTCCATCCCCAGGTAGGATTTTAACCTGCCCTATTCTCACTCTTCTGTACTGCACTAAACTCCTCTTTCTGCCTTAAATAATTGTAATAAGAAACTGAGGTTCTACTCCATTCATCTGGTCAGTCAGGTCAGCTGATAATCCAAAATAAGTCTTTAAATCTTCAGAACATCATAAAGCAGTAGAGATGAAAAAATTTGTAACTTTTAAATTACAGAGGGCAACTAATAGTTTTGCAGATATTAAGATGATTGTATATACATTCATTTACACATATTTTATTTACATGTGTTTCTAAGATTGATTTTATGGATATATCTTGCACATTAATATGTTAAGTATCCAAAGAAAAATAAACTTGTTCAGACTGGGGATGGGTTTCAGTGCATGTTACCTGTTTTAACCTGATGCATGGCTAAAAGTCAGGGTGAAGCAGATACCTATCTCATTGTTCCTAGATGCTAAATAGCTCTTTGACCTCCTCTTTGTCCTTCAAACAACACTCAGAGCAGAACCCATTAACAAAAAGGGAGAGCAGCAAATTTCAAGCTCCCTCTGCTGTCACAAGGGCCATGAACTCAACAGCTACAGGCAAAGAAACTCAGAGAGGAGAGGAAATTTCTTAACAAGCACATGCCAGTAATTTGAGAGGCTAATTGGTGTAGAAAGCAACATCCCAAAAGTTCTGGGAGAGATTAGAAGGAAATTAATTAAATTGATTTAAAGCACTTTGAAAAATCAGCGATCATAAGTGACAGCCTTGGGTTGGACCATAAAATAACTGATTAAGTGGAAATAAATGCAATTGGATCTGGATAACTAAATCATAGAGAGCCAAAAGGGGAGGGATTAGAAAGTGATTAGGATAATCTTGAAGGGCAAATTAAATGAGAGGAACTTTCCAATGCTTAAATGCTGCCATTATCTTTATTAATGTGAAGAGTATTTGTTTTTGAAGAAGTGGGGCATAAGAAAGAGGTGCAAATAAATTATTGAGCAAATGAAGTCAAAACACTCCTATATGCCCCCTGTCTTACAACAAGGAAAAGGAAGGAAAGCAAAGCAATCAGATTTCAACAGATAAGTTGAAATATTTCCTTACAAGTATTCACAGTATCCTGAGCTCTCAAATTGTTGTAGAATTCCAGGAAGGATTAGAAACTCATACAGACCCTGCAAGCAGGGAGGATACTGCAACATGAGGGGGAAAAGAGTGTTAGAGGGGCCCTTAAAGGTTAGATGAATCACTCTCAGAGTTAGGAACAGCTACATCTGTCTCATCCTCCTAAATTGCCTTATCTCAGTTTACCAGTTTCTGTGTAACACAGATCATCCTGTTCTTTTATAGAGGTCCATGTTACAGCTTTCACTTTCCTTGGAAGAAATAAGGACTGGATAACACAGGACATTGTTTGTTGTTCTTTCCTGTCAGGCAGTTGGTTCTTGGAGAGCAGATGCACCTTTTACAGGTGTGCACAGCAATGGCCATAACTCCCCTTTGGATGTATGAGCTGGGAATTCACAAGGTCATCACATTCAGAGAGGCTGGCATTTAAATAAAAATGGGATAATGATACCCATAAAAGGTTTACAGCCTTTTCAAATAGGGCATAAAGAAATAATGGGGAGCATGCAAAGCTTACTGCAGTAATTCAGTGTGACAGGCAGCCCACAACACCTTTTGGAAGAACCAGCCTTTGAAAATACACCAGCTTTCTCTGTCATGTCATCTTGCCCCTTCTTTCCTGGAGGTTTGTGAGTGCACAAAGCCACTGCAGGAAAAAAATGCTGTAACTCTGAGTGCCATCTGAGAGCCCTTACTCACAGGACTGAAGAGTCAAACCTAGGAGAGCACTACAGACTTCAAAAGCCAGGAATACAGAGAGGGAGAAAAAAAAGAGGAGCTGAAACATGATGCTCTTCAAAAAGGCCCAAAATTCATGATAAGACATGACTTAGGGCCCCACAGAGGCTTCAGTCAATGCCAGGATCTCCCTGTGCTCAGGTAAAGTACAAAAAGGCACAAAGACAAGAATCTTCCCCCAAGCTGAAAAAAGCCCAAGGTGACAAGTCAAACATACAGTGACACTCAGAAAGAAGCTACACCAAGTACCAACAGAGCTTACTCACAAGCAAGTTACTTACTGATTGTAAATCTATGACCAGAAATCCTCTTCCCCACCTCTGGAGCCTGTGTTAACTCACAGATGAGTAATGTAAAGTGATATGATGAAAGGACTGGCCAACGTTTTGCAGACCATGGAGGAAGATGAGCCATCCCTGAGGTGCAGATCTGAACAAACCCGCTAAATTAAATATTTATTTTCTGCCCCTCTTTGGACTCTGCATCTTGGTGTTTTACCTTAGAGGAGCAAGTCTAGCTTGGGGAACCAGATCTCTCACCATCCCTCCAACTGAACTCTAAGAATAGCACTATGTGGTTGCAATTCTAGTTAAAAGTTTGAGTGAATGACAGAAACACCTCTTTGAGTGATGAAGGACCCAACCTGCAGCAGCTGACACTTTCAGAAGCACAGTCACCCTTATCAACACAAAGAGCAAGAGCAGAGTTTTAAAGAAAGCTGCCTGAATGCTTTTTTCCCCACCGTATTTCATCTTTACTATAGAAAATAAACCAATCTTCAGTGATTTTTCTAAGCCTGAGTTACGTAACTTGATGTGAAATCCAAACGAGGCGAAGTCAATGCAGTGCAGAGTTTTCACAAAACACAGCAGGTAAAAAACCTCAGGCTCCTCTCTAACCACAGCTCTGCGTGCAAACATAAATGAAAATCTGCTTTCTGAGCACAAATCTGTCTGACATTCCTGGTTTCATGCTAAAACTGCTCGAGAACACCTGAGTGAAGAGAAGGTAGTTCTCATTGCCAGCAATGCTGAAGGCAGGTAAGTATGATCACAACAGGTGACTTACCTACAGAAAGTGGGGAAGAGAGCAGGTGAAATTAAATTGGAAGCAGCTTGAGTAATCAAAGTGGGGATTTCTGAGTCAATAAAAGGGAAAGTTTTTGATCTGTGATCAAAATCAAATGTTTTAGAGGTTCTGGGAAAACAAACATTTGGATACGAATGTAAAGTAGGAACAAAGATATATGCTGCCTTATTGTTCAGTCTGTTTTGACCTCATTTTATGTGTCCAGGGGCAGGAAAATACAGAAGATTCTGAAAGAATAAGATACATATCTTTTCGAAAACTACAGGGTCAAAAAAAGGAGCAATATGTTAAAAAATTATTTTAAAGTCCGATATTATTTTAATTAGAGAAACAGTAGAAAACAGGGCTGGCAGAGACTCAAGAGATCATCCCAACCATTACCTGGAAAACACCAACCTGGTATGTAGCTGAACCTGAAGAAAACGCTTTCACACTGTTCCCCAGTCTGGTTTTTGTGGGCAGTGGTGCAATTTCTCAAATTCCTCACCACACGGTCTCTTCCAGCTCTTTAACTCTCCTTCCTCCGAGAAAAACCTCCTGGGTAGAGAGTACAAATCACTCTTGCTGTAATTTAAACCATTTCCTTTTCCCACATGTAGTGAACAGGGAGAGCATGTTTCTACCTCTGCTACCTTTAACTCAGTGGAAGACACTTGTCACATCTTCTCCCAACCTTCTTTAACAACCACAGGTTCAGGGTAATTTTCTGGACACTGGCATTGTTTTTTTTTTAAATGCTTGTGACATGCACAGTCCAAATGTAGCTCTTCTCATCCAACCACACAACAGCATCTGCATTTCAGGTCATTACTCTGATCTCTTTGTAGTCAAGGGAGACAAATACATGGATCTGGAACTCTGTTGACACAGACACCAAGAGGTGTTTGCTCACATGGAGGTGCCTGCACTGGAGAAGAGGGATTCATCTTTCTAACAGCTGCTTGGTACTACCCAAGGTGTTTCAGAGCATACTGGACATCTGCATGGAGTGGGCAGATGTGCACAGCCTGTGGGATCTCCTGTGCTATTCTGCATTGTTCACAAAAATCCCTGAAAATATTTTGGCCCTCTTTTTCTTGGTCCTTTGATAAATTCTAACTCCTTCTCCTGTATGAACTGCTACTAAAGCAGAGGTTTTTTTATCACCCTGTTATAGAAAGACCATTTCAGAGCCCCAGAAGTTTAAGAGCTATGAGCCTTCTAATTTCTTCCCAACTTGACCTGAAGTCAGTAAGGTCATGGAAAATGCTATAGCCTGTTGCACTAGTGCCAACATGTTCTTTAGCATCAATAGCTCCTTTTTTCTTCCCTGCTGTTGCTTTCCTAAAAAGTGTAAAAAGAGAAATTGTATCCTCACTCAGGCCTTGTTGTCAAGTAAATAAGGTAGCTTTCCATATTCATACATATTTCCATAGTGATTTTCACCTCATTTCCATTATACCTGTTCTTCAATCTTTGTCCCATGTTTATTGTCATTGCCTTTTCTGTGTTAGTCATGTTCCCTGCTTCTTGATAATACAACTGTCACTCTAAAATGGTGTGGCCCACCTATTTGGAGAATTTTCTTCTATCATTGTTGTGCCATTTTCTGTACTGTCATTCCTATTTTCCATCCTCTAATTCCCTTTATGTGTTTTGTTGGCAGAATATTTATTCTGTTTTCTACCCATATTCAACATAACTTGTAGGTCTATCTGCACTGAACAACCTTTTATTCCTTCCTCCCTTTCTTTTACTTATAGGACTGAAGAACCTTTACTAAACATACACTTGGTAATTTACATTTCAATCGCATCCTTCTTAACCCCAAGATCTTATCATACTTTGAGGATTAGTGCTTTCTTAATATTCCTTTTAAGCTTTTTGTTAATTTTGTAGAGCTAATTATTCAGGGAAAGAAGCCTGGAATCCTTCCTTCCTTCCTGTGCTTCTTTTTGCTTAAGATACCAACTCCTTATTACTTATTTTTGGCTTAAAGGAAATCTAGAAATCTCCTCTATGAAAGTCTTCAAACTTTTCAGTTGAGTTAACACCACTTGGCACTTTTTTCAGCCATCAACACTTTTGCTTTGGAATTTCATATCTGGTTTGCAGTCTGGTTTTATCCTTGCACAAATGTCCCAGCCATCACCGTTGGTCTCTGGGTCAAGTCATGTTGAGCTTCTTGTCAACCAACACCCCCAAATCCTTCTGCCCAGGGCTGCTCTCAATCCATTCACCACCCAGCCCGTGTTTGTGCTTGGAATTGCCCTGACCCAGGTGCCAGACCTTACACTTGGCCTTGCAGTAAGTCACAGCTCACGATGCTCTAAAGATAGAGAGGGAGATTCTTACAACCCAGGCAATACTTGCTCTGCAGAATTAGGTGCTTATGACACTTTGTTCCTATTTATCATCCTTTTCCTTGCTTGAAACAGAAACAAGCCCTATGGCAGGCTGGCAGGGGATCTACACAAGAACTTCCCCATTTTCTTCTGTGGAAAAAATCACATGAAAAATATCAAAGTGGCAGCCTGAGGGGACAAACCACCTACTGCCTCTTCTCGCTTGCCTTCCTCCTCTGAACACAGCAGGTATCAACGTAGTCCAGAGGAACATTGTTTTTCCAGCAGAAGAACAAAATAGGGACAGGTGGGTGATGAAGCAAATAATCAGAAAAACAGAACAATAATATGGTTATTGTTCACCTGCTGGTTACTTCACAGCTTCCCCAGATTGTGCATTTAGAAAGCAATGAATCTCCCAGGCAGTTACAGGATCACAGTTTCACCAGTGCTCGTTTGCAGGTTCTCTCTACCCCAGCATAGACCCGCTTCTGGAATTATTTATGACCTGTAAAGTTATCAGCACATTCCAGTAAAGTGATCTCCACTGATTTTTCAACTAGTTTGGGTCAGAAATGCTGTGTCATTGATCCAGTCATCCTCGGTTAACACAATCTTCCATAAAAACTGAGTATCGTTTGTCTCCTCCTCAATGACTTTGAACTCACAGACATTTGAGTACACAGATATTTGAGTTGCTGATAAGTTTCTTATTTAAAAGATGTGTGGATGTGGCACTTGGGGACATGGTTTAGTGGTGGCCTTGGCAGGGCTGGGTTCGTGGTTGGACTCGATGATCTCAGTGATTACAAATAAAACTCACCATGTATGTAGGTTACACTGTGGGTATTGTTCTGTGATTAAAAGTGTTTGGGTTTATAAGGAGAGGGAAAACAATAAAACCAATCAAAAACTGCACAGGTAAAGGAAGTTTCATAGTCACCCACGCTGGTGCCCCCAGAATAAAGTTTGCCCCAAACAACTTGTGTATGAAACCTCATCATTTTGTCTGGAACCTTTGGAACAAAGCATCCAGTCCTACAGATATTGTTGGGCAAACAATCCCCTTCAAACAACATTTTGTGGACAGAAAGTCTTTCTGCTTTGTGGATTACACAGAGGGATTAGGCCTTGCAATTGAAGCATAGATTTCTACTATTTGAGCCAACACAATTACTCATTTGTTTAATGTCAGAAATGTCAAGTTCTTAACCAGCATGTGAACCAACTGCTAGACCAAGTTCACATTATTTTTTTCGGTAACATTGCTCATGTAAATTTTTTTAGTTTTTGTGAAAATTCCTAATCTCTCCACCCACTTTGAGCCATAGTTAGTTCATTTTAATAGAACAGTACATGCACTCATGTGTATTAAAAACGTGTATGTCCATCATAAACCAAACTTGATGTGATTAAATTATTTTGTTTCCTAATCTGAGCAATGCCAGGAAATGAAAAGACAGAACAGATTTTTGTGTAAGTATATAACACAGTCACAGAACTGTCTCAGATCAATTTGCTGAAATGCTATTTCTTCTGCTTAAACTCTTGCAGAATTTAGCAAAAACATCTCCCACACTAAATTCTGAATTTCCCGAGGGAAAATTACCAAATGTAAATACATTCCACTGAAGTTTTGAGTTGCTTGACACTTATCAAATTTAATTATTTCGCCTGAATTAGCTTTCTTCAGCTTAAAATTTTATTACCAAGATATAAATCAGTCATTTATAGTGAATATATTAATTAAAAAGAATAAAAGAAAACCTCTTTGCTTGAGCTGATTGAAATTTAGAAGATAAACATACAAACAATATATTCTAATTTTTTTTTTACAGCTGTTGTTAATGTTCACTAAATTAATAAAGTATTTTTTGTGGATTTTGAACAGAACTTTACAGCCTTCCTAGAAAACATAAGTCAAGATTTCCTGTTGAAGAAGAAATCAAGCAATGAAATTAAGAAAAAAGTGAATTCTCTTACAAGCTGAACACTTTCTAGAAAAGATAGTGGATGTCTCCCAACACCTGTGGTGGAACTCAGGTTTCTAAGATAACATGTGATTTAGTAGGAATGGGATAGGATGGGAATATTCTCCCTGATGTTTACAAACAATGTGATGTAAGCAAAATCACTCTTTGGTCACCGAGTCATCTGCCCCACTAGGCAGTAAAACTGAAACACAGAACAAAACAATTTTAATACACATTCTTTGAAAAGACACAAATCTGAGAACTTTCAGCTCAGAAGCTCAAGTTTTCTGCACTGACTGAAAACAAGGCAGCTCTTTTAAAAATACAGATATTGGCTTTGCTTCTTCACTTCTTCATACACCTGCACTGGAAAATGTAGATCTGGGACCTGCTATTCAGCATTTCTTCTTTTGGCCCCCTAAATGAATATCTGAAATTCTCAGGTAACCTTAAGCTGGAATAGTTTTTCTGTGTCCTTACAGACAAATGCTGCCTTAAATTATTGTCATAAAGATAGTTACTGTGCAGAGAAATCAAACTGGGTTTTGAGGCTAAAAGAGATTGGAAAAGGTTAGGAGGCAGTGCCTGAGACATCTCCTGAGTGTTCTTTTAGTGGCAGCTATCAGGGAAGTGTTTATCTGAGAGGGGTAACATTAAGATGGGGGGCTGAGTCAGCTAAGATACATCTGCCTCCAAATGTCACGGTAGACGTGTTTGTTTATATTTAATTGCTCCTACAAGCACACATGACAGCGTTTTAAAGCAGGGTTGAGAGCAAGAGATTCTTGCTTTAAAAAAAAAAATTTCATCTTGTCATCAGCAGCTCGTGCTACTGAAGAGGAGAAATCACAGCAAGCACAAGAGTGCACATGCAGGACACTGTTGTTCAACATCCAGAGACATGAGGGCAATGCACCCCTCCTTGGAAATTGGCTGAGATGGATGAGATGAATTAATTCCCAATTCTGTCTCTCTCTACTGAAACTGAGGGAAGTTTGTAAGAAAAACTCGTATCAGACAACCAAATTTCAAGACAGGAGAGCTCTACTCTCCTACCATTAGAATCCTTGAGTAAATGAATTGCAGTATTACTTCCTGGCAAAGATCTAAAGCCTAATATTTGACAACGTGCTTTTGAAAAGGCATGAAATGGCTCAGCACACAAACCCCTCTATTGCCACAATACAAGCCAGGATCCCTTAAATGAAGAAAGAAGATGTTCTGTCCACAGCAGAACAAACATGCACGACAAGTGTGACTCCTCTGAACTTTACAGAACCTCAGAAGAATCTGCCTGGTAAATCAAAGCAACATTTTGCTGTGAGGGAACCGAGAAGTCAAGATCCCAGTGTGGAACTCGGGGCTGTTTGGGTTTGTTGCAGTCATCCAGTGTAGAAGGGTGATGTGAGGAGTGAGACACATTGAACTGGGCCATTACTGAACGTTTCAAACTCACTCACTCCCATCTCTGGGCTTCTTTTGTGCCACCTTTGAAGTTATAACCAATGACAGGGTTTAACTGCCGAAGGTATATTTGTAAAGGGCCTGGAAACACCAGTTGCACTGCTCAGGATGCAGCCAATCAGTCGGGGGGGGGGGAAGAGAGGGGGGCAGAGTATTAAATTTTTAATTATTTTATTTTTTTATTGGTTTTAATATTCTTATTTTGATGTCCAGACCCCCTGGACTGTGCTGGTTGCGTACAGCTGAGCACCAGACCCACTTTTATCGACAGCTGGGACGTGTCTGACAGCCGAGTGGCACAGCAGCAGATAATCAGGTATGGAAAGAGTACATGGGTGGCTGAATTCTGCCATTGTTGAGGTGCCAATCAAAACCCACATTATTATTATTATTCGAAAACAGGCTGTCACATCCACGGAGATGGAACTTGCCTGTCAATCCAAAGTGTTATGTGTAGACACAGCCTCAGACCACGGTTTAAAAATGGTTTGACTGACAACCGTACTCCGCAGCGAGGGCAGAATTCTCTCCTCCCAGTTCTAATTACACGTCTCTTGTAAATAAATGTATTTTGCAATATTAACCACGATGCAGCTGTGTTTAACTGTGATTTTCCCCCCCAATCTTCCAGAAAGTTCCTGAGTGTTCGTGCAAGGTTTTTGAAGCACTGCATGACATGGTAAGTATTATTGTTAAGCTGTCTTCCTCTCAGGGAAATTACAGCACAGCTGAAAGAGGCAAGAGAATTTCCAGTGTAACCCACGACTCTTAGATGCTGAAAACTTCCAAAAAAAACAAAAGGGTCTTTTAAATGTAAAACTTTTCCTGTCACTCTCTGAGTTGAGCAATCTTAAAGGAAAATAAGATCCACTTTCTTTTTTCGCTTGACATTTCCATTCCAGCTCATTCTCTGACTTCCTCTCTTCTCATGTTGACTCAAAACCTTCTTTCAGAGTCAGGAATGCAACTGCAGTGTCCTAACTATAAAGGCCTTGTAAATACTTGATAACTGAAGGACAATTTTGAAAGATCAATTGTATATAAACCGACCAGGAATAAGTTTAGGCTGGAAAAGAGAAGAATTTCTGCTAATTTCATGTATTTTGTTCTGTATTAACCATTGAGATATATCTGAAGGATATTTTAATAAGGATGATTTCACAGAACCACAGAATGGTTTGGGTTGGAAGAGACCTTAAAGATCATCTCATTCCAACCCTTTCCATGGGCAGGGACACCTTCCACTATCCCAGGTTGCTCCAAACCCCTTCCAACCTGACCTTGAACACTTCCAGGGATGAGGCAGCCACAGCTTCTCTGGGCAACCTGTGTCAGGGCCTCCCCATCCTCACATTTATACAGTTAAAGGACTTATGCTAAGCTGGAAACAAAATTTTCATTACAGTGTGTGTCAGGAAGATTAACTACATTTTTAAGAACTTCTTAAAAAAAGTTGTAAATATTTTTGTGGGGGTTTTCTTCTGAGTTGTTTGCCTTGAACTTTTTACATTTCTCTTTTTTTTTACAATTGCCATATGGGCATCGGTTATGAGAATTTGTGCAGGGTGCTCAGCTATTTTTATACATAATTTTTATACATTTTAAAATAGGCAGATGGAGTTTAGCTGAAATTTGCAGAGCTGTAAACAAGTGGGTATGAACCAGGGGGGGTTGTGTGAAAGAGTATGTTAAGCTTGCTTCTTGTTTGTTTAACTGCAAGAAAAGATCAAAGCTTCTTAAGGTATGTTGGCATCAGGAATTGCTGAGTAGTAAAAGGATCACAGCCGTCCTACTGAGGTGCTTCAAACCAAACAACCTTCCCAGCCACAGGAGAAGAGCCTGCTCTTTAAAGGCATAAACACAAAGGACTGTATGAATAATTAGACAAGAAAGGCCAAGGAAAGCAAGGGCCCTCCAATAAATTTGCCAGATTACCCAAATTAACCATGTGCTCAACCTACAGATTCTGGATTTTGTTATCATTCCCCATGTGTTCACTGGGAAGATATTGAGTGTGACCAGTATATTTTGCCTTGTTCTATCATGAGAGCACAAAGTGGATACAAACTGGAGATGCTGGGAAAAAAAAAAAAAGGTTGTTCAAAAAGACCTTTCTCAGGTCAGGTATTGCCAGAGGAAACTGAGACTCCTAATCACAGCCCCATGTTGTGTCTTGGTTTCTCTCCACCATCAGCCTTCAGGGAGGAGCTGACAGAGACCTCTTGGCTTTCAGAAAGGGAGATAATGGCTGGATGATGTCCTGATGTTTATTACCCGTATTTAATATGTTAAATTGGGTAAATATGGGCAATATCGGGTCAATATAACGTCTGTGGTTACTCTGAGCACCCAAACCCGCTCCAGGAAAAGAACTAGAATGCAGGAAACATCCAAATCTCCAGCTGCAAGGGAAAATAATGTTATATCACAACTATGGATAGAAATCTCTCATTACTAGTCCTTAGACTATGACAGGATAAGGTTATTAATTAACATGTGATCTGGGGACAGTATGAGAAAGAGGGAGGGGAGGGGAGAAGAGGAGACACAGTTTGTTGTGTTCCAGCTAAGGGTGGGATTCTCTCTAGAGCAAAGGAATTAAGTCCATCCTGAGGTCCCATGCAGGGCATGGTCCCATCCACGGTCCCCAGACAGTGCAGCTGTGTATAAATAAATGATTATTTCAAGTGCCTAAAACTGCTGGTGTGATTTATATCATTACCCTTTATCAAGTGCCTACTAAATGCCATAGCCTTTTAATACAATTTCTTGTGCTCCTGTGTCAATTTTTTGAGTGTTTTAGGGCACTGAAATTCATTATAGCTACGACTACATGTGACATTTAGTTTAATTAATTTCTCTATTATGTCACAGCTTGAATGAGAAGCAATCAGATATTATTAAAATATGAGAGGCATGTGCTTATTTCATAGTTTGGAATAATCTTCAATGTACTTATGAAATTACCTTGGAAGTAGATGAGTAGAAGTAAAGTGGTTCTCCACTCCTGAAAGGTTGTTGGGGCTTTTTTTCCACTTTTCTTACAGCAGAAGATGGTGTTGATAAAGCCACCATGTTACTTGTGGTGGGGCCTCCTTGTCCTTGTTTTGAGCAGCACCAGGTACAGTGGGATTCCTGTCTTAAGGTGGGGCTTCCTTGAGATTGCTGCTAAAATTATATTGATTATAATTACCAAGGAGGAATATTGGGTTCAGCTTCTCAGAGGATTTATCAAACTTCCAACAAACCAGGGATAAAAATAAAAGTATTGCTACCTAATCCTGACAGTGGTTAAATCCCGACCCTGCAGTGGAATTCCATGTGCAGAATTCCTCTGCCCAAGCTAGACAAGTCCAAAAAGCCCCCAGGGCTATAGCTGGGACTACAGAGGCCACTGGTAAAAAGGAGCCTGTAAAAGAAGGTTTCCCATCACAGTTGTTACTCCATCCTGCCAGTGACAGTAGATAAGTAGGGTCTTATTCTCCCCACTCTTCTCAATATGGTTTAGTGGGAATGATTTTGGGCCTCTCACAACAAGAAAGACACTGAGGTGCTGGAGCATGTCCAGAGAAGGGCAACAAAGCTGATGAAGGGGCTGGAGGAGGTTGTAGTGAGGTGGGTTTCAGTCTCTTCCCCCAGGTAAGAAGTGACAGGACGAGAGGAAACAGGCTCAGGTTGCACCAGGGGAGGTTTAGATTGGGTATTTAGGGAAAACTTCTTCATGGAAAAAGTTGTCAAGCGCTAGAACAAGCTGCTTAGGGGAGTGGTGGAGTCACCATCCCTGGAAGTGCTCAAAAAACCCCATATGGATAAGGCACTTGAGGAGATGGTTTAATGGTGAACATGGTGGTAGTGCTGGATGGATTGTCCAGACTGGTCAGAATCCAGACACAGGTGCCTCAGAAGATGCTAAAAGGCAGACTGGAGGCGTTATCCAAAAATACAGCTGAGTAGCTGGAAAACAAAATTAGGCTTCTTCCCAAACACACTGGTGGTCACTGTGGTCTTTTAGGACACGGGCTGAGCTCACTTTGTAGGCAATATGCAAGAATTTGTAGTCCTTTGGAAACTGGAAGCCTACCTTCAGTCCTTTCTGTCCGTGAGGGATCTGTAACCTGCACGTTGGGTTCTGGAGGGGGATTCAACAACCTGGGTGCGCAAAATAAACAAATAAAAATCAAAATGCACCAAGTCAGAGACCTGAGACTTGCAGACATACCTGTGTATGGCAGCCACTGAAAAACCCGACTCTCAGGGGACACTGAGGTGCTGGTTTACATTTTACCCAGTTACTTTTAAGTACAGCAATCACAACACTGCCATCTCCCTTTCCTCGCCCTGAGTTGTCACATTCCGGCTCCTCAGGGATTTATTCAGCAGCAAAAATTAACTGGTAGGTTCAAGCAGAAAAGTTTTAAATCAGACTGATAAATGGCAAACATTGCTTGGATGGGAAGTAATTAAGATTGTGATGATACGTTTAGCTCAGGAGGTGGGGAAAACAGAAATAACACCTTGTATTTGCAGTCATTAAGCACTGAAGTATTTTGCCAATTAAAATCCTACAGCGAAGGGAATGCATAAAAGCACTTGCAAGATGATGACTCATGTCTTGCTCACACAAACCTGCTAATGAAGAATTTTTCATGCCTTCACATATAGGTTTCTTCTCATCTGATCCCCACACAATAACATGAGATTTGATTTATGCTGAATTAAAATATCCTGGAGGGATAAATAATCCCTATTCCTATAAAAACATACCTCTACCTGAACAACAAGTCCAATTGTCAGTGTTAAGTTACAATAGCCCAAAAGCTAAACTATGTTGATGGGCATTTTTAGTTGCTATATGGTTAGGTTTTGGTGCAGTTTAGACCAAATTGTCAAACCCAATGTGACAAGATGGGCCAGTCTGATATTACTGCTAACATAAAATAGTATTTTTAAAAAAGGATGACAAAAAAAAAAACAAGGAAAAAAAAAAGAATTAAAAATTGTGATCAAAGGGGGAAAATAAAAATAATATTTCTTGCACTATAAAAGCTTTGCAATAAATATAAAATGGATATATGCCATGTGGGGGTCATTTTACACCAAGGAGTGAGCAGCATGAGACAGAATTTCACTCAAGCCTGATTGATATGCAGGTATATTCCAGGTGCTTTATTGCCAGCACTTTTTTTCACACAGGAGAACATTTCCCTGCCTTAAAACTGCCTATCCCAAGTTTGTTAATATTTTTAAAGACTCCAAAAAAAAAAAAAAATTGTCTTAATGCTTTCTTTCCCCTGCTGCCAAGTAGGAAATTTAATCAAATTCCTATGCAGTAATTCAAAAGTAAGAAATATAATTGCAGTAACTTGTATTTTAGACCATTATTTAAGAAACAGACCTTTTTTTTTTTTTCTCTCCCCCAGCTTTACCCCACCTTCCTAAAAGCAGATTAATTGAATGTATTATCATTAGGTAAACAGTGCAATCCTTCTTAACAACTGGCCATGGCACTCAGTGCTCTGGTCTAATCGACAAGGTGGAGACTCAATGACCTTGGAAGTCTTTCCCAGCATAAATGACTCTATAATTCTATGATTCAGTTTGTTGCACAGGCACTCACGTCCCGTGCCTGCTGAAAAAACCCACTTGAATTTTACTGGGACAAAATTCACTTAAAAACTAAAATTCACTTTAAAAAACCCACCCGCATTTTATCGGGATCTTCGCTCAGGTCTCACGTCCAGCTGGGTCGTGGTCCTGTTTGCCCTGTCCATGCATGATTCATTGTTCTTGTTTTAAAATGCAAGGAAAACATTCCCTAAATACAAAATACTGTGTCACATGGGCATTTCAGCAACTGCAGGAGGAGTTTCTGTACAGGTCTCCTTTTCCACATGCACTGCCCATCGACCTTTTCCCAATTATCATCTGCTGCCATTACACTTGGCTGGGAATCACTGAAGCCCAGAGCAGGAAAAATTGTAGTGCTCTGCTGCTCATCACTATAAAATTCCATATAAAATGTAAAGGTAAGAGTTTTATTCCTGCTTACTGGTTAAGGAAAATGAACATAACATTTTGCACTGGGCTTCTTTGCAACACAGTTTTGGAAAAATTCACCAACTGCCCTCTGTTTATTTTAAAGCTGGATATGGGAAAGTAATATTCTGCTTTTATCTGCAGCTTTAAAATGTAGAGAGAAAAAAACAGCAAAAAAAAATCCCTATATATATATTGTAAACAAGAGATAATCCAAAAGGCTTCCTTTAAACAGATTTTTAAGACACTATGGCAATCTAAAGGTTATATAAACTGCAGCTAAGCTTCTTAATATAGGTGTTTAAGCATTATGGAGATTTGATTTTTAACTTAGTGTTGTACAAAAAGGCCTTTATCCCAGGAAATATGTGAGTTAAATTTGAATGCTAAACAGAGATTATTGCTTATTAAAGCCACCATAAAGCACAGATATATTGGTAGCTAACATGAGTCATCCTAACTTAAGTCTTTGGGCACAGATTTCTTTCAAAATATCCGTGTTTCGGGGGGGGGGGGGGGGGAATTAATTAAAATTATTTTAGCATGTTCCCAGAATACAAATCCATTCAGTTAATGTAGAGTGCCATAGCAGGAAGGATATTACTCATTCTTCTCTGACTTACAGGGTTTAATCTTTCCTTATTAAAAAAAAAAAAAACCAACAAAAAAGTCAGTAGACCATAGTCTCTCTGCTACCCATCACATCATAAAGCCTTTGTGAATAATTTGGTTTAAATAAACACAACACCCATCAATAAATTGGAAGTGGAGATGTTTTTCTTCTGATTTCAGAGGCAAGAAAATATAGTCAGGAAGACTAAACTTTAATATTTAAGATATTAATTAGCAGAACACCAGTTTGTTTTTCATTGGTGGTCAGTCCTTTAGGGCCGTTCCCAGGGCTTTCAATACAACCACTGCCTCTCTTTAAAAGAATATCTCGAAAAAAATGATGGGAATCCAAACCCAAGAGCTTCCAAGAGGAAACCAAAGTATTTCAGGGGAGATGAGCTACCAGTGTCACTGGCCTGCACTGTGGAGGATGAGTGATTTACTCTGATGACACACTCTGAGCAGCAGGAGACTGCTGCAAATGTGGGGGAGGTTCACACAAGGTTTGTTCCTGGCAACCACCCACTTGCCAGTCCTAGCCCTCCAAAAAGTGGTGGGAAAAGAGGAGCATCAGGAGCTGAGGAGTAGCATTGGCCTGGCTGTGTCACAAACCTTCCCAAAGCAGATTTCCTCTTTGATCTTATTCAGGCTTCATTCTCAGAGGGGATTAATTATCTCTGATCGTGGCCAAATGAAAGCACTTAGAGCTGTTATCACTGAAAATGTATTTATTAACATTTATGGACCTTCCCAAGAAGCTTCCAGCTTCTACAGCAAAAGAACTGTAGGGAAAATAGTAATTTTTAAACAAACAGGATCTTCAAATCTGCTCTTGGTTTCTTTCAACTACGAAATGTTCCTTCCACGGTGATTTGTGTCATTTAGAATGCCATCTACTCATGTAAGGAATCAGATTTTACTCTTTGCCAGTCTCGTGCTGCTAAAAATGCTATTTGTCCATTTGCAGCTCTTTCTACAGAAAGACTGTCTTGTACAGGTCAGGTGAATAATATATTTAATTGTCACTGCAGTGCCAAGTGGAGCATAAAGTCAGTGTGGGGTAGAGTTCAGAGCTATCAAAAAGATTAAGATTTCTATAAGATTTTACGTTACATGTTTCTCTCAAAGTGTCATTTGGCTTTATGAGAAGCCTGAGTTGCAACTTTTCAGGGCAATGAATAAAAGACATGACTCATGGCTATTTTTTTCTTTTTATTTTTTTTTTTTCAGGGGGAGGGATTTAATGCAGTTACTTGAAATATGATATGTTTGCAAGAACTTTATTTAATCCAACAGGGGCCAGGGTAGTAAATCAATGTTAATCAGGTAATAGCCCTGGGGGAAATTGGAACCACTGTCACATTTGACACACTTATTACATTTATAAGCTCATTCAGTTAATTAATTGTTATAAAACTTGAGTGTATCAGAGTGGGACCCTCTAAAGATTTTTCTCCTATTTAAGATACATCTAAAATGTTTTCCATTTCTTAGCAAGGGTGTAAATGCCATGAAGTGTTTCCAGTTCCCAGTACCTGCAAAAGATGCTATTTCAAATAAGTCTCATGAGATGGGGTTGAGCCAGAGAAACAAGGTACTATAAAGCAATTAGGTATGAATTTTTCACCTGTTACCTTGTAATATCTGTTCTTATAATAGTTTTAAGCAAAAAAAGTGGGCCATAATTTGGGGTAGGTTATCAGACTGTACAGGACTAAACAACTGCTTGAGTTATATTATCACCAGAGGCTCTGTACTGTTGTTGCATGAAGATGCTGCTCCTCCTGAGTATTTAAACCCTTTGCTGAATTTGGAGGATGCACATCACTGAACCAGAACCTTGTTTCCACTGCAACCAACAAATTCCTACCTTTTTTACATATATTAATTGTGGCTAACTGCTCTAGGCTTTTACTGTGGGAAACAGTTTTGCATCTTGGGACAAAAACTAAAATAAAACCCACTAATTCTTCATAGAGACAAGGACGATGGAAATATTTTATACATTCAGCTCTGAGTTATGCTGATTAAAAAAGATGAGGAGGTGGAAAAGCAAAGAAGGCCCAAACAGATAACACAGAAGTAACTAAATTATAATTATATGGCTAGTTTGTTCCTCTTCTCCTGTATTTTAGCTTTTCCTTGTTTTTTTCCCAGGCAAACAAATTCTCAGTCCTAACTTTCTCAATGCATTGCTAGTGCATCTTGTTTTAATTTACTACTTGTTTGAGTAGTAAAGGGGAAGTTGTCTAAAATTATGTGAAATAAGTTTTGAGAACAGTTGCAGTATTTTGAATGATAATTGGATTGGCCAGAGATGAGTCATAAGTATTGAAATGCAAGGAATAAAAATTTGATGTTATCTTGTTTGGCTGAAACAGAGTTTTATTCCTTCAGGCCAAACAGAGTCAATAATTACATCTTGTACCTTCTATTTTTATGTTGATTTTTTTTATTATGTATTTAATATAGTGGGATTATGCATCATGCTAAAAGGGAAACATGGTTGTTATGAGCTTGCTATAAAAACAGCTACTTTTGGATATGACCTCAGAATTATTCTTTTTCCAGTCAAAGTCAATTCAACGCCTGTTTAGCATTATTACATTAATATCACCTGTCAGATTTATGGAAAGTAGCAATGAAGTAATAAATATGACCCTGCTGACATCAGTCACCCTTCACAAGGGATAATGCAAAAACATAACTTGTCTTCACAGAGTCAGGAGCCAAAACTTGAGAAGTCTCAAAACCAGACTCAAGTATGTACAAGAAGAAATACAGGAGCAGACAGGGAGCAGAGGAAACTGCAACAAGGGAGGTTTAGGCTGGATATTGGGAAAAAGTTTTTCATTGAATGGATGGTCAGGCATTGGAATAAGCTGCCCAGAGGAGTGGTGGACTCAGCATCCCTGGAGGAGTTCAAAAGGTGTGTGGATCAGCACTTGGGGACGTGGTTTAGGGGTGAACATGGAGATGCTGAGGTAACGGTTGGATTCCTTCTTAGAGGGCTTTTCCAACCTCAATGGTTCAAAGAGAGCATGAAATAAATGGAGGGAGGAGCCCCAGCTCCATGGTACATATATATATATATATATGTATGAGGGGTTCAGCTGAAGAGCAGGAAAGATGTGTAGAGAAGATACATAGAGGAGCACAACCATATATTCATGATCTATTTCAAGAACTCCTTTCCAATCCTCTAAGAGCAACTTCCTACCCAGCAGACAGGTATCAGGAACCCACCAGGATCTCAGATTCCCGGAGCAAGACATCCCTCATGGCACATGCTACCTCCAGGCAACTTCCAGCTGTGGATGTCTGGAGCCTCCATGTCTGGAGGCTCTCCCATGGCTCATACCCCTGATGCCTTCAGCCCTCACAGGTTTAATTTCCCAGGAAAGGACCTTGTTGGGCTTCACCCAGCACAGAGAAACACAAGGTTGTCAGCCCAAAAATTCATTAAAAAATCATAATGTGGACTCAACAGCAGCCCTACCATGGCACCCAGGGGAATGTGGGCAGCAGGGGAGGAAGTTTTGCTGGTTTTTTCCTTCACTCATCCAAAGGTGCAACCAACTTTTGGGGTTTAGCAGGGTAGGTTACTCAAGAAAGGCATATCAACAGTAAATAATTCAGAGAAGAATATGAAAACTGCATATGCAAACTGCCTCATTTATTTTATTTTATTTTTATTTTAACAGGTAAGCAGAGGTTATCCTTCTTAAAGTCTATTCAAAGAAAAAAAACATCATACTGGTGCTATCAAAGGCTTATGGCTTTTTAAGAACCTTGACAATGAATGCTAAATGTTTATAAGGCCACATGTGGAGCAGTATTCAGCAATGTGGATCTGCTGTAGATTTAAATGATGGATAGTAAATATTATTTCCAGTCTGTTCTTGTCGTAGTTCTTTGTCCTCTGATACATATTTTCATTGTGCAAATTTTATGAGCAAGCCTTGTAGATTTAAGCTTGTTACCCTTTTCTGTAACAGTTAGACTTCTCCTTTGCTGTGCTGCCTACCTCAGGGACACAGAGTTTGGGGGTTTTTTGCCAGAGTTTCTCAAGATGAAGACAAATGGTAATTTATCTTTCCTTCTTTCCCCCCCCCCATAGAATTATAGAATAGTTTGGGTTGGAAGGGACCTTGAAGATCATCTTGTTCCAACCCCCTGCCATGGACAGGGACACCTTCCACTAGCCAAGTTGCTCCAAGCTCCATCCAACCTGGGCTTGGACATTTCCAGGGATGGGGCAGCCACAGCTTCTCTGGAAAATCTGTGCCAGGGCCTCACCATCCTCACAGTAAAGAATGTGATATTTTATTCTTTTTATTTTTGGCAGATCACAAAAAGCAAGCAAGAGAAAGACATAAAATTTCCAACTGATAAAGGTATAACAACAACAAAAAAGTATGTTTGTGGTTGATGTGATCACTGCTACAGAGTTAAAATTTTACTCCACACAGAAACTCTGATCTGGGACAGGAGAAAATCTACACAACAGATTAGTTTTTCTACCTTCAAGCCCACAAAAAGATTAAATTAGAAATAAAGGAAGCTTTTCTTTACCTCATGATGGAAGTGTGTGTTTATGAAACTGAGAAACTCAGATGCAGTTTCAGCTTCACACGTGATGGGCAGAGGCTTCTGATGCATTTTTGTTCATTGCTTTCAGGGCAGACATTTAGTTCCAATCTGAAGTCTTGCATTTCCACATCCCCTGTGGTGACTCTCTGTGGGAAATGAGCCTGCATCACTTTATGCTTCAGGGAATTTTCACATTCCTGGAAAGTGAGATTTTTTTATAGCAAACCATAGCATAGATTTATGGAGAAACAGTGCTATACCTCCTTTTTTCTACCCTTAGGGGCCAAATCCTTCTCACTATGCATAACCAGCTCCTGTGAACTAATAGTGGCACATAGGGTACTTCAAATAATTCAAATAATTACACAGGGGTGGTCTAACTGCATTTCCCATTGCATGAATGTCTAAATTTTTCAGTAACTTCCAGAAGGCCATGGTATGAATACACATGGACTTGCAAGACCTCAGTGGGGTTCAGTTTGCCTTTTCAGATGAACTGAGGGAGCACTTGACTGATAAGAATGTGCCAAGAGGGATTAATGGTTTCA
>JAWWLV010000144.1:70811222-70823010 GCA_035041135.1 Platyrinchus mystaceus
TTTTTGTAGAGAGCACACAGAATAAATGCAGCCACTGCTCAGCTCTGTGTGGTTCCTTTAGTCCTGACTTCTGGATGTGGTTTATGAATAGTGATGCCAACAAGGAGCACTGTGCAGTCAAGAGTCACCAGAAAACAGTGCCCACTGGTGAGAAAGGATGTTTGGTGCTAGGATACCAGGGCTTTTCTTTCAGCTGATATAATGCCATTATACCTGGGGTTGTGCAGCTCTTGAAGTTATTCATCTTCCTCCACTATTTCTGTGTGCAGGCACTTAGGAGAATTAACGGTGTTATTTCCCTTAATAAGCTGCAGTTCTGAGTATTGCTCTGACTTAATCGTACTTGTGTGTTGCCTGTGTGTTTTTTGAGGGTGTAGAGGCTCTGAAGAGCCTTAATAAAAGAAACCAAAGCCTCTGATGAGTCACAGCTGATTAGTCATAGGTGGGATTCGCTTCTGAGGGTTGGTTGCCCTCTCGCAGACCTGCCCTTCAAAATTCTCAGCAGTTGTCAGCCTTTCTCCCACGCTGCCCTCAGGAGTAGGAAGAACTCTGTAAATATCCACACAATCACCTTGCTGTCCTCTAAATTCAGCTCTCAAAATGCATAGAGAAGGAAACAAACTCAACAGGGCGAGTCTATTGCCTCACTACAATTTTATCTCTGAAAAAGGTATAAATTTTCTTAGACTGCTCCTGTTGATTGTTTTACAACATATTCTGCTTTGTTTTTAAGTAAGATTTCTGGGACAAGGACAGCCATATATGCTTAAATTCTGTCTACTGTCCAGGTTCATCTTAGACATAAATAGCACCAGGCAAAGCATTGCATTGTCATGCCATCGTGAAGTTGTGAGCATATGTGAAGAGTACAGGCTTTAATTAAATCTGGATTATGTACAGGAGCTATATCAAACCTTGCACGAGGTGAAGAATGACTCTTCTTCCCCTGATAGTGGCCTTACAGCTGCTTGGAATTGATCAAAGGATTCTGAACTCAAATAGTGGTTCAAAAGGATATAACTGATTCAAAAACCATCTGCACATACTCCAAGAAAGAAGGTGTTGCCAGTATTGTCAGCAGTGGCCAGGGAGGTTGGATCAGAGATAGCTGGGCCACTGAGTCGAATAGGCCTTTCACAGTGTCTTCAAATAAGGGTGATTCTCCTTAAATTTCATGCTAAATTTAAAATTGAGAAAGTTTGCCAGTACCTTCTTAAATAGGGACCTAAACTTTGATAGGGTAAATTACTTGGACATAATCCCACATCTACTTTGACTAAACATATCAACATTTTTTTTTAATGTGAAAATCACAAAAATACTGACCCCAATTGCTATAGAAAATAGCTTTTTCACACCAAAAAGACTTGGCCATACATCCTTCCTGATGCTGCTGCTACATTCCCACCAAGGAGGGCACATCTAATGACCTAGAACTGAAGATGGCCATGGACTCCTCAATACCACAAATCAAAGAGGATCTTGAAGACAAAAAAACCTGCCTCAGCTATGATTTCAGAATAAAATCCCACAGACACTGAACTCTTCCTGCCAAACAAGTGCTCTGATGTCCAGCAACCAAAGCTGTAATCATGAACACACCTACTGACATCTGATTTGATTTCCTCCAAGAGCTTATTCTGAAGAAAGTTAGAAAAAAAAAATGAAAATTTTATTTTACTGTGCTGAGATTAAAACAAAATCAACTGAAACAGTGCACAATAAATGCCTTTGCCTCTGAAAGGGATTTCCTCATTATCAGATGAAAAGATTTATGAAATAGAGTTAAAATTCAGAGAAAACAATAACATTTCAAGGCCTAAAATTATTTTCTAGCAGAAATGTAGTTGAGAATTCAGGAAGCAAATCTATAATTACAGGAAATTATGAGAGAAATGGGTAAAAATTCAGGACAGAGGCATCTTAAAAAAATTCTATTAAGAGGACACTTAAAGCAGTGTTAGCACATTTATTCAATATATTCTGATCACAGTCATGATTCCTAACACCATTAAGGGATATTAATCCCCTAGACAAAAGGGGATGCAAAAATAAAATACATTAATAACTAGAGGCCAATCACCACTAAATAAATAGTGCTGCAAATAGCTGTGTGGATCCTTTCCATTAGGTTGGCAAAGACATGCCCCATTAACTTTTGACAGGGAGGGATTATACTGCTCTCCAGCTGCTCAGAAAATAAAGATTTTGCAGCTCACCATGCAACATGCCAAGAAAAAAACCCAAAAGCTTTGGGTGGTGTGGTTTTTGACTTATTAATGTATGAATGTCTCTCCTGGCTGTTAGAAGGAAAAGTTTTTGACCAACACATAACCAATGTCATTGAAAATGCCTATCAGAATGGCATAATTGACCTAGAATGGTGAAAAGAGGGGAAATGATGTATTAGAAGTGACCCCATCTCGAAGTGGAGGTCCAGTAAGGAGACCCAGTATCAGCATTTTTTTGATCTGGCATTTGATCTGCAGTTTTTAACGAGGAAACGGTGGCAGTGGCTGTCAGTAAGGAAGGCCACTGCAATGGAAATCTCAGATTATTTGGTTTGATTGAGCTTGTCATTTGAAGGTTTGAATTACATCCTCACAACTGTTGGCTGGCCCAAAGAGCCACGTTAAAGGAGCTGCAGGTTTTACATGAAACCCACTCACAACTCGTTTGCAGCCAGTGACTGTGAGGTGTCACTGGTGGGCACTGGAGGCTTGGATATGAGAGCTCCAACAGTCTGGAAAATGCCTGAAATTCTCAGGTTGATCCTGAGCTGAAACGAGAAGACTTGGGGAAAAAAACTGAGCCCTGCTTGACAGAAATCTCTTGAAAGAAAGGTACTCTTGAAATGGCTGGGGAAGCTCCTGCTGGTTCACGGGGTCACAAGCCCAAGACTGACCCATCCAGCTGATCATTCACGTGGAAAGGACACTTCACTCTCATCACCAGTGATTAGAAAGCAGTAAAGACATCTCCTTGCTTGAACACAGAACAATTTCCATGTGCCAGTACCAGAGATGGAGACCTGTGAGTCATGAGATCTAAATTTACTCTGCTCACATATGCCAGCCCTCTCTGGCGACACTGTGATCCACCAGACTTCTTAGGGGGAGAGATGGGATTCCACAGAAAAATATGGAGAAGCTCTTTATGACTGCTGGACACACAGGGAAGGAGAGATATGTTTCTATTTTCCAAAGCACTCTTAGAAACTTCTAAACCACCAGTGTGGGCAAGCAGGTCTTTGACTTAAACTAGTTTTCCCAAGGCCTGTAAATAAAGAAATACTTTAAACAATAAAGGCAAGGCTTCAAAATGGGACATTTTAATACCTTTAGTTACATAATTATTACCTGATTCCACTGTAAGTCACATTTAAGACTTTTTTTTTTAACTTTGCTTTTTTTCAACTTGCGTTTCTAAGTGCACTTAACTTCCCTTTCCTGTTTTTATTTTGCTTCATTTTGGAATTTAACACATCCTTATTATCTTTTTACTGCTTTCCTGATTGCTGTTTATACTTTCGGCCTTAGTGGCATCACAAATTTTTTTTGTCTTTGAGAATTAATGACATTTAGTGACTTATTCTTGTTGTTTTTGGTTTCAATCAAAAAAGATTAGATCATTAGACAATGTTATTGATGCCCAACACAGCTACAACACAACTGGGGAGAAACAGTCCTGGAAATCTTGTCACAGCTGAAGGCAAGGTCAAGGTGAGTCTGGATGTCTATGACTCAATTTTGGTAGAAATGAGTTACTTTAGTTTTTAAAAGCAACAGTAAGGGGCCAATCAAGAAAGCACATTGACTACAAATTGACTTTTGCAGTTGATATTTCCTTCTTACTCGAGAGAACTTTGCATCGATCTCTTTCACCTTTCCAACTTTTATACAGATCCCTTGAATGTGAAGTGGCTCTTTTCTCCCTTGACACTTTCCCCAGAAAGGAAAGGCTCAGGCCTTTTAGGACTTTTTCACAGTTATTCCTTAACATCAGTTTAAAACAGGCACATTCTGAGCCTGGGTTTTTACAGCTTTGCTTCCACGAAACTGCTTTATTTTCTGTGAGCAACAGTTACAGCAAGAAAGGAAAGACAACCCAGAATGTGTTCAAGAATAGCAGAGAAGTGAAGGAAATCCTTCAAATACCTTTTAGTACTTCCTGTGACACGAGAGAAGCAACTAGAGATGGAAATATAAGCCATATATCTCAACAGGACATCCATCAGCCACCTTCCTTCTGTTTCTGTCTCTTGTTTAAACTGAATGATGCTTTACCTGAACCATCAGGGAAAGGTCAATAAATAACAGCACTGAGACAGGATGGCTGCTCAAAGAACCCTTGAAATTGTTAGCATTTATTCCCTGGTAATTTGACCACAGAAAATGCAGAGGAAACTTGTTTAGATCGATATCCATGAAAGCAAAATTAGTTTGGAGCTGTTGGAGTCCTGTTCTGGGATTGCCTCTTCTTTCACTTACTGAAGTTTTTTAAGCCACACTAGGGAGGGCTGAACAGTGTGAGATGTTTGAGTGGAGAAAAACAGTCAGCTTTACAAAAAAAATCCCTCATGGGGTTATGGCTGGACCATGGGAAGTGTATTATGGGATCACAGAATCACGGGGTGGTTTGGGTTGGAAGGGACCTTAAAGACCATCCAGGGGCAACCCCCTGCCATGGGCAGGGACACCTTACACTATCCCAGGTTGCTCCAAGCCCTGCCCAGTCTGGCCTTGGACACTTCCAGGGATCCAGGGGCAGCCACAGCTTCTCTGGGCAACCTGGGCCAGGGCCTCCCCACCCTCACTATCAGGAGGAGCACATTATGTGTTTGCCAATGTCAGCAGAACAGATATTGAAGATCCACAAGTTTCCATTCTGGTCTGTGTTTCTGCCTAAAAACCACCTTTCCTGACCCAAAAAAATTGTATGTGGACTTTGAAGTATTATATGCACTGATCTACTTAATCTGCAAAGTGAACTCCCCTGCCATGGTCAGCTCCATGAGATATAAAATAAGTGATAGGAGTTTTTAAAAACAGGTGTTCTAGAACGGATGTGTGTGCCATGCTACATTTAAGTGTTGACTGCAACTGAAAATGCAGGAACAAGCTGCTGGATTTTAGCAGTTGTTCACTCCAGATCAAGATAAATCAAGTCAAACTGGAGGAGGCTTTTAGAAGGGCTGGGAGGAGGGAGACGGAATGGAAATCCCACCATGGGAAGAAACAAAGACAATTTTGTTTATCAAGCCTACAAAAGTGATGAGCTGAATGGAAGATCTGATTGCCATCCATAAATGCTTTGGGGTAGAATTGAAATCACTGTTGAAAGTAAGACAGGGTGAGAACAAGAACAAACATGACCAGTAATATATTTAGGTTGGAAATTAGAAGGATTTTTTGTCATTTCAGAGCAACGCAGTTCTGGAACAGCATCCCATAAGGACTTGCAAAAGCAATTAGTTTGCAAAGGATAATAAACTAGTAGGTCTCACAGATCCCACAAGAATTGTGGAAGACAGACATAACATTCAGAATGATCTGAGGAAATTAACTATATGGCCTGAAATAAATAGGACGCTGCTCCACACAGGGAATTAAAAGATGCTGCTCATAACTAAAAATAATCAACTGCATGGAAACAAGATGAAAAATTCCCTGCTATAAAGTTCTGTAGAAAACACACATGGAAAGAAGAATGGGTAAAAGAAAGGGAGAGTCAGCCTTACCAGGAGAACACACACTTCTTACCACGACACCCACAGCATTGCTGTCAGTGTAAGGTGTGTGAAGAAATGCATCCTGCTTTTCCCAAGCACTGGGAATACCCCAGTCACCTCTCCAGAAACTACAGTTTTGGAAAAGGGAGCTTCTAAATGAAAATCCGGAGGGACACAGTGCAGTTTAGCTTTAGGGAAAACAAATAAATGGAGTCGATAGAAAAAGAAAAGGATTAATTGTTTTCTTCTATTATTACGTTAGGCATTCTGCCTAATTTAATTTATTGGAGTCTTGTGCCAAGCAAATATTTTAGAAACTCTCAAAGCAAAGTTGCAATGTTTCCTAACCAAATTATAAGCTTGATGTGCATATTTCATAGACTTCGTTCATGAAGCAAGACACACTGAAATAGTCAAGTCTGAAATGATGTCTCAAACTTTATAATATCAAAAAATGGCATAAAAGTAACAACTAATAAGTTCCCTGAAACTGAACAGGCATTGCTAATGAAAATAACGTGTTGGTATTGATTATGCAACAAAACAAAAATAAATTATTTCCCTGTTTCTCAGGCTGGTCTACAAATAGAAGCAGCCCTGGAGCTCTTATGGATATTTCTACACAGAACAAGCAGTTATCTGGATTTTTCTGTCATTTCTAATTAATAATATCATGTCATGTGCTTTAGAATTTCAGTGGCACGGTAACTAATTACCACAAGGCAAAACATGTGCAGTTGATCTTTTAAAAAGTTCCTGTGCTAATTGCAAACCTGCCACTTGAGGGTGTTCTAAATATTGATTTCTAGTGTAATGTCTCATTCAGCTTTTCCACGTGGACATTTCAGCCTTGCTCATTATCGTGCCACTCAAGTCTATGAGGACATAAACTTATTTGAGAAGATGTGAGACAGTTAGGAAGGGAAGTGGGCACTGAAATAACGCTACCAAAAAAAAAAAATACCATTTTAATGTATGATTTGCTGAGAATGGGAAAGCCTGGCTGTTAATTAATCACTGATAATAGGAGCAAAGTTGAAGTCAGAAATAGGGGAGGAGATGTGGTGGCCTCCAGGGTGCCTCTGCCGCAATGGAAGGCACCAGGATTCATTTTCCCAGTTGGCATCAGGGAGGGCAGAGCTCCTGACTTTAGTTCATTGCTCTGCCCAGTGGGAAAGCAGCAGAGGTGATTTGAGGAGAGGAAAAATTCAGTCCAACCTCTGCAAATGTATATGTATTCAGAATAGCAGGAGGATTGAGAGATAATAGGATTAGAATGAGTCACAATGGTAGAGCTTGTTAAAACTTTATATTCCACCCACATGTAGGGGCAAGCCAGGTCTTTCACTGGGGGGCCAGAACTCTTGTACTATTAGAGATAAAATATCATTTTTGTGTGTTTTCTGCAAAACTTTCAGGATTTAGGTCAAGATGCTCAAAAGAAAAAAAATAAAATGTTTTCAGGATTATGTTTTTTCCCCTCCTTTTTTTTTTTTTCCTCCCTATATGTTTTTTACACTTCTTGAAAAGCATCTTTGCCAGCCTGTACAGATATGCCCAAAGTTTTAAGAAGGTGGATGAAGGAGAGTCCATCCCAGTGTGCATTTGAGTCTGGCCAGGGCACTGCTCAGTGCAGAACAGAGGTTTGGCTGTAGGGAACATACACCAGTTCAAGGGACATGCTAAGGCCAGCAGGTACCTTTATGTGGCCCTAGAAAAGCCAAAAAATACAACCAGAAACATTCACTTTTGCACAATAAGCCCAGTCCTTTGTATTTGAACATTTTTCAGCAAGAGAGTTCAGGATTTGAAATCCTCTTTACAGGTGCAGTCTTTCCCAATCTTTGTTCCACACTTGGTGATCAAATGAAAACTGGAATGTTCCTCACTGCAGGAGCAAACACATTTTAAATCACTTGGTGTCTACAAAATTAGAATTAAAAGTGGAAAAGGTTGGGCATTGCAGATTCTACAATCTGAAAAATAACAGTTTAAACTGGTTTGTTGTGTTTTTTTTTCCTGCAGTGACGAGATCAGTGTCGCAATTTGAAGGTTCTCTGTCAAGCCCTCAATGTTTCGTAACTGATTTCTCCACACAAAAGGTGCAGCTGTGGGCAGAGCCCACCAGGGGAGAAGTGCATCATCCCACGTGGAGGTGAGGAAGGGGAACATAGGAGGACTAGGAGGGAGAAGAATACAGTGCTCCTGAAAAACAGCTCCCGAGGGGCAGCAATCCCCAAAAGATTAGTGATGGGTCTTCAGTCACCTTGCAACAAAAACCAGCCGATCATTTCAAACTGAAGTATTTCAAGTGTCAGTCATGTGGACCTGAAATGCACAGTTTTTAATATTCATTTTAGAACCGGGAAATTTTTGATTAGAAAAGTGAACATTTTTCAGCAAAAGTGTGTTTTTAATTATCTGACACTGAGAGGGAAAAATCCTAAAACCCAAGGGAAAATCCCCTGTCAGATCTTCACCTTCTAACTTAAAAATTGACTGGGATGAATCTTCCAGCATTAGTTCTTGTCAAACTTTCCTCCTGTCATAAGAGGAGGAAATACAGCTGCAGGTATTCACCCTGAGGCTTCTCAGGAATGCCTGCCTGGTTTTCTCTTAGTATGTGGAAAAGCAAGAGAACTGACAACTCACTTCAGGAGATGCTTTTTATGCACCTCATCTCTCACTTGTGAAAAAAAGGGTGGTTGGGATCTAAACAGCAAGTTTTTTTCTTTCCTTTTCTTTCTGGTTCATGTAGTTTTGGGTTGGTTTTCCTTTTGTTTGTTTTGTTGGTTTTGTTTTTTTTTAGGAAGGAATGGGTCACAGAGCATAAAAAATATTCCAAGTGTATTATTCTCAGAATATTCAGTCCTTGAGTCTATGATCTGTTCCTTGCTGAGGGCTATGGAGGCCTTTCAAACATATTTGGCGGGTCTCAAACACACAATTTAGTGTTATTTGTAATAAAGAGGAAAAATTCACATGGCTGCAGGCTCTAAGAAATTAAGTCTTAGATTTATCTGGACTCCTCAACATGTTGATTCATAACTGGAGTCTCCTAAAAAGGACACTGTGCTAATGGCATGTGCACTAAATGCTTTAATGGGGATTTTATGGCACTATTAAATTTAATGAGACACTCCTCAATAAAGTAAATATATAAGCTGGAAAACAAGTAAATCCTCAGTTTTAGAACAGGCTTTGATTGCAGCTCAAGTGCCTAAGGTTTTGGGCTGAAGACTGAATCGATACCAAAAAAATTCACCACCTTTCAAATCTAGCAGGTGTTTTTAAATCAAACAACATGGGACTTAATATAAAAGGCTTCAAAATTTGTTATATATTATTATTATTATTATTTGACCCTTTTATTTATGGTAGGAACGTTTAGGATCTAATTATGGTAAAAATCTTTGATAGTCTATCCCTGCACCCTTCCAACACCAGCTATGGACGGGTAGACACGAGTGATATGTGGACTGACTTTCTGGAATAAACTTCTTTTATCCAGTCTTTATTCCTTCATGGTTTTAGTGGTGTATTGTAGAGCTTAGAGAGGAAAAAGGAAATCACACAGGAAATATTAACTTGAGTGAAACATGACTCCAAAGCAGAGCAACAGCCGCTGCCCACAGATTAACACTGACCCTGAACAAGCAAAGTGATGAAGAAATAAGGTAAAGATGAAGCTTCATGTCTTCATTTTAGTTGAAACTTCTTTTATATTCCAACCTAAAGGATTGATTGTAGAAAGGAGATGCTACTCTAATGTGTAACATGCTCCAGAGGGTGTTTATGAGGAGTGTATAATACTTGTCTATTTATAGCAGTCTGTGTTAAACCAGCTGTGATATTAATAATGTCAAAGAAAACCCTCTGATATTCACTGTAGAAAAATGTCTGGTTTCCCAGTTCACCAAACTCACTTTCAAAAGGTCATGTGAGGCGATTAATCATTTTTGAGGCTTTCTTCCTCTAAGAAAGGAATAACATTTCTCACCAGTTGCCTTTCAATTCTTGCCTGAAGTACTCTCAGATAACTGAAAGAGATACAAGCACACTGCTTTATTATTATTTATACCTTTCTTATACCCTTTAATTTCAGCTCAAACATCTCACATATTGTATCTTCAGGGGCCTGAGTCATCTTTGCAGCTGCCTCCAAGATTTATACCTTTTCTGACACAGCCTAGTTTTGCCTCCAAGAGAAATAAGACTTACACAGAAATCAGTCTCCAAAACCTTATCTCATCTCTGGTTTTAGACACATTGGGCTTTCAGAATCTTTTCTCACCCTGCCTTCAAGACACCATTTTGTACAGATACTTAAGAAATATGATACATTTTGTACCGATACTTAAGAAAGCAGTAAAAACTATTCTTAAAAACCCAGGGATCATGGGAGGGGAATGGATTAAAGAGAATGGGAAGGATGTGCTTTAAAGAGAGAATCAGAAATACCTCTCCCAAAGTCCCCAAGCTTCTGTTTCTGGAAATAGTGGAATTAAATTATTAAACTTTTCATAAGCACGTCATAGTAAGGTGATAAAAATATGGTCACTATGGAACTGTCAGGAAGAAATTATGTCAAAGCAACCTATTTTCCCTCTCTGACTGATAATTCAGCCTACGTAAATGGAGAGAAAGAAGAGGAAACAGGAAGGTCTTGAAAGTTTCGTACTGGTATGGTGTTCTCATAAAAAATTAGGGAATATGGCCTATATTTTACACATAAATCAGAAAATCACCAGCTAAAAACTTGGAGCAGAAGAAAAAGGCATCCTTTCAGTTAACTGCAAATAGGAAGATGTTTCAGGTGGAAATCCCACAGAATCTGTTTTGAACCTGGCTTAATTTAATGTTTTCATTTGTGCCTTGGCCATGGAGATACAAAGTGATCTGACACCATTTGTAGATAATGGGATAGGAAAAAAAAAAGCAACCTGAAAATACTCTGGAAAACTGAACAGGAATTTTAGGTCTCCTTGGTGGCTTTGACAGAAGTTCTGAAATCCTTATGGAATCATGCAGTTGAAGAAAATGCAAAGCGATATTAGAGTGAAGCAAGGGGAATCCTGCATAAATAAAGGGCTTTTAGAGGTGTCCTCTCCCCAGTACACTGAGGCTGAACAAAGTAGAATCAGCAAGGATCCTCATGGAAAAAGTTGAATTCCAGTCTGGTCTATGTTAGCAGGAATACTTGCCTTTGGATTTGGGCACTGCGATTACAAGTCTAGTCATAATTGAGAGAGTTCAGAGAGCTGTGCTAAAAATGAGAAGAGGTTTAAGAGCATGACTTGTGGAGAAAGGTTTGGAAAAACTGACTTTGTTTAGTCTAGAAAAGAGGGGATTAAGAGGAGAGTTTCATGCTCTTGATATATGAGGTGCTGTTATAGGGATGAGAGTTCTCAATATTCCCAAGGAGAAAGGGAGTGAGAGCTGGAAATTGGTGTAATCAGCATAGTCAGCAAAGGCTGAGGTGGTAAGGAGAGCAGAATACAAAAGTACAGTGGTAGCAAAGTAACTACAACAGAGCAAGGAGGGTCAGAGTATCTCCTGTACTGGAGAGTTTAAAAGACTTGGCCAACACACTGGAAATAGATTAATCTCTTCTTGTTTCTGCCTCAGAGCTGACAGCAGGCCTAGAAGGCCACCTGATGTTCCTTCAGACCTTACATGTGTTTGGAAAACAAGAGGCTTGGGAACAGCAAACAAAGGGATACTGGACGTCCTTGTGATCTCCTCGAGGGCTGATGTTATCAGGGAGCTGAGCTGGGACCTCAGAGCACAGCACAGGCACTGCCCCATCGAGCTGGAAACATTCAGAGCTTTGTGGTGTTCTGGAATCAGCTGTTCCAGGAAGGCAGTTTTGAATTTTTAGCACTCATCCAGGCTCTCCATTGAACATTCCCTTTGAAACGAGGGTGTGCTCTCCCGTGCTGTGGAAGGCGAAATGTCACCCAGGGCCACCGTGATCATCACAGACCTGGGTGGCTTTTCAAAACCCCCATGTGCAAAACTGGGTATTTTCCCTCTAGTGCTTGTAGTAAGAGCTCA
>JAWWLV010000144.1:70823110-70833902 GCA_035041135.1 Platyrinchus mystaceus
ACAGACCTGGGTGGCTTTTCAAAACCCCCATGTGCAAAACTGGGTATTTTCCCTCTAGTGCTTGTAGTAAGAGCTCAAATGCCTAAGATGAAAAGGGGCCATATCTATTTCTGTTATTACAAAGTCAGGCACATTAAGAGCCCTAGAAATTATGTTGGTTTTTTTGTCCCCGAGATTGATCTGCTTGAAACGGAGCAAAATATTTAATGTGAGTCAAACCATCCACTCATCAGTTTTAGTTCTTGAAACATTGTCCTTTCTTGCTTCATGTTCAACATGAGCCTGTGCTTTTTTCTTTTTCCCTAGGAAGATTTCTTAGGACACCCAATACATGATCATTTAAAATGTGTAATCAACACCCAACTCGCTGGTGCTTCAGTAACCCTAAAAGATATTTGCAATTGCTTGATCTTATTCTGTTTAGTGTAGCTTCTATGTAAGGTTTCTTATTTGCATAAGAAATCCTAAATTTGAGAAAGGAGAAGTGACAGGATTGCAAGCCAAGCATTCAGTGGAGGTTTTATTGGGAAGGTTCTTCTGTAATGAAACCCTTGCTCAGATATCCCTATTCTGTACAGACAGATTTCACTGGTTGACCAAAACAGCAGGAACTAAGGCATGTCATAATCCTGAAATCACTGTGCTTAGGGCAGAGCCAACATGCTTTTAGTTCATGTATCTGCAAACTCCTGCTGACAAACTCTCTGAGGATGATGTCTAGTAGGGAAACAGAAAATGATCCAGACATGGCTAAATCATGTTTGGGATGACACAGGAAAAAAACCCCACAACCATCTGTTTTCCCCCTGTGATTCAAAGTCTAAATATTGCTAATTTCCCGTACTGAATTTGCCTCTGGAATTTCCCTGCTGGGATTGTTCCTGACCCCTTCACTTTTCCAACCATGGGAGCAATTGCAGTATTTTGTGGTTCAGGAGAAGCCGCTGTCCCTGAAGGCTCAGGAGAGAACTTTAGTCTTGCCAGCTCAGCCCCTGCACCGAGCAGAAAATCACCATCATTTTAGCAGCGCCTTCACAAGTCCTTAAGTTTCTTTTATATTTTGGCTTTTTTTCTGAAAGAGAACTGTGCTGCTGGCAAGCAAATAAGGGCTTCTGGGTTTGAAAATGGCTCAGGTAGACTGTTACCACTCTGTTATCTAATGCAGGGGTCAGAAAAGCACAACAGCCACCGATGGAGGTGGATGACACAGAAGTGGGAGCTGAGACATCTGATTAAGATTCAGCTGGAGCAAAAAAAGGAGATGCTGCACCAAATCATGATGTCAAAGATAGGCTGATGAGAAGTGAGAAGCATCCGAACTTTGAAATGCAAGATCTCCTGACCCTGTTGGATTCCTACCAGCAAATTTCTAATTTATAAAGAAAACTGTCATCGGGCGTGTGTGTTTGAAAGGCTGTCAAATCCTTTAGTGTCAGTGGCTCTCCAGCAGCCTGTCAATCATAATGACCTTGCTTTTTGAATTGCTTGGAGTTTCTTTTCCTGTAAGAAGAACATTCCCTCTGATTTTAAAATTCAAGATGCACAGAGGAGTGTCTTATGAAGACAGATGAGTTCCTTTTGCCAAAGAACAGTTTCGTTGTCCCATTTTGCCTGGGACTCAGGAGAAGGGGATGGAAAGCCACAGCAAATTTATATTTATACAGATCAAACTGAATAAATGCAATTATTAGGATGCATTTTGCCATTATTCTTCTGTCTTATAGAAATAACTAATGGCACAGTCAGATTTCTTCAAAAAATTTTTGAGAGCTCTGGAGGTTCAACCCATTTTTTTTTTCCCAATTTGGGCTCTGCAGTTGCACCTACTCTTAAAAAAAAATATCTGTGTCATACATCAGCAGATGTTCTCCAAAAAAAAGACCTGAAGGTCCAGGTGGGCAGGAAGTTGAATGTAAAATCCTCTAAGTGTGACCTTGTGGCCATAAATGCCCAGATGAATCCTTGGCTGTATTAGCAAGAGAGCATCCAGCAGATCTGGGGGGAGATTTTTTTCCTCTAGTCCTGAAGTTTTGATATGTTCTTTGCCCCACTTTTTTTTGTGTATTTGATCAGAGTTGCTCTGAAGGACACTCTGCTCTGGTGTCACCATATTTCTTACTGTACACACCATAATGCCTTTTTTTGTTTGCTTCTCGGGGAATGGCACATTTCCTGGACTTACTGTCTCTGTGTTTATAAGTCCTTCATGTTTTACAAGCCACCCAAGTTGTTTTCAGGAATTCTTCATTTGTGTTTAAATGAAACCTGAATTTTTACTTAAAATTTTACTTAAAATTCCCCTCATCATACAACTTTTTTAATTTTTTTACTACTTCCCACTAGCTCTTGATTTATTTTTTTCTATATATTCTTGAGGTTTCCAGAGATGTTCCATTTTTCTTTAAATAATTTCTACTATGACAGGTTATAAATTATGTTCTAGGATCTCTGCCTTCCCAACACCCCGGCAATCTATCTGCATTTCAAATGCACTCAGCAGAGTATCTAAATGCCAGCAAGGCATTTAACCTTGTCATTTTACCTGAAATTAGGTATTCAAATATTTTCTCTTTGGGTGTTTATTATTTTGATTTATTAGTGAAACCTTCTGGTGGCAAGTTTCCATTTCAGGATTGGCTGTGAAGGTGTTTTAGAAGCACTGGAGATGGAAAGGTGTTTTCTGCCCTGGTAAGAGTTTGCTGGAGATTATCCATATGCCAAATTACTTTGCATTTGGGCCAGACCTGATTTAAAAGGCTCACTTTATTATTTCAGAAGTGCATTCAAAAAGCCCTTCATTCATTTAATTTATTTTTATTGCTTTAGAAGACAGATATATTACAGGTTCTCTAACCCTTTGGCTGGATCTTTAAAGGCATATTAGGATCTCCTACTGCCTCCAAAATCCTGACAGGCACAGGATTGACAGGCCCTCAGAGAACCTGTGGCAAGTGCCAAACCAAAGCAAACACAAGTTCCTGAATGACATGAGGAACAGGGAGGGGTCTTTTTCTTTTTCCTTCTTTTTATTCATTGGTACGCTGCAAATTCTTGTACAATTCTTATCTTACACAAGAAAAAATCTTTTAAGTCTGTTGCAAGAGCAACATAAAGAGAGGCCATTTCTTCTTGGCCACTGAGGAACTCCCTCAGGAGAGAACTCTGTCCCACAGTGTTATGTAGCTCTTTGAAGCCTAACAAGAGGGTTGATATCATTGCCCTTATATTGACTTGGTTTAGGTTCCTTCTAATTCTAAAAGGATGTTGAGTCTTTCTGCCTAAAACCTGAGCATCATTTTATGAATTTGTCTTATTAACAGGAAGTTGCAAGTTTTGCCCATTTTCACAGAGCTCAGGTGTCTCTGGTGAAGAACTTGGACTTTGAAGGGATGTAGTCTGTGTTGCTAACAAAAAAAATGAATGCATACACATTGAGATAGTCACTGCAACATGCAAGGGCTCTTATCCCCAACCTTGAAAGCTTTGCTTGACCATTTCCATCAACTCAAGAGAATCAAATCTTAATCTCACTGAAAACACAGGAAGCCTAACATGATCAAAGACAAGGGTTTCTCTCTTGAACTTGGGAGAATGGACAAGTCAGGTATTGTTTCTTTACTTTTATATCCCTGAGCTGCACTCTCTGTCCATCAAGGGGCTCTCAGGAGAGACATCACTTGCAGAGAAGTGAACATTACTGGAAATGCCATTCAGAGGAGGCCTGACATTGCCTTGCTGTGGAGCCATTAAGGTACAGCAAAAAGTACAGTCACAATCTAAATGCATGCAACTTCCTTGCCAAAAATGAGCCATTGAGTTCTTTTGGCAAAGGGGCATCATTTTCTTAAGTGGTTGATGCTGCACAATGGAGCCTTTCCTTATTTCTACCACTCAGACCCTGCCACGTGAATTCAGAAGTGAAAGTACAGGGAAAATCTCTATATGGGTTTATTTTACCAATTGCACCCCTGGTTTCCTGGTGTAGCAAAGTCACTGTCTAAAATCATAAGAGTCACAGAATCATTTGGGTTGGAAAAGCCCTCTCAGATTGAGTCCAGCCATTCCCCCAGCACTGCCAGGGCCACCACTGACCCACATCCCCAAGTGCCACATCCACAGGGCTTTTAAATCCCTCCAGGAATGGGGACTCCACCACTGCCCTGGCCAGCCTGTTCCAATGCTCCCAGTTTCACTTGACAGTAACATCCACAATGTATTTCATAAAATACCACCAGTTTCAGTAATTTTGATATCTGCAAGTGAGCCAATGCCAAATCTCTGCTTTGGCATTTAAACCCAAGCAGACAAACTATGGATTCTTACTGCATTGCTTTTCCAGAAACTCAAGTGTGCATCTTCTTATTTAATTTGGGGACACAGGCTCCTTTCAACAGGTTGCTTTGAAGTTAAGCTTTGTGTACAGAGATTTCCCACTAGTGGCACCCAATCCTCCAGCTGATACAACCCACCCAGAGTTGTTTTTTTAGGCTGGGCAGAAAAGGCTGATCAGTGTCTTTCCATCCACCTGCACTTGTGCCAAAGAAAATTAAGAATTTTGTTGCGTCCTTGATAGCCCTGAGTAGTCTATTCCTGCTAATTCCCTGTGTGTGCAAACAAACCTGTACACAGGGAAGCCCGACACTGAAGTCTGTGCTGTCCACAGCATGTCAAATCTCCTGTCAGGGTGAGAATGAAAAGCTTCATGAGCTTCCATCATTTGTTTTTGTGCTGCAGCAGTGGCACCAGGATTTCATCCAAAGAACTGCCAGTTTAATAAATTGGGAACTATCAGGAGCAAGCCTCTGGTGGAGGATGGAAGCTGGGCTAGGTCAGCTTCAGGGCTCTGAGCAGCTTTAGGCTACAGGAACTGTTACCCATTTTCACACTTCCAGCTCTTCCCTGCTCTCAGCTCTTCCCATGTGCTGTTGCTGTTCTAAATCCCTGTAATTAAATTACTGAGTAAACACTTCATCACATTATTAGGAAAATGTTTTTAATCCAGAGGGTGGTTGGACACTGAACAGGCTCCCCAGGGCAGTGGGCACAGCCCCAAGGCTGCCAGAGCTCCAGGAGGGTTTGGATGATCCTCTGGGACACAGGGTGGGATTGTTGGGGTGTCTGTGCAGGACCAGCAGTTGAACTCAGTGATCCTTGTGGGTCTCTTCCAACTCAGAAGATTCTATGATTCTGTGTGACCTCATCCTTTCTTGTGTTAGGTGATATCACTCGGCTTCATTCTTCTTTTTCTCCAGTTCCCTGTTTCAGTGTCCTTGGTTTTAGTCGGAGTTGGAGTTTTTTTCTGGAACAGAGATCAGAAATCGATGCCCTGGTTTTGATATGGACATTTTTGCATCCATCTATTGTTTTCAGTAATATCCAGTCAGGCTCCTCCTCAAAAGCACATGCACAAATGTTGTACATGTCTTTTACTTGGAGTATTTATTTCTGCCAATATTTACAGAAGTCAAAGACCCTCAGTTGAAAAACATCTGTAGGGCAAAGGCCCTGCCGTGAAAAGACAAGAACAAGAAAGGTTAGATTAGAAGGAAGGTGAAGCTATTGTGACTAAAAAGCTTTTGAAAGCCAGGACAGAATGTGTGAGTGAAGAAAAGAACAATACATACAGGTAACAACACTCTCTGGATGTGAGTTCTTAGTCACTTATGTCAACAGCATTATTTGTCAAAAAAAATCATGTCTCTCCAAAATTCTTCCCCCTCTTTAAATCCCAGTCACACACACTTTTGCTGTGCACCAAGATTGATTATTCACTCCATTGTCACTGCCTGTTGTTCACTGAATTCTGACCTTTTCTTTTAATTCAAGGAAATTCCTGCTGCAGAATAGAAAAAAAAAAAAATCCCTGTTCTTAGAGATGACTCATTTCTTTGCTGCCACATCAGCTTCCATAGCATATTTAACTTTGAAATATTACTGGAACAGGGGAAGAGAAAAGAAAGATGCGGATCAAAAGGTCATTAGGAACTAATGTTTTAGGAAGGAACAGGCAAATGTCAGGAGAGTAAAGTTAAAAAAGGGATGTCAGAAGGTTCACTGTGGGAAACTGAAAGGGTCAGCAGTAAGAAATGACTGGGTGTCTTTAGGGGAGGTCACAAAGTAGAAAAACAAACATGAATGTATTAAATTAAGAGAACTAGTGAAATAATCAATATTCTCCCAAATCCAAAGAGATCAATGTGTGGCTCAAACCCTTTGGACAGCAGCACAGAGCTAAGGGAGAGGAGGAAGATTATGAAACTCAACCACAAGTCAAATATGAAATGTACCAAGAACAATGAAAAAAAAAGAATTGAGATCAACACTGAAAACCTTTATTTTTAAAAGCCTTTTCAATATCTGAGGAACAACTCACTCCTCCCCTGTTCAGCTGTTGACTGTTCTGAGCACTACCTGGAAATTCATGAAAGATGATGAGCTTCTAGAAGCAGGGAAATGATAATGAGTGTTCATCAGAACTAAAACTCTCTGACACTGGAAAGAGAAGGGAGGAGAAATTTTTGTTCCTGGGACTGTGTTTTTTTTCTTATTTCCAAGAATCTGTATGTGGAGAAAGGAGGAACTTTGCTTATTGGATGTGGGCTCTGTCCTGCCAAACTCACAAAACCCTAAAAGGCTGAAGTGTGATTGTGATCCCAGCGAGGAGTTTAGGACTGTGGTCATTTTTGGGAGTATGAAGATGAAGTAGCCACACCACTATTTGGAGCATTCAGATGGAAAAAAAAAATATATTTATGCATTTGAGTAATTTTTCCCTCTTGATGACAGAGGGACAGTATATATCTGAGAAAGGGGGAATACAGTGGTGATCTCAAACTCTTCTTTCCCTCCCTTGGTACCTTTTAGACATGTAATCATGCAGAGAAAAAAGTTCAGTAAAATTGACTTTACCCCAAAACTCCCATTCAAGCCTTCTCCCAAACTGCAGTCCATGGGATCTCTTCCTCTGCTTTCTGTCAGCACAATTTCAGCTCTTCCACTAAGCAAGCAAAGAGATTCAAAATAAAATCACAGAATCACAGAATGGTTTGGGTTGGAAGGGACCTTAAAGCCTCTCGAGTTCCACCCCCTGCCATGGGCAGGGACACCTTCCACTATTCCAGGTTGCTCCAAGTCCTGTCCAACATGGCCTTGGACACTTGCAGGGATCCAGGGGCAGCCACAGCTTCTCTGGGCGATGGGGTTTTTTTGACACCAAAAAGTTCCCTTTTGTAGTTGTTGTTCAGTGATCATATTTTATTCATTAAAACAATAAAACCAGTTTATAACAGGTCTCCTAAAGCAGGAATTGGAGATCCATTATAGCTCAATCTCCAAACACAACTGGCCTTACATAGGAAAAAAAGAGTTTTCATGTCAAAACCCCATACTTCACAATATTTGAAGTGTTTGCCTACCAAGATTTATAGATGCCACTGGAGCTTTTTTATAAGAGTAGGTTTAACCTAGGCATTACTATAAAGATTTACTGAATAATATACCAAAACACTAAATTAAAAATCATTAACTTAACTCCACAGGCAAATGAGGTGCATCCCAGCAGTTCTGACGTGACAAAATCTGCAGTCTGTCAATATAGATTCTTTACTTCATCGGGAAATTATTTGTCGGATACAGAAATAAAGTCAAGCTAACAGTGAAAATCTCAGTTCTGGATAATCCATATCACACCCCCCACACACACCACAAGCAGCAAAGTAATCCCTACACATCCTTACAAAACACTTCACACTGAGGACAGAAGGCAGAAGGTGAGCACATCCACGACTGCTGGGTTGAGATTCGGGCAGGTCAAGATCTCAGCACCAGGGACTCTTTCAGGGTTTGGCTCTTCCTGCTGCCTTCACTCATTTATTCTGTCTCTGTCCATCTCTTCACCTCCCACCTTTGCTGTGTAGACTCTCCGATTTCTGTCGTCCCAAAAGAATTTTGCCACGTTAATGTTTGCAAAGGAGGGTGTGTGATAAATGCTGTTACAGCTCTTTGGCAAAACTGCCTGGTTAAGATGCAAAGCACAGCCAGAACAGCTGCCAGAACAACCTCCTGTGCTGTCAATGTCCTGACAATGCAGACGACAACATTGGATACAAGTTCATCAGCAATTAGTTCTTTCTTGAATTCTAAAAGCTGTCTCAATAAAATGATTTTCTGCATCCATCTTTTGTTCCCAGATCCACTCAGTAAAGGCTGTGCACTGCTTCCTTGCGAGTTTTCATCTATTCTGATGCTGAAGTCAGTGTAATCAGACAGATAATTAATTTAACAGCTACTTGCTGCTGTAAACACTTTTCCTGTAACAAGAGTCATTCTGGGACAGGCTTTTTCACTGGTATAAAAAGAATGAGCTGGGCTAAAACCCCAAGTTGATACAAAATCATTCTCTCCCACCAAGTTCAGACTGACACCAGCAGAAGAACCGGTCCGTTTTGTTTCCCAGTACCAATTAAGAAACAGAAAAACTCACATCACTTGATGTATCATAAAAATTTCCACTTCTTTGCCTTTTTCCCCCTATATTAGTTTAAAGTTCATTGAATCAAAACACAGTTCTAAATTGCTTTGTTTCCTACAACTGCCCCATGCTGAAAACCCAAGGTAATCTGCTCGGAAATTTTGACTGACACGCTTTTGTCTTGGATATTTTTTTTTAAATTGCAGTGAACAGGAGAACACAGCTTGAAGAACCAGAACAGATACATGACCAGTGAGGTAATAACCATTATTCCAACCCTAAAAGACCTTTTCAGAAGAAAAGTTAATCTCTATAGGATGCAACCATTCCTTATGACCTCGAATTAAATTGGCCCTGTTTCCATGGGAAGCTTATTCTTTAGGCTCAGTCTTTGCTGGCTGCCTTTACATTTACTTACAATAGCACCTAAAGTCTTCAATCAAGTTCCCATTACGTTTAAGTGCTGTAGCACCATATAAAAGCACTCTAGAGGATGCAGAATAATTTCAGGAAAATGTGTTTAAGAATAATCAGTGAATGTCTATATTAGAGGTAAATGGCTTTTGCAAAGGTTATGGACAGACACATAAGAAATAGTTTAATAACATTAGCGAAGGGGTTCCCCTTTCTCTTCAAAATTATTTCCTGATATTGTAATTGTAGTGTTTTTCTTGCTTCCTGCCTTGCACACATGAGCTGATTTATTTCTCTTTTTGTTTGATTCCTCTGAGCAGAAGTGGATTTAACCCTTCTGATAACTCAGGAACAATCTTCTCCATGACAGAGACAGAACTGGAGCATTTGGTCACACAGGAAGATCTAAGAACCATGGATCTGAAACAATTTGGGTCCTGGGGTTTTTACAGTTGCTTTCCATATTACCACATTTCCAGCTAACTCCCTCTGGGACATCAGTGTCTTCAATCCTATTTTAAATCCTGTAGAGACTCCTCTAGTCTTGTCCCAGGTATTTCAGAGGGAGCTAGCATGTATGCCAGCATGAATAAATTCATTTGTAAAGGTAAAGAAAACTAAATAATTGGTTTACAGAAAGTACTGTAACAAATATTTGCCCAGAGAGAACTGTTTTTTTTTTTTAAAAAAGCCCTCGAACTTGAACTTTTTCAATTTAACCCCTTTGAAGACAAGGACTTCTTTCATAATAGATGAAGGAAGTGTTTGGAGATGATCCAGCCTGGTACAAGACTAGTAAAATATTTTTCCCCTAGAGAAGATGGAAATACCTTCTCAGTGGAACCTCTTCTGAGAGAAAAAACATTGGGATTATCAAATATGGCACTGGAAACAGCTGCATTCTCCCTAAACTTGGTTCTAATCTTCCAGAGTTTAGAGACTGAGCAGAGAAACAGAGATAATGATAAAATCTTGTGGTGAATTCTGCTATATATATATTATCATTGTACCTACAATTCAATTCTCATTAAATCATTAGCACCAATATTGAGATTAATGAAATACCAGAGGTAGAGAGTTCTGTTTGAATGAGTTTTCACCCGCACCATAGATGGGGGCACATAATAATGGAGCAAAGCAGCCCCTTGATCAGCCCAGAGATTTGGTGTTTGCCAAGATCATTTGATTCAAGCCATGTGGGATTTGCAAAACCATAGGAATAGTTTTCAGTTCCCTACTTGCAAGGGAAAAAAGTGAGTCATCATTTAACTAAATCCAGTCCTCAAAGAAAAGGGACAAAACCCAAGAGTATAAAGATTAATTGATTCCTACAAGTCAATAATAAAAAAAAAGTGGCTTCTGTAACGCAATCTAATTGTTTGTAGGAGAGATAAATGACACGAAATTGGGTGAGTTACCTTCCTCTTGGCCAGTTTTCTCACCAAAAAATAGCAGTAATTATCCCTCCCACTCTGTAATTATCCCTCCACTCTTTGACCATCAAGTTCTGCAGAGGAAAAACATGATGTCACCGAGTGTTGGTGTTCCAGTGAAGCCAAGAGCGGTGAGCAAAGACAGCTACACCTCCAGACTTTCATTATTTATCTCCCAGTTACACAAATTCACTCTGAACTTGTAATATAGTCAGTATGGATGCCCTGTGCTGTTTTACCACTTTTCCTTTATTATCTAATTTTGAAAGGTCCAGGAACATGTTCCCCATCACGATCATAAATTAGGGTTTGCGCTTTCAATGTGTAATAAAAACACGTTTTCTGCGACGCACAGAATGGTTTGGGCTGGAAGAGACCTTAAAAATAATCCCATTCCGACTCCCCTGCCATGGGCAGGGACACCTTCCACTAGCCCAGGTTGCTCCAAGCCCTGTCCAACCTGGCCTTGGACACT
>JAWWLV010000144.1:70875634-70895018 GCA_035041135.1 Platyrinchus mystaceus
TTGCACAGAGGGGGGAGAATTTTATTATCCAGATGGTTTGCTGTAGTCACTCAACTTTTGTACCATCTCTAGTGCTTCCAGTCCAGGTCTGAGTGTGGACAGGAGGGATGATGGAAAGATGCTTTCCCTGTTTGGATGCTTCTTACAGGCTTGTTTTTAGTTCCTGATATTTCTCTGAAATTCATTGTGGAGATTCTCTACTTATTCCAGTTGGTGGTCAGTTATTAAATGAAATGAGCATTATTCTTAGCTGATCGAAATTAGTACAGCCCACAAAAAAAATAATCACTCCAGATTCCAAGGCCTGAGTTTTGCAGAAATCCCATTCAATAATCCTTGCAATAAGCCAAATAACCACCAGATCACAGAGTTTTGTGGCCTTACCAACATGCTTTGCACTGCACTGTATTTACCAGACAGGTAATTGGAGGGCTCGAGACCAACTTTCAAATTTTGTAGTTTCTTCAAAGAGAAGAAAAGAAAGGAATGATTACCCATATACTGGACCATTTTGATTGTGAATCATGGAGTTCCATGTTGCTTCCCATACCCTGTTAGGCCACAGGATATACTAATTTTCTAGGTATTGCAGCCATAAATAAGGTAGTTTTCCGAAAATGGAACAAGGAATCCAATCACTAGAAATCCCTTCCTGGCAAAGGTCAGTCATTACAAGTCCAAACCTATTCATCAGCAGCCTTTTCATACCTTTTGCTCCTATAGTTTGGCTGATTCACCCTCCAGGAAAAGTGATTGATTTGCACTTAGGTGACCCATTTCCTCCTGAGAGGTGTCAGAGAGCTGTTATCAGTCAGACTCCTTGTCTTTGCTTCAGTATAACTTGTCTTGGCTCCTTTCTCTGGGTTAGATAGTGCAGCTCCTCAGCTTTCACATTGCCTGACTTGAGGAAATGGATTTAGAGCAAGTTGGCACAATCTCTGTCTTACTGGAAAAGCGAGTGCCAGCTCTTCATGTTTTGGACTAAACTTAACACTGATTGCAATTTAGGAGACAACTTTTAACAGTCCTGAGGGCAAGCCAAGGGAGGACTCGTTCCTGCAGTCTCCTTGAGAATCCTTATACTGCAGTGAGAGGGAACAGCTCCATCCCACCCTCTGGGCTGATGTTACCTTCCCCACAAACCCCTCCACATCCTCAAATTTAATGCAGACTAAGCTCTACGTTCAGTACTTATATGGTCCCTCCTGCTGAGAGATGGGTTCGTTGTTCTGATGGAAATTTTTAGTACTCTTAGAAGAGAGTGCCAGCTGGAATATCCACTCTCTGTGTGTCCAGCAAGCAGCATTTTCCATTTCCTCAGTAAAAATCCTCTTGGCTGTGGCGAGTGCTGCAGAAACACACACACACTCATGCAAATGAGGAATGACGCAGATTGGGATCTTGCAGGTTGGAGCTGCAGATTTGAGGACAAGGAGCAAAATTGGATGCTTCAGAACAAGAGGTTCATCACCTCCAGGTGTCAGTCAGGTCACTGTACCTCAGCTCAGTGACGTTTCACAGCAGGAATAGATGTGACCTGTGCAGGGAGGCTGTGCCAGCACCACTTGTCCCTTTATCAGGCAACTGCTTTTCTTGGTGCAGGCTCATGGATTTCCAATAGTATCTATGAAAACAATCTTGTTTTGGAAAAAAAACTTTTGGAGTAATAGGTTTGAGGCTTTCTGGATATAACGGTGAGCCAATTCTCAGTTGTTAACAGAAGTAACTAATTACATTATTTGCATACATTTTTAGTTCATGGCTTGTCATTTCCTGTTTCCTATTTTAGAAAAATCAAAAGTCCCTGATTTAGGTCCAGGTTCTCAAACTTTTTCGTACTGAATAAACACTGACTTATACCAGTTAAGAAAATAGCATGAAGATTTTCATGGGTTTGGTGGGGTTATTTTATTCTTTTGGCTTCCTGAGTAAAATGCATTTTGTCAAATAACAACCTGGGAGCTGTGCAGTCTCTGTTCTCTTGCACATGAATGCAAAGAACCTGGAAAAGGTCCAGTATTTGAAGCTTGGTATTCACTGGTGGAGCTGATGACCCACAGAGACAAAACTGGAATGCAGGGCAATGACACTCATAACCAAGATATTTTTTCAGCACAGTCCAGTTTTTCCTGTGACAGTCACTCTTCTAGTTCTGCAGAATACACGACACTCTTAAGACCCATGCCCAATTTTTCACATGCTGTGCAAGATTCGCAAGATGTTGAGACAGCTTGAGCAAGACACTACAAACCCAGGTGGGTGTCCTGGGGGTATGAAATCTCTCAATCATTTACTGCTAGAGCTTTACATTTACAGCTCTGGAGTATCCAAGAATTTTATGTACACCTCCTCCTGGGCTGGTGTCCTAAGTCTACCTCAGCTTCCCACATGCAACCTCATGATATTACCATTACTCTGTTGTGCAGAGATATGAAGGCAGACTGATAGAGTTGGGGTTGTTTGTCCTGGAGAAGAGAAAGGTTCCAGGGACACCTTATTGTGACATTTCAGTATTTAAAGACTTACAAAAAAATAGGGAGGGAGACTTTTTATACTGGCAAATAGTGATAGAACAGGGAGAAATAATTTTAAACTGAAAGACAAGAGGTTTAGATTGGATGTTGGGAAGGAATTCTTGACTGTGAGGGTGGTGAGAACATGGCACAGGTTGCCCAGAGAAGCTGTGGCTGCCCCATCCCTGGAAGTGTTCAAGGCCAAATTGGACGAGGCTTGGAGCAACCTGGGCTAGTGGAAGTTGTCCCTGCCCAGGGCAGGGAGGGTGTAACGAGGTGGTCTTTAAGGTCCCTCCCAACCCCAACCATTCCGTGATACTTTAAGGACCTCTTCAGTAATTCAGGGTGGTGTACGATGCTTAGAAGGAAGGGTATAATGGTGCAGTGAGACAAACATCTGCATCTGCAGACCAGAAAGGCTGAAGGATATCCCACATAAAAACCACTGTGAGCATTGACACTCTGCTCAGATTCCTGCTTAGCCATGCTTGCTTCTCAGTTTTGGGTTGCAGACCCAAAATTACACAGGGGCTATGAACTTGTACTCCAAAAACTTGAAGAAGTAACTTGATGAGCAGTCTTGCCTGTGTCAGCAGCAGTGGCTGTGCTCTGAACCAGCAAGGATGGCTCTCCAGGGTAGTAGTCTTCAGTAAAGGGCACTGGAAGGGACTCGAGGGTCTCCCTGGAGCCTTCTCTACTCCAGGCTGAACAATCCCAACTCTCTCAGCCTGTCTCCATGGCAGAGGTGCTCCAGCTCTCACGGCATCTTCATGGCCTCCTCTGGACCTGATCCAACAGGTCCATGTCTTTCCCATGCTGAATATGAGCTTTATCACTGCTGTCTAATTGCAAACTGACCCAGTGCAGCCCCAGTTGCAGATGCAATCTGCCAAAAACCTCTCCCCATGCCCTGTGTACCTTCCCAGAGAGCTGCAGGGAGCCTCTTGCACATACTGGGAGTTCTGGGTGTGAAAAGTTCTGGGGCAGCACAAGGCGTTATTATATTCTGTAGATGCATTTTGCCAGGCTCTGGCCTTTCAGATGCCTGTTGAATGTCTCCTCCTTGCAAGAAAAGAAAAGAGTCAACATTTCGCTCCTGCTTTTCAACCTCAGCGGAATAGATTTTAACGGGGCATGAAAACAATAATCCTTGTCAACTTCCTTCCTTTAACCTTTAAAGGGAATTTTGTCTTTCCATGAACTCTGCTTCTGCTTTGTAATTTGAACTTGCTATTAGGAACCTGGCATTTTAAAACTGATACAGGTTTCTGGTCAAAGATGCTGATGCTTGAAAGGACCTGTGTCACCAAACCCTCTCCCTGGCTCAGCTGGTGTTATTTCCTGAGGTTTAAATAGATTGTTCCTCTTCTGGTTTTCTCATTGATCTGTCTCATTCTGTATTTCAGTATCTTTCTCAGTCAAGGGTATATATATTATCTCTCTCTTACTCCAACAGAAAAAAAATCCTCTGGGTCCATGAGCTCTGCACTGATCTCAGACCAAGATATTCTGCTCTCATTTTCCACTCTGCACTCACAGCTTAGTGTAAAGCAGTTAGGATGAGAGATGACAATCTCCCTCAGGATAGTGCTTATGTTGTTCAGCTCCATGTGATTTTGTGGTATTTAACACATTCTTACAGCATGTGACCCCTTCCTTGGGTACTATTGCATGATTAAGGAGCTTGGGGACTTTTGGAAATCTTTTCTATTTGCATTTCTAGGTACCCAAGAACTTCAGAAAACCTGACCATTGCTTACATATGTCACATGATCAGATACTGTGCTTTAAACTGATTGTAGAAATTTCCAGTCCCTAATTTTTAGTTTGTTTTGACTCAGATTTTAAATTTATCCATTGACTACTGTAGTGTTATAGTACATTCATGGAATTGAAACTTGGAATAGCTTTTAAAATGTTAGATTCTCCTTGGTAACTACACTGAGTGGTCTGAACTCTTTTTTCAGCTATTTCCATCTAAATGTGAGTTCACTCTGCAAATCCAAGCGGAGTTCATTTGGATCTGGGTTAGAGCAGTTCAGAACAGACTCTAAAGAGCCCTGCTATATGAATCTGCACACCTACTGATGTCATCAGTCCAATTCCCCTTTCCCTCCATAGAGCCAATTACATGAAATGTTTCAGGAAACAGCAGGGATCAATAGATGGTCCTCAGTGATTATAAATGATAGCACATCACAGATTTCAATACAGTTGCACTAAAATACACACCAAGCTGGATGTCTGCTCTTATTAACATCTTTAAAAGGAGTTGAAGACATTATTTATTTACTTACAAACTCTGCAACTACTTTCTTTGGTGCCAAAAAGCTCACACTGACATTGCCAACCATGGTCTTTTAAGACACTCCTGTGCCAGTTTAATATGATGTGGAAGATGGTAGCAACTTTTTTTGGCTGTTAGTCCACTACCGACAGGAATTAAGACCACATTTCCAACTGGTGGAACTTCTCAACTCTTCTCTTCCCTCAGTCATCTTCCTTTCTAGAAAGGAGAGAACACCCGGTGAGAGGAGATGGTTGTTTAATTGCTAAGTGATCCTTCCAAAGGGATAACACTTCTGCTCCTCAGCAAATCCAGGAGCCAGTGGAGAGGAACCAAACATGGAGTCAGGTCTCCTCTGTCTCCTGCTTAGACATTGCCCATGAAAGAACAGTCTGAAGCACCAACTCTTCAGTGCAAAGGCCATTTGTCTTTAAAAGACAAATTGAGTGGCAGCTTTCCTAAATAAGTGATAATATTTTAATGGCAGAAAGACAGAAGAATAATCCAATTAGGAGAAAAGAGAGGTTTGGCTGAACAGAAATAGCTGGGAGAAGTGCTCTGAGGTGCTGAAGGAGTGAATCCTGTCAGGGTGGCAGAGCAACTGTGGTGTGACTCTCAGAGGGCAGAAAAACACACAGTGACACAGTTCTCCTCTGCCTGTTCCTTACTAGAAGTTTATTATATTGAACAGGGCCCCCTTTCTCAGATCAGACTGCATTTGGATTCTTGGAATTTTGACAAAAATATCTCCTGAGAACTGGCCTGTTTCCTCTCTTTCCAAGCTGACCTTTTAATGAGGTCTCATTTTGCTTCCATAAGCTGAGAACAGAGTGTGGGAGACCAGCACAAAATGTGCATTGTCTTTCTAGGATTTCACAAGTGGTTTGTTCTCCTGAACATTTCCACTATCTAGGGACAAAATCCTTAAACAGTTTTCTTTTCTCTACAGTGAGAGATGCCGTTCTTTGAGGAACCAACAGAATAAATAGACTTACCCTTGAAACTACCACTATTCTCAGAGGTTTTAAAATAGCCACTACTTCACTGCATCTTCTTTCATGACTTAAAGCAAATCCTCCACCTGGAAGAGTTTTGGTTGTTTGGTTGTTTTTTTTCTCAAACAAATAAAGGGGGAGTGAACATTGACTGTGTTCCTGAAATGGGGATCCAAAAAAAAAAAATCCTTTGATCTGGTTCCTAACAAAGTAATCCCACATTCTATGGGATTATTTTATTTTTGCAATACAAGACCTAATTCCAGTATTTTTCTAAGGATGTGTCAGCCTTAGAATTTCCAGCCTTGGATTTGTGTTGCCCAGTTAAATGAATGTTACATGGCTCCCCAGCATGGTTGTTTTACTGAAGAAGACCCCTGTGACAACACTATCAAGTTTAAGTGCATCACCATCCAGTCGAATACAGGACAAGAGGAAACAGCCTCAAGTCATGCTGGGGGAGGTGTAGATTGGATATTAGGAAAAAAAATCTTCACCAAAGGGTTGTCCAGCCCTGGCACAGCTGCCCAGGGCAGGGGTGGAATCCCCATCCATCCCTGGAGGGATTTAATAGCCCTGTGGATGTGGCACTTGGGGACATGGGTCAGTGGTGGCCTTGGAATTGCTGAGTTAACAGTGGGGCTCAGTGGTATTTAGAGTCTTTTCCAACCCAAATTATTCTCTGATTACATGATCCAACAGAGGATCACAACACACTGCTGTGCTGGAGGTGCAAATTCAGTCCTTATGCTGCTGGATGTTTAATCAGAAGGCTCTGAACCCACATGTATATATTTTCCAACAGTTCCTTGCAGCTTAGATCAGAGAGACAAGGAATAGAAAATAACTGCTTGATGGGAGACAGAGATTCATGCACCTGCTCCTCATGATAAGTGACAGAAAGTGAAGTGTTTGTACTCCTGCTAATCAGGATAAAGCAGAGCCAGGCACTTCTAAGGTTTTGAAAAATGGAAGTGATAATATTTCGTAGATGTGCTCACACACACATAATCCTTGTTATAGGACCGTTTCTTAATGGTGTTTTGGTCTGTAGATCTTAGCAACACCTTTAACTGATCAACTGATCTGCAGAAGAAAATAAATAGCTTGGAACAACAGGATGATGGCCTGGGCTGTTCCAGGCTGAGACAGCAAACAACTTGTGTTTGCTTCCCATAACTCGTCCCAGTCTTTACCACTGCAAAAAGATGAGAATTCAGCCTGTCAGGTCAAAGGAGACCTGATAACAACACACACTTGCCTGGTGTGTTCCTGGGATTGAAAGAAACCTTTACCATATAGATGTAAGAGCATTTGTAAGAGCAAACCAGAACATGTTTGGTGGATGTCTTCAGACAGAATCTCAAGGACAGTTGGAAGACACAGGACAGCCACTGAAGGCAGGATTTGTTGGGCTGCTCAGGGCAGAGCCTGGGCTGCCTGAGGCTTTCTGAAGGCAGCTGGCACATCTCATTAGTTGGAAGAGAAAACAGAACCCAAACAAACCAAGAGCTCAACTCTGGGGAAATACAACTTCAGGGTGACTTTGCAAACTGGATTTTAGTGTTGTCTCACGTCAACAGCTAATTATTGTAAAGTCCCTGAGATGGTAAAATATGAGGGACTGACACTGTCCATCTTCTGGTTGCTCCAGATAAGGATCACAGGCTTGACAGAGTTGGTACTGAGTTACTATATTTAGAGGTGCAAAAGTTTACCCAATAAAGATATTTCTCGTCCATATATTTTATTACTTTTGTGATGCACTTAAAATAGCAAGTTTATGATCTGAGCTTTTCTGTGGAAGAAAGAATTAGATCTTATTTATAAGAACTTCTCTTCTTCTGTGAGCCTCTTACATATTATTTGCTGCAGGAGTGAGAGACTCATTTGATTTTGTAATGTATCTTCCTGTAGACTTGAATTTTACTCTTTGATTTCCTTCATTCTGATGAATAAAATTGTCAATTTACATATATGGAAACTACCTTCTCAGTCTCTTCTTCCTTTCTTCACTTGAAGCTCATTGATTTTCTCTAGACAGCTCCTCTGGGAGCTGCAGAGAGATCAATATTTGAAGAAATGGGGAGGCAGCTGTAACTTCACTAAGTCTATCCACAAGAAATAATTCAGTATTAACTCAGACAATTTTCTCTCGTGGTTGAATCAAGTGGACATTTAATAGAGCTATTAATATTCTCAAATATAGGTTAAAAAAAGAGGTAAACACACAAAAGGGCACCATGTTAGCAAGACACACTGCAGCCAAAATGAATTAGAGCAATGGCCACTGGGCCAAACCTGTGCCTGTGTGAAAGGAAAACTCTGTTAAGTTCAGTGTTCAAAAGTTCCAGCTTGATTAATTCCTTTTGAATTAAGAGCATGGAGAGGCTGCTGCTACAGCCTTCATTTGGGAAATTTTGTGTGCTTACAGGGCAAACATTCTCCAGAGTTCAGCTGTGAGAAAAGAAATACTGTGCTTTATCACACTTGGGGTCAGGAACTGGATGAATGGGACACAAAAACTCCTGACCTTTGTTGGATATTCTTATTTTCTGTGCAGTCTGATTACAAAGAGTCACAGGAGCATGAGGAGAACGATACTGAACTGATTACTTATGAGCATGGATTGACTTCAGTGAGTGCAAGGAAAAGCACTGGATGAACCAAAGAATCATAGATAGATCCTGAGATGTGACCCCATCCCCTGGAGATCTGTCTGCCTCTTTTTGATATCTTTCAAAATTGGTAATAAATGTTTAGAACATATTTATCTACCAATTTCTATTAATTACTGGAAGAAACAAAGAGATGTGTTCATTTAATCATCATCGCGAGGTCTTTTGTGCTTCCACCCATATCCCGTCCTGGCTGTGAATTGTCCAACAGTTCATTGCCTAAATGATATAAACATTTGCTTTGGTGGCTGTGAGTTCATGACCTGTTTCCCTTCAGCCACTCTTACCCTGTGAATGTGCAATTTCGGTTCAAAAATTATATCTTCTGTGAATTTGACATAAAAATAGCTGGCGAAGCTGCCTGGCACACTGTGACTCAACCACGGGGAGCAGGAAAACTTGTTTCAGCAGTAAATTAACAACAGCCAAAGAAACTGCTCTGTTTTCCAGGTTTGACAATCGAGGCACTGAGCCAGTAAATATGATTTGGCCAGGACAGAGGTTAGAGTTTTCCATGCCCCCCAACACTCAGCACAGGACACTGATTTTTGATTAACAGCAGTAGAGACATAAGGAGTTGTTTTCTGTGAGAGGACAGCGAAGAAACAGGATTTCAAAATAAAAAGTCAAAGGTTTATGGAGGAGATGGTTTCCATTTGGGAGGGAAAAATTCACTGTACTTTTTTTTTTTTTGTAACACACACAAGTACTGGTGAAGGGATCACTGAGTTTGTCTGATGTCTCTTCTGCAAGGGAATGGTATCACAGTTACAAATATCTTTTTGAATTTATCCATGGTGAGCTATAATGATAAAGACTTTCCAAAACCAACTGGATTTAAATTTAAAGTTAAGGATTTGGCTTCTAGAATCTGCTTTCTGGCACTTTCAGACTTCTGCTGGCATCATCCAGTCCTTCCTTCTCTCAGCAAATATTGAACATGTTGGCTTTAAATCTGATAATTTTTTAAAATACATATATATATTTAAGTTGCTTGAATATTTTTCAAAGGTTATCCTACCTTTTATGTAATTAGTGACATTTTATTCCACTCTGACATTGATCCAAGATCACAAATTCATGATGGGAAGGGGTCAAGAAGAGATTTAACCCAGCAGAATGCAAAAAATTCCCAACATCAAACAACCAAAATACAATAATATCAATTCTTTTAAACAGGGAATTTGATATCCAACCTGAAGAAGTCAGCCTTGGCATTTTGTTGTTCAGCTTAAATTGATCTGTGACCCAACAGAAATGCCAGCTGTGGGTTTTTAATATAAAAGGCTTTGTCAAAGGATATTTTTTGATACTTTTTCTTCCAATAAATTAAGAGATTCCCTCTTGATGTCTCTTCTTCAAAGGAAGCATATTCTAGTTTACTTTTATGCCTCTTGCCTTAAAACATGAGATTTTCTCCTCACCATTTTCCACCTGCTTGCTATGGTTACGTCAACAAAACTCCATCTCTCAGAAGTTTGCTGGGTCAAAACTCTTCCCCTACAGATGTTCTGCTCACAGCCAGCCCAGAAAAATTACCTATTCCAAGCCCATTACCCAGCAGAAGACAGGAATGAATAAATTATTGGCACCACCTATTGGCCAAAAAGGCAAATTATACAGGACTTGGAGGTCAGTTTAAATATTTTGAGTAAATACGGCTTCAAAAGTTCCTCCTGTTATGTTTTATTTTAATGATACAACCCAGCAAAGTCACTCAAGCTTTGAATTTCCTTGTGCCAGAGACAGTTTGTTGGTCTGACTGGGGATCCTTCTCCACAGGGGTCACACAATGGAGGAGGAGGCTCCAGGTGAGCAGGTATCGCTAACCTGAGTTTCAGGTTTTCTGGGTATTTTTCCCTCAAGATGCGAAACTCTAAATGTTTATTTTTTTCCACTCCTTCCCCACAAGCACCAGCTACAGCTGGTCCATGAGTCACGAATCAGAGTGGCCTTGGTTGCCTTTGGCTCTTGTGAACCGGGAAAGAAGCTGCATGACACAGAACTTGCTGAGGCAGATGCAAAATTATGGGCATTTCATGGGCAAAACCCAAAATGTCCTGGCATCTATGCAAAAGATGATGATTGAAAGGAACTGCAGCGATCAAAACCATAATTTGGAGGCAGAAGCATCTGTGTTTATGTTCCTGTGTTCATCCTGATTCTCGTGTCTGTGACAAGGTGTAGTTGTCACACATCTCTAGAGGATGTTTTTTGACTGTGAAACAAAGCTGAGCTGAGTTCTTTGTGGTGACCCTCACAGAGCAGAAAGAAGTGGAAAGGATCTGAAAACATTTCAGGTGTTTTGAATCGTTTTCTATCAAGAAGTTCTAACTTGAATTATCAGTATTAGTCTAGAAGTGATGAAAAATCTCTGTGCCATAAGAGCTGTTGGTTCTTTGTGGCTGCTGGTGAACACATTTGTTTGAATGATTTGCATTTTCACTGAATAAAAGAGAGGGGGAAAGAGAGAATGGCATTTTGCTTCAGGCTACCTTCTCTCAACTCCCAGAGTTGTTTTGTGTTGATGTTAGCTCCAAGTTATCCACTGAGAGGCATTTTTAGCTCTTGGTGTGCTAAACTATGCATTCAGAGCACTGGACTTTGGCTCAGCATGGACTAATTGAAATGTGGAAGGAGCGTGCTGAATACTTTAGCGCTATTGCAACTTATCCTCTGAAATTTCCCTAAAGTTTTTGTTCTTTTTCTCTTCCTCAGCGTGGAAAAAAACTTCTCCTTCTCTCTAAAATTTTCCACCTGGAGTATATCTGCCTCAGCATCCTGGTTCTCCAGGTGTTGTGCATGAGCTGGTCATCTCATATCAGCATCAACAACAGTCGTCCTTTGCTGTTATTACCTTGCCCAGCAGGATTGGCTCCTGTGCTCCAGTTCTTGGAAACAGCAGGGATAAGTGAGGACACTTGATAGACACAGAAAGACTCAGACTTCCTGAAATTTATGAAGCACTGCTCAATCTGCCTACAGGGTGTACCTGGGCACTGCCATGACCTTAACTGTATCCTGTTATTTACTCATACTCTGTGGGATAGGGCTGACTATCCATAGCAAATAAATAAGATCGTATACCTTCATTTATTTTTAAAGAGAATATTGTTGTCCACATGTTCAATTTTAGCATAACAAGCACATGCATGAGGCAGTGATAATGACAGAAAATAATTCATTTGCCAGTTGGCTGTACTTACCTGTCAGAAAAAACATTAATAAAGATGTCCTGTCATGTCTGATCTTCTCCCTTGAGTAAGTCAGAGGGCAGCTTCAACCTTAGGAAGATCAATTTTCTCTTGAAAATACACCTCTCTATATGGGCTTCTGCTACAAAACACTACCAGATTATTTATTTATAGTGAGTGTCTATTGTCGTTAGACAAGTTGAGGGTAAATAATAAAAGCTTGGAGACTGAACTTAGAAAGTGCCGAGTTTTATTATTACTATTTAGATTTATAAGCCAGCCAGTGATCTACAGATTACCACCACTGTGTGAATCCTCTTTAAGTGAACTGAGAAGAAGGAAGCAAGAATTTAGCATTTCCTCACTCCAACAAATAGGATAAGGAGCCCTTTTCCTGGTGGCTCCCATGCTTAGGGAGGCTTAGGGCATCCTGCACAGTTTGCACCCGTGACATGCAGCACAGTACCAACCGTGTACTGACCAGGGAATGGTCACATCCTCTGACTAAAGGTCTGGGAAAAAGAAAAAATAGGAGATGATGGTACAGAGGTAAAATGTTGATGAAATTTATTTCTCCAACTCAGGTCTGGTCTGCAATGTGATGTGGACATTGAGGGGTGGGTGTTGTATGGATGATGGTCCAGCCATAGTCTGACATTCTCCACAGGGAAAGAACAGACCTGCCATGCTGAAAGCAGCAATTTTTGGGGGATGTGTCTTATCTAGTCAGGAGCAGCAGGCCTGTCTTAATTGATATTGTCACAGAATCGTTGAAGGGACCTTAAAGATCACCTAGTTCCCACCCCCTTCGAGGGCAAGGACACCTTCCACTCGACCTGGTTGCTCAGAGCCCCATCCAGAGCCCCATATTGGCTGTGGGCAGCCAGTTCTGAGTGTTTCTGGTCAGATGGTGGCAGATGAGTTTTAGGGATGGCCTTTCCCAGGAGCCTGCAGCTGTTTAAATAGTCGCCCCGCGGGAGCCACAGCACCACAGCAATGTCTGACATCGTTCTACCTCAGCAGGGACAGGGAGAGCCACGGGGACAAGGAGTCCTTCCCACTTCCTGGCTTCCATAGATTACTTTAATTGGTAAAACTATGCTCCTGTCGCTGGGGAGGGCATGTCACAAAGCAAAACATGAACAAAATCCTGAACATAAGAATTCATTTGCCCTGAGGCTCAACAAAACTGTTCTGGGTAAAGCTGTGTCTGCAGGGAGTCAGAGCACCAGCAGAGAGAGGAATCCCTTGGAAAGGGGACAGGCTTGTCACACCTCTCAAAGGGGGACATAGTAAACAATCCCTATGGCTTCCTGCCAGTCCTTTTGTTTGTTTGTTTGTTTTCCCAGTCATTTTTGGCTTTTCCATCTGAACCAGGATGTGCATCCTCAGTGTGGAGTCATCATCTTTCTAGGGTGAGGGAAAAATAGCTCTGCACACATACATGTGAAAGTCAGGGACATTATACTAATAAGATGGCCTTTTCCTGCTTTCACATTGAATTCAGCATAATTCCACTATTGAAAGTGGTTAGCAGCTCACACGCCTTCAAACACATCTTTTTTTTTTTCTAAAGTTAATTGATAAAATTTTTACAGGAACAAATAATTCTGATTTGTGACTGAACTTCAACATGTGCTATTAAACAGGCTCCTTCAATCCAAAGCTGTTTATGCAAGCCTGTTTCATTTGTGCTAGGGATGGACATGATCCACTTTACAATTTTAAGAACAGAGAACTAGGATTTCAAAATAAACTATAATCTCCATATAAGTAAGTTAACAGTCCCCTAGACACTGTGTTTCATACAGCCAGTATTATTCCCTTAATAGATATAAGATAAAAATCATCTTTATGTGCTCAGAAAACAAAGTAATCCTAAATACAACCCTGATATTGCCTACAGTTGTTCTGGAAATAAAATTTAAGCTTACTTTTCAGCCTCTCTGCTCTACGTTATTCTGTATAAAATCAGTAAAGAAATTCAGATTTTTTTGCCTTTGAATTTGCTGCTGATAATAACTGCTGTTCTCCTGAGCCTACTGCCTGACTCCAGCTGATTTCCCTGTAGAAAGGGCCTTTGGTAGAGTGTGCCCAGTCTCACTTCTTGGCTTTCAACACATCCTGGGCAGGTCCCTGCTCTTCAAGCATCACACTGGATCAGGTGAGAGTGTTTCTTCCACTTCATTTTTCCTCCAGGATGCCCCAGACATTCCTCTTTCAACGCTCGGAGGAAAAGAATTCATGTGTCCAGTTTTTCCGTGTGGCTCCCAGAACCTTTTCCAGTCTCCCAAAGGTCTCTGCACAGGACAGTAAGACCTTATAGTAGAGCTGCCCTCCATATATACACTTCCTGTGGAAGTTTCCAAGGACCTCAGACAAGACTTTGTAACCAAAAATCAGAAAAAAACCCAGTAATTAATATGTTTTAAAGATTGGCTTGGCCATGCTATTCACAGAACTTTAGCAGGAAAGCACACGTGTGATCAAGGGTGGCAAACATTTTATACCTGTGAAACTTGTAATAAAACTTCCCAGAAGTTGGTTTGGTCTGGTTTGGTTTGGTTTTTCCCAACAAGCAAAGTTGCAGAGATGAATCAATGTCCATAAATTTGATTCCACGATTTTATATATATATATATATATTTTTTTTTTTTTTAAGTTTATCTTTGGTTAAAAGCTTTAGGTATCTTCAAGATCAGCTCACTGAAAGCAGGATTTGATCAACAGTTGTTTTCTTCAGTCTTGCTCTGCTAAACCTGTTTGATGGGTGTTTAACTTTCATTCATGTGGTAAATGGAAGAGAATCAGAATGTTCTTTAGCATAAGGGATAAATGGTGTATCCTACAGCCTTTAGACTTCAGATCCGTGTCACAAAGCCATGGGAGATGTCACCCCAACATCTCTATGTCTCCCACTCTATAACAGCTCTCTGTATAAGTTCCAATGACTGGAAACGCAAGTTTCATTACATGAGGGTTTACTTTGGAAAGAAACCTGTTCCTGCAGCTTGTGTCCACGTGATCTCTCCCAGCTTCTAAGTGCAACTCGGTTTTATTCCAGCAAATGTTGCTAGATGGAAAATCCAACAGCAAGAGATTTCCTGCAGTCGGATGGAGTCAGAATTGGTGCCTGAGCTCCAACCTGGCTCCAGCTTGGACTGGCTGATATCTTAGCTCCAGGCTTTCCAACCCATTTGTGGAGCATAGGAAGGACACCACGTAATCAGACCTAATCAGCCCTTTAAAAGCTCCCTGATAAAAAGGTATAAATAGCCCTTGGAACAGGAACTGGAAGCCAGCTTTCGCATTTCAGGTGATGGCCCAATTGCTTTGGCTCCCAGACGGCCTTCCTGAGACCCCCCCCTTTGATACAGAGGAGATTTAATCCCAGATCTGCTGCATGAAGGCTCGATTTCAGCATGATAGACAAAGAATGCTCTCCCCTGCCTCCCCAACACGTAGGCTGCCTGCTGACAAAGCCATTAGTGGGGCCTCATAGGAGAGTTTGAACCTGCACACAGAGGGTCCGGAAGGCTTTCTGCTTCCCAGGATGTTCTTGAGAGGGGACAGCAATTATCTCCTCTTTCTGCAGCATCCCAAGAGAGCAGATAGAGTTTGTTTCATTCTTTTGAAGGCAAAAATGTACTTATTAGTGCTAGAAGAGGTGGCCTAAATAGTACGAATCCCCTTGTGTAAGAACCACATATCAAACCTATGGAAAGGGAAGAGTTTAAGGCACATGGAATCATAGAATGGCTTTTGTTGGAAGGGACCTTAAAGATCGGCCAGTTCCAACCCTCCTGCCATGGGAAGGGACACCTTCCACTATCCCAGGTTGCTCCAAGCCCCATCCAACCTGGCCTTGAACACTTCCAGGGTTGTGGTACCCATATGTCCACCACCCTCGGTCTGTCAGATGTTGAACAACCCTTCTGAAACCATCTCTTCTTCCTAAGGCTGAAGGGACCAGGTGAGGCATCAGGAAACACCAAGTTAGTTGTTGTGGCTGTTTCTTATTTCATCTATTAATCTCCTTTAATAGTAGATCTTCTGTCAAAGAGTGTCATCTAACCTAAGATTTGTGTACCAAGATGGTCTTCCAGGGTACAGCTGGTTGTATCCTAAGTAGGTGAAGTACTGCTACTGTCTAGAGGTTTCCTTCTCTCTTCATCCTCATTTGGCCTCTCAAAGAATGTATCAGATCCAGCATCTTCCCATCAGAATATTCCCAGTGTCAGCCCACTAAGGCCTTTTACTTTGGTGAGATAAATCCTATAGAGAGCACCTGACTTTTTCTGAATTTAACTTCTGGCGTGAGGCTTTTGTAAAAATGGAAGAAATGGCTGAGCTCACCCAATTTTTATCTGCTTCCTCTATTTAGAAGGCAATTTTCCCATGGTAGGCTTGCCTTTTAGTAAGTGAGTGTCTAACTTTGCTGGCACAACAGCATCTGAATGTTAGAAATGTGACAGTCTGGAGGTGTGCATTTGTCACTTAGAACCTGCCTTGCTTTTAAAAAAGACACTTTGCTTTTAGCTTTCCTGTAGCCGTCAGTTTGCCTCGAAGTGATACATCCACAGTGTCTTGCAGTAGGCATTTTAATGACACAAATGATACGTTCTCCAATGAACAATGATTATGGCTGTTCCCAAGTGTCCTTCTCCATTACCTGTTGAATTTTTTTTATTTTTTTTTTTTTAATTATGAAAGTTCCCATACCGGCTGAAAACCACAGAGTTCCTGTGGGTGAATTTTAAATGAGCGTATCAGATGGAAAATATCGATTTCCAGTCAATTTCTCGGCGGGGGAAAAAAAACCCAACCCAACCAACAATACAGCACATATTTTACAATGGAAAAGTTCACACAGGACACAGGAAATGGAGAAAAATGTTTCCTTCCCCCTTCAGTGCAGGAGCTACACAGCGTGTTCCAACCCAGAGAACACGCAAACAATGTTCAGGCTTCAGACAAGATCAGCAAAGCAGATGTGGCTTCGAGTTTACCGCTTGTGAAGCGTGAGAACAATCCCTGGATAATGGGAAGACCTTATGGGGAAGCCGTGGAGTGTCCTGGCTAAACGCACCAAGTGATTCCCTGAGTGCCATTTCCACATTGCTCAACGCCCCTGGGGCTGCTGGAGCATCAACCCTTAGGAAAAGAAGTGACTTTGAGATAAATATCTTTAAAGGTCGTAAGGGGAGGGGAGAAGAAAACATGGAGAATCCAGGGTTTCCCTCGCAGTTCCCTGTCAGGATGCCTTGCTCTCCGTGGAGCAGTTGCATTACTGCAGAGGGGTGAAGCCACCTTAGGGTAAGATACAACCAGTCCCCTCCTAGGTTTTCAGCCACTCCTGGCTCTTCCATTGGCAGCTGTGAGTTAAGAGCCCCACCATAAAAACTAACTGTGCACACGGCCTCTGTGTTTGTTTAAGTGATTTCAGCTTCAACATTTAGCTCATTGGAGTCTCAGTCCTTGACAGAGGTTTCTGTAGTGCATTTCAAAGAGGACAAAGAGGTGAAAACATGAATTAATGTTTGCACTAAAAGCTGGGAATTTTCCTTGGAAACTTCTCACGGACATATCAAAAAGGGAGACTCGTCCAAATAAATATGCTGTTCACTGACAAATAAAGATTATCCATTTGTGGTGTTTTGTCATAATAAAGACATTAAAGAGGCGGAATTCCCTTTCCAAGTTTTTGGATGGGGAAGAACAATAACACTGTCAAGTGATGTATGGGACAGAGTAAGTTAACCTTTGTAAATCTGACCAAGGTCAGGCGACTAAGGTTGGAAAATAAATTTCCATCCCACTTTATTATGTGGGTGCCAGGATCTGATGGCTCTGAATCCCCTACTGCACAGACTGACTCAAACTCCAGTTTTCTCCTGATCTGCTATTCCATTAAGTAATAATGAGTTGGAAGCTGAAGCTAGCAAAACTCTAATGTGATACTATTTTTCTGTGAGCATACTTATCCACTAGCACAAACACTCACCACTTACATTCTCCTTCATTCAGCAGTTTGTGAACTGGTGGTCTGTGTTTTCCTACAAAATAAATAAATTAGGTAAAATTGAAGAATCACTGGCTAAAGCTTGAGGTCTGATTTTTGTCATCAGTCAGTTTAACAGTGTGTATTCTGCAGCTGAGGAAAATAATGCATCAAAATTCATTTACATGCCCTAGTGGAATGCATGTATGTGTAAATTAGTATAGAAAATTAACTAGCAATGGCCCCTTATCATAGAATCATACAATCATAGAATAGTTTGGGTTGGAAGAGACCTTTAAAGGTCATACTTTGAAAATAATTTTACCTTAGTCATGGTTCTGGAGCAAAAGTATCCACCTTATAAGGAAATAACCATGGGTAAAATCATGATAAATTACCTTTCTGAAGCTCACCTGTTTTTCTCACCTGGTCTTCTGCTGTCCTGATCTTTCAGCCTTAGCTGGTATTCCAGAGATGGGACACTGAAACAAGCTGGAAAACTTGCCAGCTGGTGCATTGGAGTCAACTGTTCTGTGGAAAAACAGTCAACAGAACTGAAGAGCTTCCAATAAATTTTCTTTCTTTACTCACAGCAGTTTTAAAAGAGGGACTGGGGCTCAGTTGCCTTGATCCAGAATGTGAGCCCACAGTAGCAGTGACTGAGAACTTCTTGAGGATCTTTAAAAGGTTTGAAATCTGATCTGCGATTCACTAACAGTCTTTCAGATGATGTCATGGAAATAGTTTTATTAAAGAGTAAAAATCTTCACTTTACCTCCACTCTGTGCAGGAACAGGAGACAAATGGAAACCCAGAATTGTTAGTTTGGGGCATTTATTTAGTTTTTCCACACCATTTAAGGTTTCTTTTGCATTTACCAGTAGGGAGTTAGATGCACTTTGACTTCTAGCTCACCAACTCATTCAAAGTTGAACTCCTGAAAAAAATACATTATTTTCTTCATTTTTCATTCCAGAGAGATCACAAAAGTAAACTTGGAAAACACGACACTGAAGAGATCTTGCCTTGAACTCAGTCAGGTGAGTTCAGAATTAGCTTTCCCAACTCCATGCTCAACCCAAAAAAGACATCCCACAGCAGCTGTTCCTCCTCCTGCTATTCTAGGGGGTGATTAAGCAATTATTTGCATAGCAATAATATTATCTGATTTCAGGTCTCCATTTTCACTGTGGATTCCCAGATTGCTCTCTGCCATAAGCACAACCAGCATTATACCAACAGCTCTGTATGGCAGTGCTTTCTTTAGTGGCCTTAAGTCAGTTGGTGCTGAAATTATTAGGGAAAAACTACTTCTCTACAAAGCAGGTGAGACCATTGTACCAGTGGATATGGAATTGGGGAATATTTCAAAGTACAAACCAGTGGTGGTGAAGGATAAGGCAGGGGACATCTTGCATGTTGTTGAACTGTAGTTTTAGCTTTTAGACTAGATTTTAACTTTCTAAAAACAAAGAGGGACAGTGAGAAATCCCATCTCAGTGCAAGGACATATTTCTCATTTCAGTGCAATTCATACTTTTATCTTGATTTTCCTGCTCTTACACAGCAATAGATAGCGTACATTACAGCAAAACTTCACAGCAGAACTGCTCATATTTTATGCAACACTGCACAGCAGAATTGATAAGACTCTGCACAACCTCATATAGGCTCTGTGTGTGTGTCATTTCAAGGGGGTTTAATGCCTGACTTGGA
>JAWWLV010000144.1:70897992-70920925 GCA_035041135.1 Platyrinchus mystaceus
CCTGACAGGAGGGGGGAGCCGGGGAGGGTCGGGCTCTGCTCCCAGGGAACAAGGGACAGGAGGAGAGGGAACGGCCTTCAAGTTGTGCCAGAGCAGGTTTAGATTGGATATTGGGAAAATTTCTTCCTAGAAACAGTTGCTAATGGTTGGAACAGGCTGCCCAGGGAACTGGTGGACTCACCATCCCTGGAAGCGTCCAAAAAATGTGTGGATGTGGCACTTAAGGTCGTGTTTTAACGGTGAACATGGTGGTGGTGCTGGGTTGATGGTTGGACATGATGATCTTTAAGGTCTTTTCCAACCTTAGTGATTCTATGAACTCAAGCTGCCTGGGGACAAAAATTTGCTGGTCTTTAGCTGAGTTCTCTAACTCAGAAATGTAATGGTGGTATGACACTTGTGAAAATTGAGAGATAATGTGGGGAGGTTGCATTATTTTTTTGGTTGTGGAGTTTGTTTGTTGGGGTTTTTTTATACATACACTGTTTAATGATATCAAACTGCAAAAAATCTGTAGCTATATTAGGGAAACTAGAGTATTAACTGATCCTGCATGTCTCTGGAATTAGTGCCTGAGAGTTATCAATTCTTCAAGACTGGATTAGACACCAGAAAAACACTTGTTGTGGATGGAATTAACACTGATAGACACTTACCCTACTCTGCAACTCCTGTACCTGTAAGCCAACTTCACTAAAATGTTGTGGACAGAGAGCAGTCTCAGATATATTAAGCCTTCTTAAGCTTTATAATTATGTGACTACAGAGCAGAAGGAAATTCTGCATAATGTCCTCTCTGAAAGAAGAACCCACTCAGGTGCTCACAAAAAGCCACACATGTGACCTCTGTATTTCACTGTTGTCTTAGATTTATGGGTCTCCTGGCACTCAGCCATGATTTGTGCTGGAAAGAGCAATCCTGGAAATTGTGTTCCACTTCATATAGAGACCCTACAACGTGTTTTTAAATTATTTTCTTCTAAACCCAAAAATTTCATTAGCGGGCTAGAGGGGGAAACATGAGGCTGAGACTCTCCCAGGAACAAAGTGCATCAAACCCAGAGTCAAACCCATAAACAACAGAGGTCTGACATGATGCAGTGATGCTTTTGAATACTCATGATTTAGATAAAGCAGCCTTGGAATCAGAGCACAGAGCTCCTAACAGTCTGTGGCAGGTGTAATGCCAAGAGGTGCCAGGCATGTAATTTTCTCCAATTAAAATAATTACAAGATTGATCATCAATTACTGCACTTCTGAAAAATAACTGGGAATCCCTCACCCATGGATATTCTGAATGACTTTTTAATACTTTCTGTCAAAGAGATATGATAATCACTGCTCTGTATGGAGTATCATATCCACCAGCTCTCTCATGCCCGGTTGCCTTTTGGCAGATTGTTTGTAGCTGTATTAAAATGGCCTCACAAATGTGAACTAAATTCCCTTTTCATCCATTTTCTAACTGCTTCCAGAAAGCTGGATCACCAGAGTTACAAGATGTAGGAATGGTAAAATGGGGTAAATCCTTCTTTCATGCCTTTGAATATTTTATCTGCAACCCCGAGATCAAGCACCAAAAATTAGTCTGAACTTTATTATGTGCTAAACCACCAGTAAAACACTTCTCTGTCATTGTACAGTGAGAGAGTGGCTTGTTGGAAACTTTTCCTGATAGTCTTTTAAAATAGATCAGATAAGGAGCCTAATCCTCTCAGAAGGGAAGAGAAACCTCGAAAGGACTGGGGAAGGAAAAACAGTTTCCTTCTGCCCCAAGATCCCTCTGATTTGCTGCAAACACAGTGTTTAGCTGAAGCAAAGCTGTCTGGATGCAAGAGCATCCTGTGATGGCACAAAAATGCAGTTGCTGTTGTTAAGTGGGAACATGAACTCCCAGGGGAACCATACAGCATCAAAGGGGTGGGAGTTCATCAAGCAATGGCCTGGACTGTATCCAGGGCTGCAAATGAGTCCACAGTTCATGATTATCCCAAGTAAGACGAATGCAAAAATGTTGTGGGGTTGTAAAGCTTGCTTCTCCTGCAGCTCAGCCCTTCTGGACAAGAGACTGTGAGACCTATAGGAAAAGAGACTCTGGGAGAAGAATCAACTCAAAGAGGAGGTCCCTGCATCTCCAAATCCAACAAAAAACATGGGCAAGGATGGAAAGGTAAGCAGATAGATGTCTGGATGTTGCAAAAGGGAAAGAAGATCAATAAAGCACTGCCAGCTTACAGAAATAGGAAGGCACATGTAGCACATGCTTTTATTTAGCACATAAACCATCCCAGAGGTTTGCAGAAAACCCTGGAGACCTTCAGGACCTTCTAGTGGAACAAGCATAGTCTGAATTCACTGCAGGGCTTCATCTTCAGGTGCAGCAAATGAACTGACATCTTAACTTCACTCTCAAATTCTCTCCCTCCTTCCCCTCAGCAGCACAGGGGGATGGGGAATGGGGGCTGTGGTCAGTCCATTCCACAGCAGTTTTTTTCACCTTCTTAACTGTGTTATCCCACACTGGGCCATTGATCACAGACATTCAGCCCTCCTGTGAAGTTTAGATGTTATAGAACACGATTTCAAGGCAACGGGAAGGATTTCATAGGGCCAAACAAGGCCAGACTTGGTTTACTTGGTTTACTTCGTGCTCAATGCCTGGTCTGGGACGCTGAACTTGCTGCTTATCCAGTTTTCAGTCATGATCAGCTCACAGCCAGGGCAGCCTTTTTTTTTTTTTTCTATGGTTTTTGCTTTAGAAATTGGATCACAAGGGTTAAGTGTTTTGTTTATGAATCCTGACAGGACTGTGCAGTGTTTCAAACATACTGGGGTATTTTTAGACAGAGAATTCTAAAATTAAACATACAGCCTTCCTAAAAACACCCTGCCACACTTCAATGGTTCCCATTGATGAGACAAGAATACAAAATACATTTTAATTTCCTGCCACAAAACAGAAGAGGAGGAAAATGTTTCTCCCTCTAAACAGAGGGAGTGGAGTATTTTCTTGAAGTGGCAAATCTCACCTCTCAGTCCTGCCATCCCCAAAAGGTCCTGCTTGGTGACTCATCAGGTTTATGAGGGAAGTAGAAAAGACCCTGAAGACCTCTGCACTTGAGATATCAGGTGGGAGGCACAGCTTTGAGCAAAGCAATGCCTTAAAATCAGATGTGAAAGAGGATATATATTGTAGGTTTTGTAAAGCGTTTGCTGGAATTTGTCAGGATAAAATCAGGTTCTTGTCCAGCACATCAGAGGCAAAATCCTGTCAGCATTTCTAAAGGATTTCCAAACCTTCAGAATTTCATCCATCATCTTGTCCTTTCTGTTTCTTCTCCAACCTTTAAATAAAGTGTGCTGTGCAACAACAACAAAACCTTTAGCTCCCTCAAAAACAGGCACCTCCAACAAGAACTTTTTATTTTCGGATGCTCAGGTGGGTAAAATCCATGTAATTCTTTCAGTGCTGTAGAATTTTGGGTATCCTTGACTTGACTGAGGCTTTCAGCCTTCCTCTGATGTCTTGCAAGCACGGTCCAAGCTCAGGCACTGGAGTTACTGCAGTTGAGATTTGGGTCACAAAATATGTATGGGCTTGGGAAAACAGCTCAAAACCCTCCAATTATCAGCACCTTGCACACTCCAGATGACATTGCAGATTTCCAAAACTGCTTTGGGAAGCAGAGTCCTGCAGGACACAGGCTATCCTCAGCCATTTCTAAACTCCCTGTATTAGTTTCAAAATCCCATATCTTTTTATGTGTGAAATCAATTATAAAACTCTTATGTGTTCCTTGGAGTCACTATTTCAGCTGATGTTTGGTAACTTAAGTGGTTTCACTGGTAAGCTGTCATCTTGCTGAACAGAATAATAATCACTGGTGGGTTTGTTCAGATTCAGTCCAATAACTAAGATTCCAGAATAATTTAAAAGCAGGCTACATTTTTCTTGATGGAAAATTTCTTCTTGCATACCCAGAACCAGCTTGTCCCCCCACACCAACCACTTTCTGGTCTCCTACAACGTTGTGACACTCAGGGATCTGTAAACTATTTGCTCTTTTTAAAAAGTAACAGTGATTTCCACAGCCCAAATGGAGCAGTGCCTACTGTGGTGGTGGAGTATCCACCCCACATCTCCTAATTACTGTACAAGTTCAAAGCAATTTTGCCATCAGGGTGAAAAGTCTCTGAGTAAATCACTTTAGGATGACGTTAGTGAGCCCACTTGGGTTTCTGACGAGCTCCACTGAGACCAGGTATGGAACTATTTTTACAGTCTGGTTTAGAATACTTTACATGGAAATGAACTGACTTTTAAATCTCCATCTCGAGGGTGTCTTCTGGGACTATCACTTGTTTGTGCATGCACTGATCCTACGCACTGGCTGATGAGTGAGTCATCCTGCCTGACACCTTATCTGCACGATACCCTGCAATCTGGAGACTGTGGTCACAGCAGAAAGTGATTTTACTACTCCTGGCTGCCCAGGCTAAAGGCTGAAGCAGAAAAACGAGATTATTCTGTCTTTCTGTGTGTTGTGAAAGTCTAACATGCTTTCTTAAATTACTGATTCTGATTTGCAGTTAAAAACTAACAGGAGATAAACCTTCCCTTCCTCTGTGGCTCTTTTGTTCTTTTTTTTGTCTTTGAACTGCATCTCATTTATTTTGGGTAATCAGTGTTGCTTCCCTGCAAAAGAGAAACCTCTCTTTACATGCTTGAAAGACAACACAAACTTGGCTTCACATTCTTATCTATGCAAGAAAAATCAAGTCCCGGTCTGCATGAACTCGAGATTAGACACAAGTGAGCAAAGCACTCTTAACCTCAGACAAGACCCGTGCAAACTTCTCATGTGTCAACTCTCCTGGATCACCCAGTGTGATTTCTGGCCTCTACAAATCCCTCTGTTTTAAAATCTGCATCTTCATCCAGGCCAACACTACCTGACCCAACCCAGACAGCAGAGCTGGGTGACAAAATGCCTACAGTTTCCCTTTGAGGGAATCCATGCCTTTTATTCAGAAACACCATCCCTTATGATCTAAAGAAAACAGATGACAAAGAACCATGAAGCATCTAGGGAAGTTGTTAAAGGGGTTGATTTCTCTCACTAACAAAACATCTCTTCCCTGTTTCTAGTCTGAATATCTCCAGGAGTTTATTATACCCTGACCTCCACCTATCATGGTATCCTTTTCTCCTGGATAGAAGAGCTGTATTCTCCCAGGAAAGGTATTTAAATCCCTGGAGGAAACTGTTCATTCAGCCAGGCAGACACAGGAAAATGCTGATGTTTATCCCCCTTGCAGAAAAACACTGTTTCCCTCAGGAGTGGAATAAAGTCCCAAGTGCAGGAAGTATCATTTCTCCTTGGGAGAGGGGGAAAGATAAGTTGGAAGAAGGTGCAAGCTGGATCCTACTGCCTGTGAACTCTTGTTATATTTAAGAATTCAATGACACCATGTTTGTTGATGATGTTACTGGTTTTGTCTGTCCTTGCTTAGTTAAGGGAAACTTCCTGCCCTGAAACAGCCTGGGAAGGTGATCCAGGCTGGACAGAGAAAACGTACCTATGTTTGAACTCCACAGTTGATCAGCCTGTGGATAGTTCATTCTCACTTCAGCTGCCCAACATCTGAAACGCTGTGATTTAAATCAGCAGAGACATTACAATGCTATTTCTTCTCTGTGCTCTTTGTGTCACACCGAGATGACACCTGACATGGGGATTTGGGCATAGAACCAGTCACCCAGTGGGCTGTTTCCCTTTACCTTTGCTGTTGCACTAGTTTTGTCAGCCCCATTTATTTTGGGTCTAATCTGCCAGACTGTTTTAATTCCAGGAACAGAAAACTATCAGTTGGATTCATAGTGAACCGTTTCCACTTTCCCCTCTTGATGGCCTGGTTCAGTCTGGAAAGGTCTCTGAGTTGGTATACTAAGATCAGGAGCCTGGTACAGTTAAAACCTTTTATTTCACTTCTCTATTGCATTGTCTGTCTAGACAGGATCTATTTATACTTGACTGTACACCTAATTTAGACAAATAAGTCCATTTTGGTAGAAGTCAAGCCATAAATGGCACAGACGTTGCCTTCCCTGATCTTTTAACCTGAGCCATCTCATTGTGTACCTATCAAGGTTTCTGCAAATGAGGAATTTCCAAGCCAGGACAGATGGGACACTAGGAGGAGGAGGTTTAAAGTCACACAACACCTCCACTGCCTGCAAGATCACAGAGGAAAACCGATCTGAGTGTAATTAGTTTATGGAGGCTCTCAGAAACCCCTCTCTTTTCTCCTCCCCAGACTCCCACCACTGTTATTAGGCTTCATTCTCTGATCAGTGCCACCTTCAGAGGAAGATAAAAACTTGTAATGAGTCACAGCTACTTGTAATGTCCTGTATCATGGGCTGAAGTTGTTTTCACATCCATGTGATGGATTAGCAAAAGCCTCGGTTGCATTTCTTAATAAACTGCTCCCCAAACATGCAGATCAGACCTAAAGGACCTGGGAAAAGAAAATAACTCTATTTCACTGTGGCACAGGATGATTTCAGCAAATTTTATGATGTATCTGGGAACAGGAATTAGGGAATGGAGTGTGTCAGGACACATCACTGCCTCTGAGATGGGCTTGCTGGTTATATTCACATTGCAGAGTTGAATTGATTCAGCTCACTTGGACCTGAGCTATTTCCATTTAATTGCGCAGGAAATGTTTGCCCAGGGTCTCTTCCCATTCCAAGCATTCCCTGAACCGTGGCAGATGCAATCTGGAGGGGGCTGCAAAACACCTATTTTCCATGTTGCTATAAAACTCTGTTCAATAAATGTGGGCACATAGAGGAGGGTTCCTAATTAAATCATGCTGGGCCATGGGAGAAAGTTGCTGAGAGCAAGGCTGGTAACTCACAGGTAGGAACAGACCGAAAGGAACTCCTGCTCAGCATTCCCTATCCATAAATCCTGGACATATTAACAAGTTGCTCACTACAAGGGATCACTACAGTGTACTGCTAAGCCAGGAACAGGTCTTATTCCTGCAGCTTCTCTTCCTCTCCTTTTCAGTGTTCCATGGCTGGTGTCCCACTCTAATGGATGGAAAGGATCACAAGGATGCCCCAGCCTATGGTTGTCCGGTGTCCTGGACAATGTTTCTGGAGTTTTGGAGAGGGAGATCAGAAGCTCAGGGTTAAGTAAGACATTCCCAGGGAGGGTAGAGCTCCAAGACCCAAACCACTGCCTAAAGAAAGGTTCCAGTGCCTTTACTCTTGGATATGAAGGAAGGAAAGGGAACATGGCTACTGCTCAATCACATCTCCAGCTAGGCTGAGAAGCAGAACAGAAATTGTTAGAGGTTTTCTGGGGGTAAAAAGAAACAATAAAGTCCTCTGTGGCCTGTTAATTGCCTAAAAAGGCGAAATTTAGCCACATACCTTAGGGAGCCAGGGACTTTGTCCTTGGTTTCTATAGTGCTCAGTGATATCTCTGTTCCAGTGCTTGCTCTACCTGACAGGAGTGTTGCAAGGACAAATGGCATTTGAGGGCTGGCCTTGCCCATCGTTAAGAGGATCCTGTCAGTGCCAAGGATAAGTGAGTGGATTTTGCAGCAGGTCCTGGGGGACACGAAAGAACAGCTTGCACAGAGCATGTTCCTCCTTTGACAAACTCTCCACTTAGGGAAGGTATAAGGACACCAATTAAATTTCTTGTGTTAAGCCATTAAACACTTGAACACTGAAAGGTTCAAATCCTGATAGTTTCAAGCCTCTAAAATTCATCTTTCTCATTTTTCTGAGGAAAAAAAAAGAAAAGAAAAAGTTGCAGATAATATACCAAGTTCTGAGCCATTGTTTGCAATACATCATGAAAATGCCTGAAACTGGATGAGAACAAGAAAAAAAGCCAAATTGCTCAGTACAGAGTTTCTGTCCCATCACATCCTTGCTCGTCTGCTTGTGCCTCGTTTGCCATACAAAGTTATTCCACAATAAAAGGGCATTTCCACCTCTTCATGTGGAAGCTTCATGATGGGACAGGTCCAGGAAGACCCACTAAGTGAGCTGAGACTATCAGGAAACACATTTTTTCTTGAGAGAAGCATGAGAAATTTTTGTTTTTTCTTGTCTTATGACTGCCCTGTGAGCTTTCAAAAATTATGTAGAAATCCTCATTCTGGGCTTGAACAAAGCAGCTGATTTTATCACTTCCAACAAATAGTAAGGAGAGCAATGAGCCTGCAAAATGCAAAACTTACTATGCACAGGAGTTCTTTTATTTTTATTTTTTTTGTGTATCTTTTGTTTATAAGCCTTTTTCTAATGCCTCTACTCATTACCCACTCTGAAGCTGCTTATTTGGAGCAAAGATTTGAGGGACTGCAGTTTGGGGATGAAGGTATAATCAATCACCAGGTGAGGGTTGGTGTTTTCTCCCAGGTAAGAAGCAATAGAACAAGAGGACACAAACTCAAGGTGTGCCATGAGAGGATTAGATTGGATATTAGGGAAAATATTTGCACAGAAGGGCTGTCAAACATTGGAACAGACTGCCCAGGACAGTGCTGGAGTCACTACCTGTGGAAGTGTTCAAAAAAGAGGTACATGTGGCACTTGGGGACATGGTTTGGTGGTGGCCTTGTCAGTGCTGGGGAGTGGTTGGACTCTGATCTTGGAGGTCTTTTTCAGCCTCAACAAAGCTATGATTCTATAACAGGCAAAGAATAGGACATTTGCTAAGGAGGTCTCCAGCTGTCCAGGAAGCTACTGCAGCAAGGCAGTTGCTCCCATCTTTAAACACTCTTTTTTAAATCCCATCTTTTTTTATTTCCTAAGTATTTCACCCCATTCTCACATGCAACTTGTGCTTCTTAGCCAGAAAGCATCACCTCCCAGAGGCATTCAGTCACCCCATCCTACAGACCTGGACACTGCTGGCAGGTTTTCGAGGCTGCATTCTGAAGATCAGGCCATGAGTGCCAGGAGTCAGCTCTATCAACCCCACCAGACCTCTCTAACCTGTTTTTTTTTTTGGGGGGGGCAGGAATATGACTGTTGATCTCTTTGGGGTGCCACGGCAGTTTGGGGGGGATGGATCCCAAACTCATATTTATGCCATTAAATAAAAACCTTTGGCTTAGTTCTGGTGTTGTGATGAAGGTTCCTCCTGACAGACACAATCACGTGTCCATCCACCAAATTCTGTGTTCCTGAGCCGTGTATTTGTCTCCTCACAGAAACATGACAGCCCCATTGCTGTATTTTGCCTTCTGATGGAACAGAGAAGGGAGGCAGAGAGAGCCTACAGGTTATCAAAAACATCAGGGGTCATGAAATAAACTCCCTCATATACTCCCCACATCTCTGTGCCATCTGCACTGAGGCTGAATTTGGTTTTAATCATGACTAGGGGGCGAAGTGTGAGAGGGTGATATTGTGGGATATGATTTAAGGAGAAAGCTTTGCATGGTCAGAACATGAAAAAAGCAGAGCAGCGATTCCCTGCCCTGACTGAGGAGCTGAAATCCAGATTCTGGGTAAGATAAGGCATTTCTTGTGCTCTCCATCAGTGACAGAGGAGGGGTAGCACAATCATAAAATCAAAGAATATCCACAAGGATGATAAGTCTGACTCCTGGCCATGCAAAGGACTATCCCAAAAATCCCAGCATATGCCTGAGAGTGTTGTCCAAACTCTTTCTGAACTCTGGCAGGCTTGGTGTCTGTCCACAAGTCCTACCCCACAGCACACACAGCACACTCTATTGCCCCAGCACATGGTGTTCAAGGAGCTCTTCCCCTGCACTAGGGTAAAACAGGCCTTTATTTTTTGCTAGGCTGTTAGGGATTTTTTTTTTGTCTCCTTACTCTGTATTGTCAAATAAAAGCAGAAGAACACTAGAAAATTATAAAAGAATGCAATATCATTTAGGCTAAGAACTTTTCACTGTAGAGCTTAATTCCTTTGAAAAGATGAGGGAGGGGATAAGCATCCCTCAGAAAATGTTAGTTCCTGAAGGAGAATAACAGATTTCAAGAAATAGCCAAAGCAAAACAAAAAGTGTGAGAAAGACCTGTTGCCATGGGAACAACGTGTATCAAACTGATGTCAAACTCTGTGCAACATAATCTCACTGAGTTGTAAGATGCAGTGATGGAGGAGGCTACAAAAAGAGGCTGCCAGTGTTTTACTTACACTGTTTTTCATGTACCTGTTTGCCTGTGTGGTGTGAATATATCACACCCACACTCCCACCCACGGCACACAGCTGTCTCTCTGAACTTTCCTACCTGTACTCCAGAAATTCGGGTTATGATGGGGGAGGAAGAGCAAGGAGAAGAAAAGAAAATAGCATTCAGAGTTGGCAAGAAAAAAAAATAGCATTGCAGCTTTTTAGGACCAGGTAGATGTTAGTCAAACGGGTCAGATTCTGTTCTCACCTCAGTTCTTTGTTGCACAGTTTTCAGTAATGCAATTCCAGGTTTGTGCCAGTGGAATTGAGATTGGAACAAGCCCATAAATTTCTATGTTAATGTCTTATTATTTCATTTGTGTGCTCTGCAAGTGTTAATGCATAGACATCAGTCAATCCAAGGGAAGAGGGTTGGGGATGCTGTGTGAAACTGCCATGGGATCAGTTTCCATGGTGATGGAGTGGTTTAAGGGTGGAAGGGAGCTCTGGAGGTCATCCTGTCCATCGCCCCTGCCCAAGCATGGTCACCAAGAGCTCATGCTCTGGCTGTTGCCAGAGGAAGCACCTGGGTCCCCCAACGGGATCTTGCAAAGCCAAGAAGAGATACCTTGATTTGCAGCAAAGCAAGGAGAAGAGAAAGCTTCACCCCTGAGGGCTGGGGTGGAGTTGGAGGCAGGCAGCAGCTTTAGCAACCAGCAGTTATTTTTATGAGCAAAACAAGAATGGGTTTTTTTCCCATTTGTCCCACAGCAACCTCCACGGATCTTGCACTTTTTGACTTTCTGTTTCTGTCCTAGCCAGGTAGAGAGATGCAAGCACATATATCCATCTCTACACAGTCTTTCTAAGTTCCTCTGATATTCCCTTTCCATTTTCTGAGAGCACTTTGAGGGTTCATGAACGCAAACCCTCGGCTCCAATGAGCAGCGGCCTCACTATCCCAGGAGTGTTATCCTAAACCTGCCATATCCTCTTGTCTCACCTTTGCTGTGCTCCCAGACACATTCCTCCTTGTTCATACATCCCCTCTGCTGCCTTGTTCCCCTTCCATCAGGTCTCACCCTGTGTAGCCTGGTAAACCAGACCACCTTAGAGTCACAGAACCACAGAATCCCTGAGCTTGGAAAAGACCTCTAAGATCACCAAGTCCAACTGTCAACACAGCACCACCACTACAGTCACCACTAAACCATGTCCTCAAGTGCCATATCCACACATTTTTTAAAAGCTTACAGGGGTGGTGACTCCACCACTTCCCTGGGCACTTCCTCAGACTCGTTGTGGTTCATCTGGTCCCACCCATGTCCTTGCATGGACCGTTCCTCTTCCACAAGCTGTGCCAGCCTCCATCCCACAGACCACTCCCTGGCTGGCAAAGTATCCCAGTTCACCTCAAACACAATGTACTGAGAGGCCTCAGCAAAGACCAGACACTGAAATCCCATCACAAAGCCATGAAAGAAAATATAGGTGGGTGGTGGTGTAAATCTGTGAAGATAAGGACAAAAAACCATTACAGCTGCTGTAAATCTGAGCAGCCTCCTTATTCCAGGTGATCCTTTGGTTCCTTAGACATCTGCAGGTGAAGCACTGTGCTCCTTCCGAGTGCACAACACCTCCTTGGTGACCTCAACTCACCACCAATTCTGGGGCACAAACCTGAACTGCAACCCTGTACACAATTATTCAGATTGGTCATTTATTGCTGAAGTAGGATTTTGTTCTACGCAAAACTGAATGCCTTTTTTTTTTTTTTTTTTAATCCTTTGTTCCATGTTTCAGTTGATCAAACTTTGCCAAAGACAACAACGCCACTGGATAAAATAAGTTTATTTTGGATTTCTCTTCAGGAGTACTCCAATTTTCTGCAATCAAAACTGTTTACAGGAAGTACCTGATTTCAGTGAACTGCCTGTTTTTAAAACAGAAAATTTGTGAGAAAACATGAGGGAAACTGTGTGATATTACACATTCTATTTTTGACACTTCCACAAGAAAAACCAATGTTTTCTCATATAAAGCAAACTTTCATGATAAAACAGCTGCTGCTTCATACAAGAACCTACTTTTAAAGGTTGAAGGATAAACAGAGCCATCTTTCCTCCTCTTTTGCAGCTGACCTGTGATTTGTGAAGTCAATTAGCAGCTTTAAACTCTGTGCAGAGAGTTGCACCAGCAAATCCCCAGCAGACCCAGTCAACATCCACCTGTGCTAGCATCTTTCTCTGAAATGAAAATAAAACTCACTGTAGTATGTGATATTTTGTTCTTCCATCTAGATTGTAGGATTTAGCTGGATTGAGGGTTTTTTGTTGTTTTCTTCTCTGGAGTTCCTAACCCCGGGGTGGCTGCATTTCTGCACCGTTTACAGCTTGAAAAATACTTTGGGATCATTCAAGGTGGCACATGGTGGGTTTGGGTGGCAGGGCTGGACAAGCACCTGGCCCCAGCTGATGGTTGAGAGTTCTGCAGGATCCAGGGAAATGGGGGGCTCAGGGGAGTTTTAACCTTCTGGTGAGGTGCTTCAACATGTAGAAGGACAAGTGGTCTGGTTCCCTTACAGACATCTTCTAGGAGACACCAGTTTTAGGAGCTGTAAATGAGCATTTTCCTGAAGCTGGGCTCTATGCTGTGTTTTTATGGTCCACCTGCTGAATTCCACATGAGGCAAAAGGAGGCAGAGCCTGTTGCACCTTCTAATGTTTAGTATGAAGTTGCTGGGAAACAGGGAAGAGCAAAGAGCACCAATGTCCCCTCTTCTTGCATCTGCTGTGTTCTTGTACCTGCTGGAAATTCTGGAGAAGCCAGCCCTGGAATATTTCAATGCCTGGAATTACAGAAAGGATGGGTGGAGCTTTCTTGTTTTGTTTGTTTGTGGTTGTGATTTTTTTTTTCTTTTTCTCTTTGGAAACAAGCTGAAATGATGAGCCATTATTTAGAGCTGGCCCTTTGCCAGGCTGAAGTTTCAGAATTCCAAACAGCCTGGAGGCTGAACACAGGAGAGAGTAAACCTTGTGCTTTCACTCAAACATAAAACTAGTGCTGTTGCCTGGCTTTGTGGCTTCCAAGATAAAAAAAAAAAAAAAAAGGAGGGAAGGGGGGGTTGTTTTAGTCTGGATTGCTCCACGTTGAAGTCCTTCCCTTCCTCCCCTGCCACTGTCCACATGCCACAGCTTTAGAAGCAGCACAATCACAAGGCATGAGATTGGTCTTCATGATTTGGAGTTTTGAAAATGAGTTTTCAAGTGATTCCAAAAGGAAACTAAGAGGACTTTTAAAACTCCAGTGATGTCATGGGCTATTTCTGGATATTAAAGTCTCAAGCTGGTTTGGTGAAGAGCCCATGAATGGCAGTAAGGATTGGAATAGGTGAATAGAAATAGAAGGAAAAGATGACATTTAAGCCCTTTGAACATAGTCTTCTTGTTTAATCCTATGTTTCTCTCCAAGCTTGAAGCTGGCAACAGAGGTGGTACTAAAATAGGGGCAACTCTGCTGCCTAACAGGGGTGTTCTTGCCCTTCATTCTGGAATTCGATAAGTCAGACCACAGGGAAACTCCCTATATGCCTGACATAGCACTTGCCACATCTGATCCAATTAATTTTCAAGATAAAGTAATTGTGTGGATGGAGAAACCCCAATTTGGGATGGGGGCATTACAAGCTCTACCACAGACACCATCTGTGGTTGTGGTGATATCACATGGTGTCTGCCCTTCAGCTCCTGATAAATATTTAGGTGTGGATTTGCTGCAGAAGATTAAGCTGATTTTAGGCCACTGGCCAGCTGCTTTTCCTGATGTTCCTCCAGGCATTCCTGCTCAGTTTCCCTGCATTCCCTCTGACTCAGATCCAGGTAGACACAGTTTTCCTCCCTCTTGCTAACAGGACTCTGAGATCTGAGGGGCATCATGAAATATGTTCTGTATCCTACAGAGCTCCACTTCAACAAACTGTTCAAGTCTGAAGAATAACAAACTGGATTTGGGGTTGAAACAGAGTCTGGAAAGTGCCAAGTGGCCTCTTGATCATAAATGCAAGCACCTCTTGCATCATAAATGCATGCTGGAAGTACAGGATTTCTTTTTTCCTAAGCAGATATTGCATCTCCTCCCTCTAATTCTGCACATTTTGCTGGTATTCACAGATGGGAAGAATAGTAGTTGCCATGGATGGGAAGGGTTTTGGTTCCAGAACTGAGAGAGGGATGTGATGATTTTTTGTAAATTATTGAACTCTGATAGTAAAATAACATAATAAAACCATGCCCGGATTCCCAGAGTGACACATAAAACTGGCACTGCAAGGGGATGACATGCTAGACAGAGTAATGCTTGGAGTCTTCATTTTGATGAATGTATTTAATCAGACATCATGGATATATAAAAAATCATCAACTGGACTAAAAATACTCTGTGAACAAAGAGCCATAGAAAATAATGGGGTTTGGTGTTTCCCTTTGTTTACTCCAAGAGAAATTGAAAGTCTTCCATGTGTTTGGATTAGTGAAGGCAGAGAACCCCTAGTCTTGACTTACCAGTGGTTTCCAGCTGTGGTCCATGAACCTCTCTGCTGGGTGTGGGAAAGATCCTTGCCCATTGTTAGTCAGCTGAAATTCATAACACAGATGCCTCCAGCTCCACTAGTGCAATTTTACAGCTGCCAAGATGAAGAGGCCTGGAAATCACAAGGTCCAGAAGCTCAGCTGGTGCAGGCTGATAGTGCTCCATCCCTACGTCAGCAGACTTGGCTGCGTCTCCTTGGCTGTATCAGGAAAGATCTCATCATTTGCCTTCTTGCAGTTCTCTGTGCTCAGGGCTGCTCAACACAACGTGTTTAATCAAGCAGCTACATCTGCCAGGCAGACAAGTCTTCACTGCACAGCTATGGAGCATCTGAGGTCAATGTGACCTGAGCAGTGGTCAGTAAATCGGGGGATCATGTTGCCAGTCCTTATTCCCGCAGCGCCGGTGAAGTCCATGGCTTTGTGCACATTTCAGTTTTCATGGATCCAAAGGGTTGGAAAGGGGGGCACAAAGCCAGATGCTCTGCCTTTTTCTTTTATTTTTATTGTACAAAACATCTGTGGGAGAGGGAAGCTGGAGAGTGTTTGAGGATTTCTCCCTTAGGCTACCCCGAAACACAAACTGAACAAATGAACAACCTTGTCCTGAACCAGCCAGACTACAGTGCCTCTGGCACTTTGCATCATCCATTCTGCCGTGGGGCTTCCACAATGGAAACATGGGTTTTAGTGAAATAATGTTTTGGGAGAACTTTATTTTTTTCCCAGAAAGTTTCTTTCTGGTAAAGGAAATCCCTTCTTGGGGATATTCTACAGAGCCCACTGTAGGCGGTCAACCAATGCAGGTAGTGGATTCCATGTTGCTTGTGGAAGAAAATTATTCCTCAAAAGTGGGGAGTTTGGGAAGATCATAGTCTGATTCATCTGCTCTGAATCATCACCTGCATCCCTTTAATCCCCTTCCACTGGCCAAAGGAAATTGGTTTCCTAATTATGAACTTAGCATGATGTGACCCACCCAAACTGGCTACTGCCCCCAAGAAGATGTAGAAATTACGTAGGATGACTGGAACTTCAGGCCCTAATTGAACCAAAAGGGTTGTCCAGCCCTGGCACAGCTGCCCAGGGCAGTGGTGGAGTCTCCATCCCCAAAGGGATATAAAAGCCATGTGGATGTGGCACTTGGGTTTAGTAGTTTAGTGATGGCCTTGGCAGTGCTGGGGGCATTGTTGGACTCCACCATCTTGGGGGGCTTTTCCAACCTAAGTTATTCTGTAATTCTCTGATTCTATCAGAAGATCCATGAGGGCTGCCCCGCTCAGACACCTCCCCTGCTCACCAACTCCAAGTTGCCTCATAGAGGAGACAGGTCCAGGCATCCAAGGCTCTATCCCATCTCAGCAGACTCACCAGAGCCCAGCTTTTAGGGCAACTTCTCATCTTACAATTCATCTGTCCACAGGATTTAATGAGAATGGTACCTCTGGCACCTGTAGGTGAAGGTCCTGCTTTCTTCTCACAGTGCAAACCATGACTACTCACCAATTTTGCAGCTTGTCATTGTCAGCACACCATTCATTTGTGTGTCAGAGGAAGCATCCCCAACACAAAATCTGCATCCAAGCCAGCACTTGGTGCTGGTTCCTCTGAAGGGGAGTTGTCATATTTGTATCCAGACAGAGCAGAAAATGCCATGCTGCCAAAAAAAAAAAAAAAAAAAAGCAGCTCCAGATTGCAATTCCTTTTGCATACAAAGCTTTGGCGCATTGCTAAACAAAAATTACAACTTGTGGGTGGGCAAAGTTGGGCAAAGTTGATTCTGGTTTGGTTTAGGCTTGAAAAAATAACATGAAGCAGCAGGGAGATAGAAGAGCCAGTGGTAAAGGGAGGCAGGGTAAGCATCTCTCATCATCCTGAGAGCTCCTCATGGGAGCAGGAACCTTTTTTGCCACAAACCCCCATGTCACCTAACACAGAACCATCACTCTGAGGAGTTTTTCTCTGCTTTAAGGGAATATTAAGAGAAAAGCTGGGAGTGGGCAACTCTCTCTCTTCCAGTTCTGAGAAGGTCTTCCCTATCACACACTTGGGCTCCAGCATCTTATAGTGCTTTTGGTTCTTTTCTGAAGCCACACCAACAGCGCAGCACTACCACAAAATGACCCAAACTGTTTCCAGATCTAATCCCACAAGCCTCTAGAATAATCTGGCAGGAAGGACTGTGCTATGAAGACCTTTCAGTCTACTTGGACAGAAGAAAGCAAGGAGGCCTGGGCAAACAGCAGGTCAGCTGAACAACCATGATGATTTCCTCCCTAATTGGTGCTCCTTGCCCTGTGGAGCTCAATTCATCAAACTGAGCTTCTCCTGTTGGGGTGGACAACTCACCCCCAGCTGATGGGAACAGTTACACCAACCAGATACAACAGGAATAGCCTCAATCTTTGATTTTCATTCCAAGCTGGTGTCAGCGTATAAATAATGAAATCTGCACTCAGATTTAATTATTGCTAATTAAGTGAGACTGTGCAATAAGTCTACCTTGCCAGATCCTTATCTAAGAGCAGGGTTTGCATGGCCTGATGTTGGCCAGATGTTTTCTGCCGTGCATTAAAGAAAATAAACAGTCAAATACTTCTCCACCTACTGAAAGTGCATGTTTTGTCCACATCTGTTGAAAAGATTAATGAGTCCTCCTGAACTTGTTTTACAGCAACTCAGATTTGTAAATGACAAACATTCCTTTTTTTTTTTCCCAAAATATGTAACAAACTAAAAAAAAAAAAAAAATACTGTTGAGTTTTTAGAATTAGCAAAACTAATCAGCATAAAAGAGGAAATCTGGATAAAAGTGAAATTTAACCTCAAAAGGGAACTTATAACAATTAAAAGGTTTTGTCCTAAGGTTTTCCAGGTTAATCTGTAATTTGATGTTTTCATTATTGCCCTTTGAAAAATGCAGAAGTAGAGCAGGACTATAAAACACTGTTCCATCTGGAATGACAGTGGGAAAACGTGTGTATCATCTCCCTTCTCCAGGCACACTGCTCCACCACTCAGCCAGGGCATCAGTCACCCACACTTGGATTCCAGCACTTTTGTCACTTCGACCCTTTGTCACCAAAGCCTTCCCAGCAAATAAAACTGTGACAGCCTGGCTTGCTGCTGTCCCAGACCTGACCCACCCTCCAAGGGCATTGCCCTGGACTGTTCAGCTGTCCTCAAGTTCCTCTTGGCAGTGACTCCCAGAGGACCTCAGTCAGATGAAGATGGAGCAAGAGGGAACCACTGAGGAGGAGCAGCTGTTAAATTATTTAAATTTTCACATGATTTGTCATTTTTGGCCCATGAAATTTTTGCCCATTTTGCTGTGTGGTCTCTGAGGCTTCATTCACCCTCTTGAGCTGTTCTAAATGGAAAGAGGGTTCAAGGAGCTCATATTAAGGATTAAATTCCCTCTCTCTCTTTTTTTTTTTTTTTAATATTCCAGGGATAATTAGGTGATCTTTAGGGTCTCTTCCAACCTAAGCCTTTCTATAATTATGTGAGTCTATGGTAATAGCCAAGGCAGGGAGCAAGCAGGCACACAATTATGGACATTTCCCACCACTGTGTTTGGACACAGAGGGAAGTAAAGACTCCTGGAATTAAGTCCAAGCTGGTGGAGAAGATCTGGTGAGAACCAACAGTAACTTCAGGAAGATGGACCAGAAGCTGGAGGAACTCTGTAAATGTGAGGCTGAATTAGGAACTGTGATTTTTATGACCAAATCAGACAGAATCTGTCTTTCATTTTGATACATCTGCCTGGCTGGGTCTTTTTTTTAGGGTCTTTGTCTTGCTCTTTTAAGAAGGCACCCCTGAGGTCATGGGGGGATGTAGCCAACCAGGGGATCCTGGAACAGGTACAACTCCATCCTGTACTGGGGGGAGGAGGAAGAGCTTCTGATCTGCATCTGTCAGACCAGCACATCCCACTAAGCAGAAAACAGAAAATATTATAAGGGAAACATGGCCCCTGTTTCTCTGACAGAGAGCAGAACAGCTCAGCTGTGCAGTAGGAGGTGCTTTCTGCTGGAATAGGTTGTTTGTAGCAGTTTGACACAACACTGGAGATCACACAAATCCTTGTTCTCCATATTTCCAGCGTTGTATTCAGTTTACTTTCTTTCAATCAGATAAAAGACAGCCATGGACTTGAGTCAGCTGAGAGCAGTGCCTAAATGCCTGTCTCAAATCCTCAACGTGCTGCTGAGTGCTGAGATGAAGCTGAGTAATCCTGGAAAATAAGGATGTGGAATTGGGGGTACTTAGGTCTGTTCCAGACTCAGCAGGTGAGTCTGGGTGAGAATCATCCATTTGCATGATAAGAGTTAGTCACCTTCAGATTGCTTTAATCATCCATGAAGAGCTATATAGACATGGGAGAGGGTGATGCATCTCCTCCTAAACCGGATTATCATCAGTCTGTCAGGAGAATTTTCCCCTGGAGGCACCAGTTTCTCATTTTTCACTCTAATGGAAGGTCACAGTAACTGGCTTAGAGTGAGACATCTCATTTTAGATTTCTGCAAGTTAAGGGAGACGAATACCCCCATGTATCCTCTCCTTGCTGCCATATCTGTAAAATGAGAATAGTGTAAAATGAGAATAATGGCAACTCAGGGAACCTTCAGCAGTGAGTGGTTGAAGGCACTAAGAGAGCCTCATGGGACAACATGAAATTCTTGGTAATGAAGTGTCTTGGTAATGAAGATGTCACCCCAGCTTTCATCAAGGCAGATAAATCTTTGCTCACTAGATCAGACCTCATCAGTAGCTTTGCAAATCAAGATACCCAGGACTGCAGTGAGCAGGAGTCTTCAAGTCCTCCTCTAATTATGGCCTTGATTTAGGAGGATGGATGGTCTTTAAAGTCCCTTCCAACCCAGACCATCCTGTGATTCTCTGCCCACAACAACCTGCAAGGTGACTTCACTGCTGTGTTCCCCTGGAGGATGCAGCTGCAAGCTTTCTGACTTCAGAGTGGTTGTTGTTTGTTTGCTGTTGTCAATACAGAGAGGCAGGGATGGTATGGATGAAGCCCAAGGGAAACCCTCTGCTAATATCCTACCCTGAAATGACAGGAAGGTCACAGCTAGTTCCTTGCATCTGCCAGAGCCAACCCCCCTTTCCCATCCCTCCCCCTGCTCTGGGGACAGACACACCACCAGTGCCAGAGTCAAGCTCATCCCAGGGTCATCAAAATGCTTCTGAAGAATAAATTTTCTGCTGCAAGGAGCCAGATTGCACAAACAGGCAGATGTTTGCAAGCAAATGTCCCAAGGAAGACTGAAATCCCCAGACACGTTTTTTTTTTTTTTCGTAGCTCACATCTCAACCGCTGTCAGGATGCTCAGATCACTCACTGGAGACAAAATATATAGAAACAACCAGCAGAGACAATAAGAGGTGGAAATTTCCAAACCATTCCTTCCCTCATGGTGAGAGATGAGGTTTGCTTACAGGGTGCAGCAGGGTTCTCAAATCCCACCAGAGACTGGGGCCTTGATACCTACAGAGACAAGGAAAGTCTGCTCCTAATCTGACAACAGGTAGATAAAATATTGTCATCCAGAAGAGAAAAGGACATTGCTGCACTCCTGCATCTGATTTGTGCCAGATGGTGGGGACAACCCACCTCTGCCATCCAAGGTGGCCACAGCCAGTTCTGTCCCTTTTGGATAACCCTCTTTTACTTCTACAATGCATCCTTGTTCAACAAACAGCCCAGCTTTTCTTTGCTCAGGGGGAGTTCAAAGACACATTTCAATGCATTCACACTGAACCATCTCTTCCTCGTCACTTCCAACACAAAGAACCATCTGTCAATAGGTCTCTGTAATAGTCCAAGAGGCTGAAATACTTTTCAAGACTCCAGATTGGGCTTTGCAACATTTCCTGACATCCAGGAAATCAAAGCTGGAATAAATGGCTAAGGGCTTCTCCTAAAGACCTGTGAGATCCTTGTAAAAGCACAGCTCTCCTCTGCCATCATCCACAGAAGTGGGATGACTTATGTAGCTCCAATAGACAGATAATCATAAGGATACAGATGCCAGGGTACTGCATTCATCCCTCCTCCTGGGAAACTGTTCAGGTTTGTGTATACAACATAAATAATATGCAATCATAAAATTAGCATTTTGGTTGTTTGCACATATGTTTGCAGTGCATTTATGTGAATTCCCTCAGTTCCTCAGTCCAATGAGTCAAACAGAGTTGACTTTCCCACCATCTGCATGGAATATCTGCAAGAGAAGTGCAGTTGTGTCACACAGATGTAGACCCGTGGACATCTCACAACAGAGGATTTTCTTTCCCAGCACGAGCCAGAAAGTACTACTGTGCAGTCCCCTTTCAGCCCTCCTTTTCCCCAAGTGCATTTAGGACACAGCTCCTTATTTGGGGCTGGTTTGGCACTTTGGAGCATCCTGGCTCTAAGTAGTGCCACCTCTCATGCTGATGGATGTGAGTACTGAGAGCTCATGAACCTGTTACAGTGGGGTTTGATTCTTCTGTTTTGTGACAATCTCAGTCTCTCCCCAAAGGAAAAGGGTGACATGTGTTAAAGTTAGAAATGATCCTGTCCATATTTGCAGGTGCTTCAAAACTTCCTGATATTGTAGCATCCAGAACTGCACATGGTGCTGTGCCAGGGGAGGTTCAGGTTGGATATCAGGAAAACTTTGTTCACCCAGAGTGTGGTTGGGCACTGGAACAGAGAAATGGTCACAGCATCAACCCTTCCTGAATTCAAGAAGTGTTTGGACAACGCTCTCAGGCACATTGTGGGATTCTTGGGGCTTTCCTGTGCAAGGCCAGCAGTTGGACTTCAGTGACCCTTGTGGATCCCTTCCAATTCAGGATATTCTATGATTCTATGATCCTTCTTCTGCAGAATTTCTCCACTTCTGCCCTCTCCACGGGTTTCGTAGTTCTTCCTGTGCATTTCTTTTTTGCAGCTGGTGCTCCCATTCCTCCAGAAAAACCTTTCCCACGTCTTCAGGCGGCAGAAATTGCAAAAAATATTTTATTCAGCCTCTGAAGGGACTGGCAAAAATTGTGTCTGACAAAGATGGCTTCATAAACAGGGTCAGGGACCAGTTGTACCCAAGGAGCTGGCCCTGGAGCAGGTTTCATTTCAGCAGATGTGAGCTGCCATCCCAGCTATGTGGGCCTGATGCAAAGGGCTGTGTGAGACCTTGGTGAGTCACCCTGGCTATATTCAGTCACCCATGATTTAATCTCCTGAAACCATTGCCTAAACAAAACTAGTTTTCATTTCGCTTCATGTAACGCAATTCATTAATGTCCCCAGACCACTTGTTGGCTGAGGAATCGGCTCCCCTGGATTCTGGAATGGACCTTGGATGGCAGTCCAGGGCCTGTCTGTCAACCTGTTGTCTTTCCAAACAAGCCTGGGATGGGCAGCCCAGCCAAGCAACCCAGTGCCCAGATAGTGGGGCGAGACTGCCTGGAGCCGTCCATGAAATATGCTTGGGAGGAGTCCGAAGCTCGAGGCCAAGGCTGGTTAGGGAATAAAAAGGTCCTATTTTGGGTGCTCTTGCTGAACATTCCACTTGGAGGAATTTCCTCCTTGTAAGAAGGAACGTGAAATGGTCAGACACCATTAAACTGGCAATTTTGTATTTTGATTTTGTGTGTTGTCTATATATAACCAGAAATCTGTATGGCAGGTCAGGTGGTGAGGAATGACCTAAGGATGACTCTCAACCACATCATCCTGGTGCATTTTCCTGCTTAAGAAAGCAGAGTCTCACATACTTCACAGGCTGGGATGGAGCTTTTTGTTCTTCTTTTCTCTACCTGTTACCAGAACTTCCTGAGAGGTTTTCATATATAATCTGTAAAGTGGAAAAAGAGAAAGAGCGAGAGAAAAGGAAAGGAGAAAGAAGAAGGAAAAAATGAAGAAAGGAAAAATGAAGGGGGAAAAAGGCAAGAAAGAAGGAATGAAAGAAGAAAGGAAAGAAGAAGGAAGAAGAAAGAGAAAAAGAGGAAGAGAGAAAGGAAGAAAGGAAGAAAGAAAGAAAGGAAAGAAAGGAAAGAAAGGAAGAAAGAGGAAGAAAAAGAAAAAGAAAAAGAAAAAGAAAAAGAAAAAGAAAAAGAAAAAGAAAAAGAAAAAGAAAAAGAAAAAGAA
>JAWWLV010000144.1:70921025-70940849 GCA_035041135.1 Platyrinchus mystaceus
AAGAAAAAGAAAAAGAAAAAGAAAAAGAAAAAGAAAAAGAAAAAGAAAAAGAAAAAGAAAAAAAAAGAAAAAGAAAAGAAAAAGAAAAAAAAGAAAAAGAAAAAGAAAAAGAAAAAGAAAAAGGAAAAGGAAAAGGAAAAGGAAAAGGAAAAGAAAGAAGAAAACAAGGAGGGAAAGAAGACTTCCAAACCTCCAGGACAACAGCAGCTCCTACTGCTGCAGGTCATTCTTCTTCTGGGCTTATCAGTCTTTTCTGAAAGTTAAACTGTGCATGGTTTAGATTTCACACACCAGCTTTAGCAGCATGACACCAGAGTAGCTAAGGAACCATGAGACCTTTGCAAAACCCTTGCTATTTCACCTTTTATAATAAGTAAAATAAAACCAATCTGAGGGCTTCTTGCCCCAAAGCAGGTCAGGTTCATACTTTCCCCAGTATTAGTCTTCCATTGACTGAAGATGTGTGAGGAAACATTAAAAATTAGACTGTTTGGTCAATAATAGGAATTCCAGATTTCTATAGAAAAGGCCCAGAAAAAAAAAAAGAAACACAAAACCTTGTCTTGCATGTCCATGATGTCAAAATAAACTATAACAAATAACAATTGACTGCTCCATGAGTCTGTAAAGAGCCAGACTTACCACCTAACGAGGCACAGAGAACTTTTCCATGTCTTTTTATAACACCCTACTCTGCAATTCGGTGTCGCTGCTTAATAAGTTCAAAATTGAACCATTTTTCCCTGACAGAAGAAAAGGCTAAATGGTCAGATCCCATTCTGTTACCCACTTTGAATAGGAAATTGCTCCTTAATCAGCCTCCTCCGTGCAATCAGGGCTGAAAAGTAAGAGGCAGCCTCCCTGAGGGTCTGTCACGTGGAGAAAGGAAACTCCACACAGGAATACCTTTCCTGTCTCGCCAGGATTCGGGGAGCAGGTTGATCTCTGGCAACCACACCAGGTTAATGGAGGATTGCAGAGGTAGAAAAGTGGCAAAACAGCTTGAAGGGGTGTTTTTCTCTGGGAATCCAGTGTTCCTGACTCCCTGATGGAGTCAGATGGGTTGGTGATCACCCAAACAACTCCAAATCCACTCTGGTGCTGTGTGCAGGTATCCAAGGTTTTGGCCTTGTTTCCCTTTGATGTTGGGCATCCCTCCTCTAAACTGCTTGACATCCTGATTAACACAGACACTTAACTCTGTAAATACCTTTATGGCAGTCCTTACCTCCATGCCAGAGGCTGAAGGCTCTCCATAAACATGGATGTCCTCAATGCTGGCTTGAAGAAAAAGACCATCAGAGTTGCTTCAGGATGCTCAAGTCCTTTTTTATTGTAACAGAACTGCTTTTATTACACCAGAAATTAGTCCATTGGTTTTCAAACAGTGATACTCCAACCCACAGCCCAGTCCTGGGCCCAGGCTGGGCTCAGAACCAGTAATCCCATCCCCAGGATTTGAGGTACTTCCCAACCAAGCAGACCCCAAACAGCAGTAGGTTTTCAGCCCTGCCTTTCCACAGTTTTCATTTTCTTGTGAAGATCAAGCATTCTGAAATCCACTGATGGCATGAAAACAAAAGAGCCCCAAAACATCAGTAAAATGGCCAATCTGTAAGATGACCAAGAGAATGTAGCACAGACCACTCAAATTCAACACAGGTCAGATAGAGAAACAGGCAACCAACACGGACAAGTGGACTCAACTGTTGCTGGAAGTGTTCAAAAATGTGTGGATGTGACATTGGGGGACAAGGGTTAGTGGTGGACTTGGCAGTGCTGGGGGAACAGTTGGGTCTGATGATCTCAGAGGGCTTTTCCAGCCTCAATGATTCTGTGGTTCTGTGTAGTCAGACACACAGTGCATCGGGGGTTTTGCCATGGGCAGAAGGTTTGTAAGTGTTGTCATCAGAGATCACAGTCCCTTATTGATCTGCTGAAACATCCCAGAAATTGTCCCGTTTTTTCCTATGTGACTTGTCATTTTTGAACACTTTCAAGCTGTCAGAACTCTTTTAGTAGCACTCTGCAGTGTCATCTTCTCAACCTGCAGGTCCTGAAAAACTGAGCTCACAAAAAAAAAAAAAAACAACTGAAAACAAACTAGTGACAACTCAGTGTATGGGTTGTGGGACTGGCTATGGTGTGATGTTCTTTGCAGGTTCTTTGACTTTGTTTGTGAACAAGGAGAGTTCAATAAACATCCACCAAAGAGATCAGATAAGAGGTTTATTTAACAACATACTGCTCCATGTAAGAAGTAAATAACAATGCAATATAACTGTGCTGTGGCCAATGCATACACCATGCTGGCATGAGATGTGTGTGAGTGCAAAATAACAAGTGAAAAAAAATGGATACTTAAAAGCAAAAAAAAAAAAAAAAGTATTTCCAGGGATGCTTGCAGGTAATTCACAAACCACGGCACAAAATCCTAACCTTGGGGGTTTTGTTTGTTTGGGGTTTTTTTGACTTTTTTGGGGTTTCTTTGCAGTTATTTGTGTCAGAAGCAAACTGTGTGGTGGATAGTTTATTACAGAAACATAGAATCATGGAATGGTTTGGGTTGGAAGGGACTTTAAAGACCATCTCATTCCAACCCCCTGCCATGGGCAGGGACACCTTCCACTAGCCCAGGTTGCTCCAAGACCTGTCCAACCTGGCCTTGAACACTTCCAGGGATGGGGCAGCCACAGCTTCTCTGGGCAACCTGTTCCAGGGCCTCCCCACCCTCACAGCCAAGAATTTCTTCCTGACATCCAATCTAAACCTACCCACCCTCCTTTACCCATCCCAGCTGATACAGCCAAGCAAAAGGACAGCTCTGCACACAAGTTTCTCATCCATCACGGGGTGTGTGCTTCTGTTGGGAACAGATGGATTGTGGCAGCTTGTATTCACACCCACCCCCGTGTTTCATGGAGTTTGACCCAAGGAGAGAGAGAATATTCAGGCACTAACACACCTTCAACAGAACTCATGTCTCCTTGCAGCGCTGCCGTGGATCCCCACGCTCTGGAGATTTCCAGGAAAGTGCTATCTGTGGTGGAAAAACCACCCTGTGCACACTCAGCTGCTCTGCCTTTGTCAGGCAAGCAATAATCCCCACTTCTCTCCACGACACCGCCAAAATAAACAAAAAAACAGAAAAAAGCCCATCACCAGGCAGCTTTTACAACATGGATCGAAACTTCACATCATCCCTTCAGCCTCACGTGCTCTCTCCAGGACCTGGCACAGATTCACAAGGCTTTGGACCCTTTCCTCACTCTCCCTTGTTGGGTATCACAGTTTGTGCAGCCTGGCCACCCTGGGCAGAGGATTTTCCCTGCTAATCCTCCCACCCAGTTGTTGGGTGGATCGTGGGTCACGGGAGCCGTACGTGCCGGGGCCAGAGCGGGGAGTGGGTCCTGCTTCCGTGGGAAGGCTGTTCTTCACATCCTCCTCCCTCATTTTCCGTGTCCCCATGAGTTAGGGTGAGTTTCCAGACTGGCCTTGGAAGGGTGGAGGGGAAATCAGAGCTGTTCCTTGTCCCCACGGGACAGCACTGCAGGTATTATAGTTTGGTCTTTGCCTTTAAATCCAGATGGCTTTAGGATTTAATTAGTAAGTTGTTTGTGATTTTTTTTTCCCCTCCATCTGAAAACCAAATCTGCTCCAATCTTACACGGAATGCATGCAACATGTAATTTATAAACTCCTGGAGTACGACCAGCGGCACAAATGGAAGTGGTGACCAGGAAAACCCTTCCAATGAAAACCAAACAAGCTGTGACCAGGCTGGTTTTTGCACAAAGAATGTCAGGGTTCATTGCAGCCCCAGTTTTAGGAAAGGATTGCAACAGGAACCCTTCTGGCTCAGCAAAAGGGAAACAGCAATTGAAAAGTGTCTTTCAGCAGACAGAAGTGAGATGGTTTTGTGAGCAGATGCACCGTCAGGGAAAAGCCACATTGACTTCAACTCTAGGCTGAACCAGCCCCTAATGATCACACAAAGAACATCCAAGGCAGAAAAAAATCTGACAAGTTTTAGTAGGAAATAACTTTTTATTTCATTTTGGAACATTTGGCAAATGCAGCCAAGACTTGCATTTGAACACCTCTTTTGAATGTTTTTCTCTATAGCCAAGGTTCTCTGGTGGCCTTTTGCTTTCCAGAACATCCCTCTGTTTCTTTGCCCACCCCTTCAAAAAGGGAAGACTTTCTGCCCTTGAGTTGGAAGGGCATCACAGGAGGTGCAGTCTGATTGTGAGGCCAGAGAACATCACAGAACCGCAGTGAGATGCACCTGAATAAAGGCTCCTGGGAGGACCTGGAGCAGTTTCTGTGGACACAGAAGAGTATTGAAGCCACCAAACCAAAATTATTCACTATGATTCAAAGTGTTTTGGTACAGAATAATTCAAAGACTGTATTATCCCAGAAAAAATCAACCTCAGGATGATACTCAGCTCCTCGTTTCTGTTTTGCATAAGGAGAGAAAACACAGTGATGGCAGAACCAGGAAAACCACAGCAATTTTAGCCCATGCACGAGCGCTTCCCTTTGAAAAATAAAAGTTGCCTTGAAGTTGAATGCTCAGAATTCAAAGAATCCAGGCCAAATTCAGATCACTAAGGATGATTAAGGATTTCTCTGAAAATTGAAAACCCCAGTCTGTTGACATTTTTATGTGTATTCAAGACTAGCAGATGTAAGGGGGAAGGTTACCTCCGGTGATATTTAAAAAAAAAAAAAAAAATTACTCCAGAAAACATAACTCTGGCCTTATTCTGGGAATTGCTACATATTTCTTGAAAAATATACAAGAAATTGTGTATTTGCCTCTCAGGCTGGGGGAGGACACAGTGTGCAGACAAAGCAGTTTTGAAGTGGTTCACTGTGTCTGCCTGGAATTGCAGCAGGGTTTGGGGCTTGATGGTTTCTTGGCTTTTTTTTTTTTGTTATTATTATTTTTTAACCATTAATGATGCTACTGCGTGTTTTGGGACCTATTAACTGTGAACAGATGTGGGCTTATCAATGCTCCAGCAATGCTTTCTACTGTTTCAACTCCCTTGAAAACCAAGGGCTTGTGCTGCTTCGTGAGTAATAGAGTGGGTTTTACTTTTCAGTTGGAAAACTTACAAGTAGAAATTTGTTCTGAGGTGACAGAGGAAGGTTTTTGGGTCATAGAACCCCCAGGATTCCCACACTATCAGAAAAGCAGGCTGAGATTCGCTCACCCTGAATGAAATCCGCCTCTCCCCACCTTTAGGACACCCTTAGCTGTCCCTAAAAACAGTCATGGATGTGGTAAATGATGGAGGAAAACGAAGAGGGGTGATGGAGTAGAAATGCTGCCATTCCAAGTGGCTGAGGCATCTCACTGAAAGCCATCCCTGCACATTTTATGGTAGACACACAAAAATTTGCCCACCTTGGCTTCCAGAAGACTCTTCAGCTGGGCTTGCCTCCCACTCAGCACTGATGCTGGCTTGCAAAGGGGTTGGCTTAGAGGAGAGGGGGGCAAAGAGGAGCTTTTCTGAAATGTGCTCCAGAGTCTAAATAGCAAATGAAGTCTTCTGAAAACCTGGCTTTGATGGTGGGTGACAAGCAGGTGAGCATTTGCCTGAGAGCTTTAGAAAAACCAAGCCTGTGATGCTGAATAATTGAATATATAGAGAGAGAAAAGAGCTGATCTCTCAGTGACATTCTCCCCCAGCACTGCAAAATCGCTCTTGGTGACACATTTTCCAGAATCCATTTCCATGTTAGACAAAGGCTCGTGCTTTCAACCTGCACAGGGGGGAAAAGATGAGAGCAGAGACAGCATCCTGCTTCTCGGGCAAAAGGCTTCCAAAACGGCACAGTCTGGACTAACACAAGGACGGGTGGTTGCAAAGTCCCAAGTTGTGAGTTCACACTGCTGGGCACAGCTTAGGGGTCCACCACAGGATGGTGGTGGTGGTGAGATATTTGTAAGAGTGATGGCAGAAATGCAGGCAGTGGCCACAGGGCATAGAAAAGGCGAGATTTGTACTTTTTCTTTTAGGTCAACTTGTGCAGCTAAAAAGCAAACACACAAACCCCCTCATGTTTATAGCAAATAGTCCTTTTTCCAGGTCCTGAAAGCATCTTTCTCATTAAACCTTCCAGTAATAGCTGAGGCTGGGGGGAGATGTTATCTCTTCCATGAGATGCAGCCTGAGGAAATAAGATTCTTTGTTTAGGACTTGCTAATCTGACTTCCTTCCAACCACAGTCCCTGTACCCTTCATTTATTAAATTTTGTTATCAAACTTATTGGGGCAGAAATCCCCAAGTACATTTCTTGCAATTACTCCTGTTGGCTGAAGATCTTCCCAAAAGAGGCATTGACCCTGAAATCCCGAGAGCCAGACTCCCCATTCTCAGTTCCTTAATGTACCTGCTGTAGCTGCTTATTTTTGTGCCACAGAGACAGGGAACACTGCTACATTCCTTGCTGGACCAGCTTCTCCTCGGTAAAAGGGCAGAGCAATACCAACCCTACAAATGCAACTGGTTTTCAGGGGTGTAAATAGGATTGGGACTTGCTCCAGGTGCAGAGCACTGGAGAATCTGACACAGGGAGCAGATCCAGGGACATCCATTCCCTTTCTTCCTCCATGTGTGTTTCTCATTGCTTTGACTCCCTGATATCGGTGCTGGTTTGTGCCAAAAGGCACAAAAAGTGGAGGATGAAAGGCCAGGATCAGGTGCTTTGGAGAGAAGAGAGTTCCTTTGCAATAGAGCAAATTATTCTCTTCATTGCAGGGAGTGAGAGATTCACCCCCTGCATCTGAAAGTACTTCTTAATCTAAATGGAGATCAAAACCATGTTCTTACATTAGCAGAGAGAAGACACTGACTGTACCCATTAACTCTCTGAAGGTGCATAATTAGGGTCTGGACTTAGAACAAGAGCTTTGGAATGAGAACTAAGGCAGGAGTTCAAGAGGAGTTTTGCAGGGCTGTGTCAAATACCCTCTTCATCCCTAAATCTTGCAATCCCGCCTGAGTGACGTGGCTGAAGGCTCTTGCACCATGAAAACAAATGACTGGACTGAGTTCAAGACCCAGCAGAGGAAGTCTTTTCTCTGCTGTTAGCTGGAGGTGAGGCTAGATGTTATTCTTGTGATTAAAAGCTGTTAAAGTTGACTGTGTGTTTGGGGTAAACAGTCACACATTTCCCGTGCCACCAGTCAGGCTGATGAGGTGTGAGCTGTGTGCCTCCCGAAATTGTTGAGCCATACCATGGACTGATGCTCGTGCTGCAATGCCCCATCCTCCACAGGGACATGAGCAGCACCAGAGTCCCACCAGCTTTATTCTGGAGTGGATAACGGGTGGGAGGAACTTCCTCCCCCTAAGCACATACACACTGTCATTAGGTTATTAATAGGGACTCCAGGGCTTCAAAGTAACAGCAGATTCTGTAATAAACTTATCAGCTGCCTTCAGGCTGTTGTCTACAAATCCCAGAGGGGAAAATGGTCTCTGGATTGCCTTGCAGCCCATGAAAAGTAATTAAGAAATCAGAACTATTGTCAGCAAGCTGAAGTTTGCTATTCGGAAATCTACTACTCAGCAGAAAGCACTGAGGTACCTGCAAACCAAGAAAAGTGTTGAGAACTTGCCAGAAAAAAATGAATTTACAAAAATTAGAGCTTACAAAAAAAAGAATTACCTAAATCAGCATAACCCTCCGTTGAACTTTTAGTTCTAACACCTTCACTTAAGCAGAATACTGCAGAGAATATGCATTTCTTCCTCCCAGAGCGCCACAGCCCCCGTGGGACAGCTGCACTCCTGCATCCCCTGCCATCGATGGGCAGGCTCTGATTTTCACCCTCTGTGACCTTCTGTGAAAAACACCAAGCACTTTGTTTTTTCCCCTGGTGGTGTGAAAAATCCCCGGCAGAAATGACAGGTCTGGGATTCAGATGGGTATTGCTGTTGAGTGTTGTTTTTTTTTTCAGTGTCATTTACAGCCTGTGCTGATTTTCACGGGCTACCTGCTATCAGATGTGTGTCTGCTTCTCGCTCTCTCTTTACCTTGTAGCTGAAAATGTCACCCCCTTTCAGGCAGAAGTTCTTTTTTTGCTCCCTGTGCGTCAGACACTTTGCTGCTGGAACAGTGAATTTCCCTCAGCTGACACCTTCACTCAGGTAGACCTGAGGTGTCTGTAAGGAATTAAAACAATCCCCATTAATTTTCAGATAGAAATCATGGGATAGGTTGGGTTGGAAGGGACCTTTAAAGGTCATGTAGTCCAACCCCACCCTGCAATGAGCAGGGACACCTTCTACTGGACCAGGCTGCCCCAAGCCCAATCCAACCTGGCCTTGGACACTTCCAGGGATGGGGCAGCCACAGCTTCTCTGGGAAATTTGTGCCAGGGCCTCACCACACCTCATCTAACCCTGCCCTCTGGCACTGGGAAGCCATTCCCACTTGTTCTATCCCTCCATTCCCTTGTCAACAGTCCCTCTCCAGCTCTCTTTGAGCCCCTTTAGGCATGTGGGGACAGAAAAGTGAGAAACTTGTGAGGAGAACAAAACTGCTCGTGCTGGAGTGACAAATCCAAATGGCTGAGCCTCCCCTGGCAAGCAAGGGAAGGTGCTGCCCAACCCAGCTCCTCTGGAAGCAGCTGGAAGGAGAGGTCATTCACCAACACTGAATTCCTGTGGCGGGTGAATTTTTGAGAACTAATAGTCTCTGCCCATCTTCTGTGCAGGGAAATTCCTGAAGTAACAGAGAAATTGGGCTGCAGGCACAGGTCAGAGAGCACCAGACATATATCCTGCATTTTACTGTACCCTTCTTCCCAGCTCAGCATCATTAACAGTCATAACATTAACATCATAAACAGTCCAAACAAGGCACAAAGATGACTGGTGTCCTTCTGCATCAGGATAACACCCCTCAACAAGGGGATCATCCCTGATGAACCATTAAATTTGCCTCTAGGGGACAACTCTCATACTTTGATAGCCCTGGTTGGATGCCTCTTCAATGAATTCTTCCTTCCATAATTCCATTCCCTTGCTTTCTGAAGCTGTGTAAATGTTGGGCATCTTGCAGTGAGGGTGCCACAGGTGACAGGATGTTTTTTGTCTCCTTTCCATTTCTTTTCACACTGTTGCCAAAAAAACCCAAAACCAACAAAAGCAAAACAACAGAAAACAAACAAAACCAAAAACAAAACAAACAAACAAAACCCACATTATTGGCCTTTTAAAATTTTCTTTGTGTTAGATATGAAAAGAAATTAATTCTCATTTCTCAGAAATGGGTGAAGTTTTATCTGAAATCTCACATCCAGTCTAGGGATTTCTCTTTAAGAAAGCCAGAAATGAATTGGAGGAACTCCAGGGTTCAGGTGTGTTAAAAAGTGACTTTAATGAATCACTGGGAAAAAAAAAAAACTACAGCTTTTTTAGTCTAGAAATAAGAAGACAAGAGAGGATTTAATGGTCTGCTCATCTAAAACAAAAACAAGAACAAAACAAAACTGCATATAAAAGGATGGATCATTGTTATTTGTGCCCAGGGAATTCCTTTTGGGGCAGGACACAAATTAATTAATTTCCTTTGCAGGAAAAGAAACTTTGGTTAAAGATGAAGCCAATCTTCCTAAGTATTTTCTTCCAACACTAAATTTTATCTCTCTGTATCATACATTTCCCATCCAATGTGTGAGGTTCCTCTAGACAGTGATTCTCCTCAGTTAAATATAAAATGCTCAAGAATAAATGACACATCAGTTACATTTTGCATCCTCCTTTTTTTTTACTAGGAGAAGGAAGGGTTCATTGTCTTTTTTTAGGGAAAAGTATAAAATCAGAACATTTTTCACAACTTCAAAAGGAAAATAAGGATGTTCGGAAAAGGCAAAAAAATCATGGGTTGTTTTTTTCCCCCCACCTAATTTGTTTGGGGAAGAGGATCAAGGAGGTTTTTGTGTTGAACACCAGGTTTCACCAGCACAGGTTTAAAAATCCTGCTGCCTTGGTGGCTGAGTGATGCTGGGTCTATGCTGGGCACACTGGGCTCCAGGCTCTGTTCCCATTTCAGCCACACTTCTCCAAACCCAACACAACACATTTCCGTCCCAGGTGACTCTCTCCTGGCCTTTTTTTTCTCCTCTCTGACCCTTGCTGCCCCAGGAACCAACTCTTTGATCTGTTTGACTCTTCAAAATCACACATTTTTCTCCTTTTCTTGTTGCACCTTCTCAGGACAGATGAGTAAGAGGACAAACTGCTGCTTGGACTTGTGATCCTTTTCCCGAAATGGGGAAGGATTTAAAACTGCATTAAACCACCCTGGCATGGACTGTGGGGCTGTGGGCTCCCCTTTGACTGAGAGTAGGTGTAACCCAGAAGCTCCAGAGTGACAGAGTATCTAAAGTGACCTCCATCCCACTGTTGCATGGCCACCAACCCAGCTCACTGATGTGCAATGAATGGGGTCCCCGGGACCACTTTTAGGGTGGTACCTGTCCCACCTGCCTCCTTTGGGCTGCAATGAGGTCAGCCCTCTCCTGCTTTTCTTCATTTTCTGGGATGAAGCAGCCAGACAGGACAACCAGAGCCCTATCTATGACCCAGACATGCCAAAGGGAGCCAGCTGGCCCGGTGGGCAGCGTTCATCATCCCTTTTTGCACAGATTTTCCCTGTCTGCAGGCAGGGATGTGCAGCTTGGCATCCTCCCAGGGCTGAGCTCAGTGCCTTCTCTACAGCTGGATCGTTGGTATAAATCAGATTCTTCAGTTTCTCTCTCTTTTCTAAAGATCAGATCCTTCCCTCTCCCCATCCCTGCTTTCTGGTCCATCATCCAGCTCTGAGCATGATGGAGGATTTCTCTCCAGAAGGACTGTTATTCACCCCTGTGTGAAGCTCTACGTTTGGAAACTTCTTCGAGGGTTATAACAGAGGTAACCTGGAAAGTATAACTCTTAAAAAAAGCAAATTGCCTTTGTTCTGCCAAAATCCTTTTTATTTGGATGGGGAGAGAAATCCTCCATCGTGTTCAGAGCTGGATGAGCTTTTCCCCATCCAAGCAAAAAGTTTGAAATGGTTGCTGCCTGAACAGATCTCTGGGAGCCTCAGACATTGTGACAGAACTTTTGCAGGGCTCTGTGAAGTCCCTAGACCTGTGGAAGGCCAGATGTTCAGTAATTATAACAACATCCCACAGACATACGAATCAGAATAGCTCCAGTGAGGATACCACTCATCTGCTAAATGAACAAATAAAATTACGTTTGTTTTAGTGGTATTGATTTGAAGTAGCCAGGGAGCTTCTGTTCACTGCTCTAGAAAATAATAGAAAATAATAGAAAACTTGCATCCCTGTAAAGTAAGGAAACTGAGGAATAAAAGCACTGTGAGCAGCTCTCTTCCTTTGAAACCTCTTTTCCTCAGGAAATAAGGCTGTACAATCACACTGTGCATTTTATCTGCCTTCCTGTGTCAGCCCTAAAGCAATTCTAGCCCTTTTCAGAGTGTTAAACAAATTTGACAAGCAATGTAAAGCCTGAAAAATATCATGGCTTATTAAAGATAAAATTTACATAAAAATACTATGTGGGAATGCTTTCCAGTGCCTCTGTGACATGACTAAGGGAGTCTGCAGCTTGTCTCACTTCAGATATTCTCCACTCTAAAGAGCTGGACAATATCTGGGCTCCCTCTTTGTATCCTTCTTCCCTTTGAGCAAGATGCCCTCCAACCACATGACCAGGATTGCTCTTTAAGGAAAAAAGAGCTTTTATTTTCTGCTAATCCTTTTCAGCCCAAAATGGCAAAATGCTCCAGACACTGTAATGTGAGCTAAAGGCTAAGAAAAATTAAAGCATAAGCAGGGGAAGAGTGTGGCTTTTATCTTTGCCTGGTTATTCATGCTGATGTCTTTCTCAGCACTTCTGTCCCACTTGTCTGGCAAATTAAAAACATAAGGAGATAAAATAAAAGGTTTCATTTCCAAAAGTTGCCTTTTATTTTTATATTGTGAATTATTTTCAAACCCTTTCTGTTCTGCTGGGGATGGGACTCCTGCAGTCATGCTTTCTTCCAAGCATGAAAGGACTTCAAAACACTCAAGAGCTGCGCTAAACATTTGCCACATGATGCAGAAAATCAATAATACCATTTTGGAGAGTTCCCAAAGCAGAACAATTCTGGTCAGCATGCACAGTCCTTGCACCCTGGGATCATCTCTGCTTTGCTTCTGGGTAAACTGAGGTGCAGAAGCAGCCTGGGAATTTGTCACAGAATAAGCCAACACTCTTAAAATAGTAAGTGCAGCTGCAGCTGCCCTAATGGATGGTCTAACCTTTACCAGAGCTGAGACTTAAGGTTTCCTTCTCTTTCCTGCTTGGAGATGCCATGGAATGAACTGTGAGGCATCTGACAGTGAGCCCAATAAACTTCCAGCCAAAATGTGATCAGCCAGTGCTGAGCACCCACTTGCCCACAGGTGCCAATTGCTGCCTCAGTAGTAAAGAAGGAATAAACGCAGATTTCACACATCATTTCGACACATAGGGTGGAGAATTAGAAGACTCAGAGCCTGTTTTTTAGCTGCAAGGCACACATTGTGTTCACACCTTTTTTTTTTTTTCCTCCCCAAACAGGATTACCTTCTCTGTGCTGCCTTTGGGGAATGATCCTTGGCAGATGGAATCCCCTGAAACGGTGCTGTCTAGGAAAGCACCAGGGCAGGGCAAAATCACACCAAGGTGTCCAGGATGGTGAGCCAGGGCTGCAGGCTGTGCCTGGGACTGTTTGGGGACATCAGATATGTGTCATCCACTGCTGAACCAGCTCTTTGCACGGTGCAGGAACACACGGACATGGATGAGCCATGGAACAAATCCTGGCTGACCACAGTGATGCAGGGAAGCCTTCAGCTTGTGCTGGTGCTGGGCTCTTCAACAAGGAGCTTTTTATTACCTCCAGCTTTGGCCCCAAGACCTCTGCTGTAAAAACACGGTCAGCTCAAAATCACAAAGGCAGGATTTGCCATTTAGGGTTGATGATGTGCTGGCAGAGAGTAGAACTTGTCCTGGGAATTTTATATATCTCATTTCTGCCTCTGGAGACTACTGAAGTAAGAGAGGATAAAGCAAAGCAAAACCACATATTGTCTTTATTTTCTCATGGTGCACAATAGAGGAGGAATAACACAAACACCAGTAAATCCAATGTCTCTTCTGGGAGAAAATCCTGTTGCATTTGGAAGAGGCTGTTGACAGATAACTGGAAGCGTTGAAAGCGTCATTTTGTTCGAGCTGCCTCTTGCTATTTATAATCATTGACATGCTGGAGTTGGAGGCAGATTAAATGGGAGGCACAGAAGTGACAACTGGAGTTTTAAAGCAAACCAAAGTGTATTTAACATGGGGATAGGTTGTTCCTCATGCTCTGCTTTAACTGCCCCCGAGAGCTTCTCTGCAGTGAAGCAAAGTGACCTTTGGTGCCAGGTTTTTAGGTTGACTTTCTTTACTGCATCCTGCCCGGCCAGTGGAGTTGGACAAGCGTTATCAAGCGTGAAATGAGCAGGAAAGCCCCCCTCAGATATCTGTCAGCAGTAGGCTAAAAATACAACAAACTGGGCCACTGTACTGCTGCACCACACAGCCCAGAATCTCCCAAATGCCAAAAGTTATTCTTTGCCCTCTGCTGCAGAGGAACTCGTGGGAGAAATGTGCAATGATCCCTCACAGTCTTTATGGTCCGTGAAACGTTCACTGGGATGACTTCGGGCGAGCCGTCGCCTCCCTCAGGGTCTGTGCATGTGTGCAAAAATAAGCTCATTTTTAAGCTGCTTTGCCCAAATTCTGCTGCCACTTCCAGGGCTGCAGCTCTGCTTGAAGAGTCCCCGCTCGTGGCAGAACCTGGCAGCACATGGAGACCATTCCACCATGGGGCACTGATGGCACAAAGGATTTTTGGACATGATTATGGCCCAGCTAATCACCCAGGGCAAGAAGGGCCTTTTCAGCATGGCAAATGACTATTTTTTATGCCAATGTGTTATGGAGCATTTATTTATAAAGTTTTCTGGTGGATTAAAGGATATTTTTTTCCTTTCTCAGGCAATGGAGCACAGTGGGCAGAGCATCCCACAAGAGACCATTTCTATTTCCATCTCTGACAATGGCACAAAATACATGAGTGGGGCAATTCACTTCACCTGCTGTTAAATGAGATAATGAATCTTGCTTTATTTACTCTAAGAAATGTTTTGAGATCTACTGATTAAAAAACCCACAACAGGACATCATGAAAACCCAAAAGCATTATGAAAGCAAGTTGCTATAAAGCATTCTGAGCATGAATGTTCCTCAGAGGCAGCAAGAAAGAGCAGAAGAGTCAGTGTTGGCTTTAAACAACACCTAAATGGCTTCTCTAATTTTCTCCTGCTTACTTTACTCAGACCTTCTCCAAACTTCTGCTTTCCCCACAGAAAACTCCCAAGGCATGACTTCAGCCTCAGGCAGACACATTTATTTGAAACTAGGGACAAGAATGAATCTGACTTTTGGAAAAGCAAACACAAGACTTTTGCGAAGAATCAAACAAAAAAATTAAGTGAAAAGTGATCTCTCTCCACTTTTCTACTGAAGGAAAGAGGTGCTGGAGGCAGGAGGTGAAGCAAAGCTTTGAAAGAGCCTTGGTGGATCCCGTTTCTGCATATTCTGGTGACAGCAAACCTGGGATGGGCTGAATTTTGGGCAATTCTGCCGGTGCAGACTGTGATGGAGGCGGAAGGTGGTGGTGGAGAAGAGGGAGGGGGCAGGTCAGGATGTTCTCATGGGAACTCCAGGCAGCAAGGGACCTCAGCCTGGGAAGCCTTGTCTCAGGTTTGACATCCCACCACCTCTTCCAGACCCTGTGAACCCAGCAGGCTCCACATCACCCTCAGCTGCTTCAGCCCAGGTAGGACAACACCCACATCTGAAGTGATGTGCTGTGATACCTCCACTTTCCTGCAAAACAGCGGATATGGAAGAACTGAAGCAATTAAGCACCTTGACCTATTTGATTTTTTATTTTGTTTCCCCCTCCTTATTTTTCTCCTTCAGAAATCCACCCAGAAGGCTCTGCATTAGCCAACAGCAGTAAGGAGGCCCCTGCCCAGCTGAAATGTGTCAGCCTGGACTTGCATTAACCTATTACCTGCTTGCTCTGGAATGATGAAACACAGCTTTCAAATTGTTTTCCTGCAGGATTTGTCCTTTATTTATCAGTTCCAGAGTTTACCTAAATGCATAATGCAAGTCTGTAATGCTTTTGCTTAAACAAAATTTAACATAACAACTTTCTGAGCCCATGCACAGCTCAGGGGCTGTTTTGGGGGCATTTTTGCTGCCTGGCCATTTCCCTATTTTTTTGTGAAAGGTTAAGCTGCTGAAGGGACAGTTGTGATGGCTGATGGAAGGGACAAAGACCTTTGGATGCAGTGTCAAAGCTTTCACAGGACTGGTTGATCAAAGCTGTTTCAGGGGTATTCATTATCAGCATATCTGAATAATTAGCCTCATTTTCCAGAGGAAACAGCTACTAACTACAGCTTGGTGCTTTGTGACACTTAGCCATTTTCCCAGCTTTTTAAAGTAACCAGATGTTGACCCTTCAGGGGGCTGCTCAGAACTGTTGCAGCCCAGACAATTGGATCAAATCTCACTGCTTTTGGACTCTTCTGGAAGTGCTACATGGCTGAACTTCTCCAAAATGGATTCCAGTGTGAATAACATGTCCTGGTGCTCAGCTGCTCCATGATATTGGTTCCAATATTTACTCTTGAGCTCCTCAGGGACCTGAACCTGATTTACTTATGGCTCATCTTTGCGACTGCTAATGAAAATGGTTACCAGGTTTATGAGTATCAAGAAGATTGCTTGTGTCTGTCTTTACTAAAAGAGCTCATGAGAGACACTGCAACTCCTACCTGTGTTTTGAATGGCTTCAGCTGAAAGAGGGCAGAGTTAGATGGGATACTGGGAGGCAATTCTTCCCTGTGAGGGTGGGGAGGCTCTGGCACAGGTTGCCCAGAGAAGCTGTGGCTGCCCCATCCCTGGAAGTGTCCAAGGCCGGGTTGGACAGGTCTTGGAGCAACCTGGGCTAGTGGAAGGTGTCCCTGCTCATGGCAGGGGGTTAAAACTGGATGATTTTTAGGTTCCCTTCCAACCCAAACCATTCTGTGATTCTCTGATTCTATAAGCAGGTTACTGCACACTCCATTCCACTGAATTCCTTCTGGTGTGTGCCCTTTAAAGAGCTGCTTGAAGAATTGGCTGACACAGGTGAAGCTAAAAGTCAACAACCCACCTTCTAGACATGTGGCTTTTGCCATAAGTCCTTTAGATCTTTTTAACCTTCCTGGTCTTTCAAGTTTTTAGCAAAACCCTTATTTTAATGTGCAACTATTATGCTGGCTGGCAGCTTGATGTGGCTCTGCATTGCTCATGTGCCCTTTTTCTTACAGTTTTTCTGTCTCAATCTGATTATTAGATTTTTTTTTTTTTTTAAGGCATCTCAGCCTTGACATTGGGCCCTCTGTGACCTAACACCTTTCACACCTTCATTCTCACCTCCTGTGTGCTGAGACCCTCAATATTATATACAAGGCAGGTTTTTTTCCTGCAAATTGCTCCCATGTGTTTGGCTATTTAATAGTTATTGGTCGACATCAAAGTGCTCAAATAAGATCTCAGCTGTTCTCTGCTGCACTGTGACACTCCCCACCCTCCAACACCAGCCTCTGTGAAATGGCACTATTTCAGCTTATGTTAATAGGCATAATTGTATAGTTCAATATCAACAACACTCCGAATTTCAGAGCTGGCTCAGCCTATGAGATAATCAGTAAAAGGCACAGGCAGCTTTGCAATGGATTAGACACAGCTCTGTCCTTGGAGAGCAGAGCCACCAGGGTTATCTCAAATCTGCTCAGGAAAGGATGCTCAGATAAGAAACAGGGTTACATCCCTTTGGACTGAGCTGAGCACCAGATTCCTAAAATGCTTAGGATTATACCCTTATCTTATTTGTCTTTGGGGGAACTTTGCATAACTTGAAGTCAGCAAATATATAGTTTACTTTGCTTAATGGCTCATTAACATAAGAAAACCTGTTTTCGGGTAGTATTAGAGCCATTGGCACAATACCACACTGAAGTCTGAGAAATGCTGCGATTTTGGACAAGTTTAACATAACTGAAAGCTTTGCAAGGCTGTGGTTCAGTCACTTGCTTAAGTACACTCTGCTAAAGCAGACACTGATTAGAATTCCTTCCCCTCCCAACACTGTGATCTCAGTTACTCCCTCACCTTGACATCTTTGATGAATGGATATAAATGACAAATGCTAATAAATTCCCGTGCCATTCACACAGGTCAAGAAAACAAGCAAACATAAGATTAAGACAACTGAATCAGATACTGTTTGCACAATAATTAAAGTCTTGAAACATAACCTCTCTCTGCTTTTAATAATGAATGTTTGTAAATCACTGTTGCCACAGGAGATCATTCAGCCTTATAACTTCCAGCCTAATTTTAGTAATGAGTGCTTTTTCAGGCTAACACTGTTCTTTAGATTTAAGGTTAGCCGTTTAATATGCACATAAAAAATAAGTACATCACCTCTAATATCTCCCCAGTGGCCAGGTTTCACTTTGCATGACTGAATCATTATGGATAATTAATATTGGCATGATTACAGTTTGCCAAATTAAACTGTGGGCCCAGGGAGTAATAACAAATCCACAGAACTTCTTTGCAAGTAAGAGGGGTGTATAAAATCTTGGTGACCTGCTGCTAAGTGCTACAATATGTCTGCCTCCAGATCACATAATTTTGGTGAGATTTAATAGATGAGTGGTGTTGAAATCCCTAATGTTGGTCCATGCCAAAGCTACCACACCAGCACAGAAATTAATCCCTCCCTGGCAAGCTGCAGGCTGCCAGCAGTGCCCTCAGGGTGCCAGATGCTGGGTGCAGCTTCCCCATCCCTGATAGATCCAGGTGTCCTCTGCAGGGTTATTCTTCTATAAAAAAACCCCACCAAACAAACCTAAGCTAAATAAATTTAACATTTAATTTTTAGTATTTAATGTTTCTCAGTGATTATTTTGTTCTATTTGTCAGATGCACTGGCAACAAAGTGTAGTGGCAATGTAAGAAATAGAGATTTGGTGGAGTTACCAGCCCTGGAACTGTTCAAAAAAATATGTGGATTTGCCACTTGAGGACATGGCTCAGTGGTGAACGTGGTGGAGGGGCTGGGCTGAAGGAATTGGACTCGATGATCTCAAGGTCTTTTCCAACCTTAACGATTTTGTGATTCTGTGATTCCATTATTTGATTCTGAGCAAAAGCCTTTGCAGCAACCTGTGCCTCTGTTTCCCCTGGGATGTCACTGCTCCCAGGTTATGAACTGAGAGGAATCTGTGAACACAATTCAGTGTGTTGGCAAATCCTTTGGTACTTCTGCCACGCACAGCCTTGTGCTTTCTGGTGCTCCCAGGTCCCAGCTCCAGTGCTCCAGACCCTCTGTGTCCCCACCACCACACGTCCCATTCCTGAGGCTGTGAGGGATAATTCCAATTATGTGCATCCTTTACCATCTCTCTTGGATTTCAGTTACACACAATGATCTCTATCAAGATGTGCAGTTTATTTATAGCTTGTAAGGGACTAAGCAGTGCAAGGCAGACTGAACCAAAAGAAGCAGCTTGTTCTCACTTTTTATCCTCTGGCCTTTTGTTTGCTGCACAATCAAACATGTTCCTGCAGCTCTTTTGAATTTTCCACACTGTTAACTGCCCACAAGTGTATTTTCTGAGTGAGTCTTGTAACTTCTTCATAAAAATCTCTGCTGTAAATCTTTTTACATGTACATTTTTTTTCCCCTCACAGAAAAACATCCTAAATTGTACAAAATTGGGAGGTGAAGTGTAAGAGAGACTCTGTGACTGTTCTCACCTTGTTCTGCACCAGCAAAGCAAGAAGTTGGTCTCATCTCCCCCCTCCTCCCTCTCTTTAGCTATCCCAGTGAAAGCACAGAATTAAGTTTTGTGTTTGTTTTTCGTACCCTCTGCCTTTCCCTGTCTCTCTCTGTCCATGCTATGAGCGGAGATGAGGTGCTGGGATTTCTGGATGCTTTCAGAGTGCTTTTTTTTTTAACTTTTCCTATTCTTAAAAGCCTCATTGCCACTACAGAAACCCAGACCGTCACATTTTATTTTTCCTTGCCTTCCCTTACCCCCTCCCCCCTCCCACTCTGCTTTCAGGATGGGTGATTATGCAAAAAAAAAAAAAAAAATCCAGAATTATCAAACTGTAATCACAGTAACAAGTGCTATCAGCACCTGATTCATCAATCACTACCTTATTAACCACTCTGGTTAGTATGAGCTGGAGAAAACCCCCCTGGGTGCTGATGCATTGATCTGTATCTGAATACAGACATCATTTTGGTGGTTCCGTATCGGAACCACAGGGCTCAAGCGATTGCTTTGTAAATAAAAGGCAGTAATGTCACTCCTGCATCACTGGCCAGGTTAGAGATGTATCATAAAGAAATGGACTAAGAAACCTTTTTTTTTTTTATCACTGGCATGTTTGGAAGCTTTCCTCTGCTATTAGATATCACAGAATCCCAGAATCATGGAATGGTTTGGGTTGGAAGGGACCATAAAGACCATCCAGTTCCACACCCTGCCATGGGCAGGGACACCTTCCACTAGCCCAGGTTCCTCCAAGCCCTGTCCAACCTGGCCTTGGACACTTCCAGGGATCCAGGGG
>JAWWLV010000144.1:70983972-71002717 GCA_035041135.1 Platyrinchus mystaceus
CACAAAACAGGCATCTGGATTTCCAGATAACTCTGTTCCTGAGTATGGATTGGCATGTTCTGCAAAATCCAAGTCTTAACAGTTCCATCTCGTCACATTAAAATCTTGGGGATTTGAGCCACTGGCTTTGTGTAATTGTAAATGATTGAGGATGGGAATTGTTTTAAGGGATGATTCTTGTCCCTCCCTTGTCTTCAGGTCAGAGAAAGTAGATCTGGCATGTAAAATGAGCACACAGTGGAGTATTTCCATTACATGGGAATATCTGGTTATCCTGGTGTTATGAAACTGGTTCCAGTGTGCAAATCTGCTTTTGCTGCTTCAATTACTTCAGGCAGAATCTGCATCACTGCAAGTTAGTACTGTACAGATGTCATTGAGGACAAAACTCTTCCCCCCAACAGCAGTGCAAGTATAAACTGTGTGATATATATTCACCCTCAATCCAATTCCTGATTAATACCTTCAGCCTTTGCTGCCTCCTCTTTCCCAACAGCCCCATTGCCCAGGTCTTGTACCTGACTTCCTTCATCCTAGAATTCCCCTACACTCAACACACACATCCTCACCCTTCCCTGAAGTTGAGCTGACTGTTTTAGGATGTGAATTGTCTGAGAATATGGTTTTCCAGCGGATGCTTTCAAACAGCACAACTTTCAAAGGAGTACAGATTATCATATGTGTAGGTTAAATGCAAGAACCCAGGGTATATGTTATTTAGAAGTAATTATTTATCTCTAATACTGATTAAATATAAAGCCTGATTTGATTCTAATTTTGTGGTGCAGCTGAGTATTGTCACTTGTTAAAAGCATAGTGTCGTTCTTGGGATGCTGGAATTTTGCCACCCTCAACCATGGCATATTTTGCTGTTCCTTGCTTGATTTAGTGACTTAGAAAAAGCTCCAAATTTCTCACCAGACACTTGGAACCCAGTGGGAGAAATGGGCAGCGACACCATGCAGTGCTGTTTGCACAGAAAACCTGCTTGGCCGTGTTTTCAGTACTGGTTGGACCAGATACCTCCAGAGATACCCAAACTCCCTTATTCTGTGTCTCTAGAGTCAGGTCCAAGTGGAAACCCATATAAATCAGTAAAGCTATAATCAATCCAGTTTGTTACACTTCATTATCCCACTCTCAGCCTTTTCTTCCAGCATGTTATGCCCATATCATTAGACAGCTGACTCCCACCTACATCCCAAAATTTCAGAGAAAGGTCTATACCAGTACATTAAATGCCTGGGAAGTCCCCAGCTGGTGAAACCAGCTGGCAGATGACAGTCTTCATCTCATCTCAGCCTACAAAAGCCACCAGTTGGGAGTGGACCTTGGGAGGTTCCTCTCCCGCACCACACCTTGTGCTGGTTGCACAAAGTCATTCCTTTTTTGCTTTCATGGAAGTGTTTGTTCCAGTGTGTGTGTGGGGGGGATATTCAAAGGCAAGCTTGGGCACTGGAATTGAGGCTTTCACTCACAAGCAGGTAACTAAACGTAGGTGTCAATTTGTGAGATGAATCTTGTCCTTGAAGACCCCACTAGTCTGGGTCCCAGCTGTTCTGGCTCACCGAAATCATCTCTCTTATGCTTCTTCTCCGTCATTCAGTGGATTTCCTCCTTTTTAAGGAGTTTTGTTTCGGTACAGCCATGAAGATTAACAAAGTCTAGTGTTGTGCAAATATTTTGTCCACACTCTGCATATCATTGCCTGTATTTATTCCAACAACTCCACCTTCAAGTGAGCCTTGACTTCACGTGTGTTCCAAGGCCTCTTGCTTCTCCTTTTCTTTGCTATAGGAGGTAACTGGGATCCATGGAGCCTATCCTTGGTTTGAATGGATGTGCAATTATCAAGGAAAGACTCTGAGCTGACACTCCCATTTCTTTACCGAAGCAGGGCTCAGAAACTGCAGTCATTTCATTTGTCCATGTTTTTTCCCATGGATGGAAAAGGACACATCTGCTGAACAGTTTGCAGTTTTGCTTTCCAGAAAAGAGTTTACTTGGATCCAGGATCAGTCCAGGCTCAACTCCAAGCCCGGCAAGGAGTTCCTCCTTTTCTGCTCAGACGTGGATTTAATGGTATTAGGCAGGGTGTTGATGGTTTATAGCTACTTGTAAGAGGTATTAAAGAGGTTATCAGACCAGGGCAAACACAACTGAGCTACTCTGAGCTTTCAAGCTTGGATAACAGTAAAAAAAAAAAAAATACACCTGGAAAAACTGATGCCTAGAAATCAATCATTGGGCAGCCACATGGTTGTGTGCAGTTTGGAACTAAATAAGCCCTACTTTCATGGAAAATCTGTCTGTGGAGTGGAGTGATTTGGGCTTTCCGAGTGTAACAGGAGGATGCAAAGTCCCACAGAGGTGCTAGGAAAAGCATCACCTCCAGATATCCAAGGATAAAGGCAGAAGTTTTCAGCTTCATGTACTCCCTGTGGTTTGGCCCCCATGTGCAGGAATAGCAGCCCAAACACCTTTTCCTTTCACCCCAACACACACAGAGGCACATCCAGATTTTAAGAGCTTGGTTCAGTCAGAAAAGCAACTGAAAGAGTTGTCTGCAAACAGTAATTACTGTCCCATTCCCTGCTACCTTGGGTCATGCACTCTCAAATTCACACCAGAGTATCCCAGTGATTCTATGAGGCCTGATGCATAATTGGGAGGAAGAATCCATTGGCATGCACATTTGGAAGAGCTGGGATCAGGGGATTAATCTGCTTTCCCCTGGAGACAAATGCCAGAAGGTCACTCTGTGTGTCATTAGGCTTATCCCAACAGAGAGCTCGGCATCCAAGGTACACTGGGAATAAGTTACACTGATTAAGACACTCCCCAGCAGGGGTGGCTTGGAGGCAGTGGAGACACAGGGCCAGGCCAGTCTCTGCAAAGCCTCTCAGAGCTGCCACTGCCTCCTCAGCTTAACTGTGTGTGATTTTTCACAGCTTCGTGTATCCCCTCTCCAGCCATCCAGATGAATCCAGCACTGCAGCTCCAGCTGGAGAGTTGGCACTGAGGAATGTGTGTTTGTTGGCCTGCAGTGTTTTTCAAGACATTTGCTGAAAAAGAGCCATTTCTTCTCCCTCATAGTCTTCTACTGACGTGCACAAGGACATCAGTCTCAGGTTCCAGGCACTGCTCTTGCACACTCACACTCAGGTTTTCAGCCTCTCTCTTTTATATCCTGTAAAGTGTCCCGGACAATTCACCAGATTTTTTTTATTATTATTATTTTATTACTATTCATTTTATTTTGCAAAGTGGATGAGCTCTAGCTCCCCAGTCTGACTGAGGAGAGCTGTCAGGTTTTGAAAGGATCATCCCTCAAGGATTTCCCTCAGCACCTTGCAGGGAGAGGTCCTGGTGACATTCACCCCAAACAAGTCACAGAGGAGAACAGCCCATCCCCTCTGGGCCAGCAGGAGGGAAGGGAACCCCTCAAAGACAGAAGCAGGGTGGTGATCACTGAAATCACACCTGCAGGTGGGATAAAATAATATCCCAGATGCTTCTGTGCTACAGTCATGGGATTTGAGAGCTTCTGTATGAGAAAGCCCATATCACCTATGAGTTATCTGACACCTGGAGTCAAAGGATTTGGGTAAAGGTGAAAAAGGCCACAGTAACAATGTCCCTTTGCATGGATCTATGTGTCTAGGCATGGAAGGGTCAGGTGCACTCACCCTGAGAGACATTTGAGGACAGTTTCCTTGCTTTATCTCTGGCTGATCTTCATGAGGCTGAGATAACCTCCTTGGGGGAAAACATGAACGCTTAGCAAAAAGCCAAGGAAATAAGGTGGAAACACCTCAGGGAGAGGAATCTTGTGGAGGGAATGGAGAAACAAGGGAGTCACCTACCCACCAGCAGGAGAAGGAGCAATGCCAGCTCTTGGGAGTATTGGGATGAAAAACCTCCCAGCTCCTTGTGCTGATACTTGTGTGACTCCAGTGCCACGGAGCAACCGGCAGAGTTTGCCAAGTGCTTGCAGGCAGGGCTGCCCTGGGCTTGATTTTCCTCATTTGGGCATGGCCAGGGACAAGTGTGTGTCCTTTGGCACCTGTCCCTGCAAGAGTGAGACATCACCACAGGGATGAAAGCACAGGAGAGAGGCACTGGCAGCAGATGTCGTTTGCTTGGCCCAACACAGGGAACAGGGTATATTTTGACGGGAATCTTCAGACAGTCTTCCCAGAGAAAGCATTGGGTGTTAGAAGGAAGAGTGAGATACTTATTTATAACAAGCCATTTTTGGTTTTTCGAGGGGTTTTACTTCTCTTGGCCGTGGTTATACATATTCTGCTGGACTGACAGGGTAAGCTCACAGCTCAGAAAAAAGGCATGTTGTTAAAAAAGATATTTTTCCTGGGGTCTTGCATCAATACATCTGTTTCAGTTCCTTCAGGGGTCCTTAGAACCACTCCCAGGCGTGTGCCTCACAAATACAAGGCAGTATTAGCAGTCAGACACCAAACAGCACAAGGACATCCCAGGTTGCCCCCACCAGCTTTGCCCAGAGCTGCAAAGCAGCTTTAGCATGTCATAGAATCATCATAGAATGGTTTGGGTAGGAAGGGACCTTAAAGATCATCCTGTTCCAACCCCCCTGCCCTGGGCAGGGACACCTTCCACTAGCCCAGGTTGCTCCAAGCCCCGTCCAACCTGGTCTTGGACGCTTCCAGAGATCCAGGGGCAGCCACAGCTTTTCTGGGCAACCTGTGCCTGTGACTCACCACCCTCACAGGGAAGAATTTTACCTGCTATCTAATCTACCCTCAATATCACGGACTGATTTCCTCAGCAGCACAAAAAAAAATTGCAGCTTTAATGCTGCTGGGACCTGAATGCCTCTTCACAGCTGGCTCAGGGCTCTGCCCATGGCATCCACAAGGTCCTTGAAGACCTTGGCATCTGTGTCAGCTTGCTTTGAGAGGAAGGGCCCAGGAAACCCTCAGTGGTGCTTATTTCTTCCCAGCTTTGTTTGCTCTGGGTAATTACTGACGCACCGAAGGGCATTAGCTCTGCATGTGAGAGTGCGGAGAGACTGAGTGCTCTCAAATATCAACATTGTAGTTCACTGTAATTAACTAAGTGTTGACATGATCCCTAACAAGCAAAACCTTCATTATGCTCAAATTAAACCCCTTGACACAGATGTTTGAATCATTGTCAGTCCCTCTAATTGCGACCAAATGCATAGAAATGTAGACACACTTGTGTCGAACCCAGGAAAAGAACTTACAGCAGGGAATAAAGGTCACTGCCATTCCTAATTAAAGCAGTTTCTGGAGCAGGCAAAATGATTTTTAAATAGTTCTTACCCTTGTTGTGTTTTAAGACCTAGGATAATTTTTACAGCTCTTCTATATTCAAGACCTGCCACATTTTGGAGAGGAGTTTGCAACGCTAGAAGGGACTTCTCTGAGAATCCACTGTGATTTACAGACACCTGCAACCCCAAGGGCCTCCTTAAGGATTTATTGTACTCCCCCATTACTCAAAATCAGTTTTTTTCCTTGGAGAAACACTCAGCATTAACTCAGGACTGCAAATAATGGAGAGCCCATGTTTCTAGTTATGCTTTTCCCAGTTGTTTTATATCCTTGCTATCACAAATGACTTCTTTATTTCCAGAGTAAATTCATCCTGCTGTAACTTCAAGTCTTTAAATTTTCCCCCGTTCTTGGCTAGATTAAAGATGTGTTTGCAGTCAGAAACAGCTTCCCCTGTGTTCCACTACAATGCATGAGCAAGTTGCTTCCGTTTCTCCTGGATGATGCAAATAGATCAAGACCCTTTAATCTCATGTCTAAGTTGAGTTTTCCAGGCCTTTGTGTTGTCTTTCAGAGCTCCTTAGAGCGTTTCCTGTCTCCTTGACTTCTTTTCTGCACTGTGGGCATCCAAAAGGGACATGATTTTCCATATGAGCAGCCTCCATTTTTCAGTCTTCTTGGTCTGGTTCATCTGTTCCCGTTCTTGGCTTTTTTATGACCTGAGCATGAGTTGTTATTGTTAATTCTCTATGACATGTTGCTCCTAGGTGGATTACACATGTCTTTTTGCCAGCAGCCTTGAAAGTCATTCAGAGAGGGAGGTGACTGTAAGAGCAAGTCATCAACTTGTTCCTGGAAGGAAAAATATCCCTCCAAGGAACCATTTCACCAAAATATTCCCACGTGCTACTGTTCACAGTGAGCACAAAAATACTGATCCAGAACTGACATTATTGCTAATATACGCAATACTGGGATTGATACTGGCAGCCCTTGTGTTCAGGAGAGATTTTCATGCTTAATGCCCATGACTTTAATGAGAGTTCAGCGTGTAACTACCTTTAAAATCTTTATCACTGGTGTTTTCTGAGACAGATGGTTTGAGTTGCCAGGGAAATTGTTCCTTTTGGTGTTTTGAATATCTGGAGGCAATTTGTAGGGGATCTGCATTGAAGGCAAGCTCAGTCCTGCCTCACAGCAAGTGTGGAGCCTCCTTACCCAGGCAAAAATTCATTGCACAAAGGTAAGACTGAACAACTCTGCTTGAAGACCTGCTGAACAAGACATCCTGGGGATCCCCTATGAGCCCCTCGTTGGACCCCCAGACTCCCTCCCTTTAGACAGCACTGCTGGTGGAAGGGCACAGGCAAACCAAGTTATATATGGCCTGGTTTTTGTCCCCTGGACATGAGAAGCCATCAGAGTGCCCTAAGAGGGAGGTGGCAAATCCAAAACTGCTTGGTGATGATGGAAGAAGAGAAGACAATAATTTCCTGGGATGATTCCTTTCTTGATAGGGGCTGTCCACAAAAGCAGCAGTTTCCCACGGAGGGGTGGAAAGTCCTCTTAAGGTCACTTCCCTGCAATGAGAACTAAATATTCAAAATTAGCATATCCAAAAGCTAATTAAGAGTCAAGCCCATATCAAGGCAGGAAGTGCACCCCATATCCCATGTCTGTTACTTCTGAGCAGTGAGTGAAGAGCACAGGAGGCAAAGAGACTTGTTTATCTCATGAAAAGGCGAAAGGCAGGCAGATATCTCCTGGGAGGTGCTCAAATTGCCATGAAAATTGAATGCAAATCTTCATCTTTTCCCTTCAGGAGCAGAGATTAAAAAAGAACTAGAGATAGGGCTGAGATGGAGTAGGAAGCATGCCAGTGGAGAAAGAGCCTCATCACCATAATGAGGCACTTTGAGACACTCATCTCTCCTCAGCAGAGACCCCACTGCCCTGTGCAGGCATCTAAACCAGGCAATGCAACATGGTTTTTGCATTCTCTCTCCTGAAATGTCTCCTTAAAACTCCATGTGGCTGTAAAGCTTAAACAAAACTACCATGATAGGATGGTTGGTCTGCTGCTACGGTTCTTGGTCCTTCCACCATTGTCTTTGTGCTTGTCCCAGGCCTGGATAAGACAATCAGGAAGCAAATTTTTGCCTCTTGTGTTGTTCTACTTTCTGTTCAGTCATGACACCCAGGTGGATTGCTCAGGCAACAGAAAATGTTGGCAATCTGGGTTTTCTGGGCTTGTCATCCCTTCCCACTGTCAGGTCCTGACACCATAGCACGTGATTAGGTTTGGTCACCCCATCATCATTCACAGATTCATTTAGATTGGAAAAGGCCTGCAAGATCATCAGGTCCAAGCTTTGACCAAAAGGGATCAGGGTCAGATTTTTAGCCGTATGCTTGGAATTGCCATAGCCAAACCCTCCCAAAGGGGGATCTCCATGCAGGTACATCCCCCAGCTCTGCTACCCCCTGCACCATGTGCAGGTCAAAGCCACCCCAGGATCTGTGCTAAGAGCCTGGGTGCCCCTCAGGTGAAATCTGGTCCCTTGTGCTGTCCCTGTTTGCTGTACCCAAAGAGCCATGGCTTAAGTGCATCACTGCTGAATAACCAGATAAGAGCATCCTGATCTAATGGGTGGCATCCCTGCCCATGGCAGGGGGGTTGGAATTAAATGGGCTTTAAGGTCCCTTCCAACCCAAACCATTCCATGATTCTATAATTCTATGTGCTGCTACTCACATCAGACAGATGACATGATCCTCCCTGTGCAGATGGTGGAAAGGGCTGAGTAACTGGGATCCCGCACAGGCAACCAGTGCAGCATTAAACAGGAGACCTTATCCCTTCAAGTTAAGGGCTTGAGGAACTGTCGGGAGTGATGAGGATGTTGTTATCTCACCATTCCTGTTATATTTTTGGAGCCCTGTTCCACTGACCCATTGTTTTCTGAGAGGGGGGAAAATGTCTCTTTTTGAAGTGCAGTGTTTTTAGAGCTTCATATCAGCTGAAAAGTGGCTGGGGCGAGACAGACCAACTCTCTGCTGTCTCCCCCGAATATTTCCAGGTTGGGGGAGAAGACGGAAATGCGATTTTTTTTTTTTTTTAAAGTCTCCCTTTTTGACACGGAAAAAAAAAACATAAAGAAAGAGAAAGCGAGTGATGAGAAACTGTGGATTTTTCCATGCAAGCTGAAGCCAAAAGGGCCGTGCCTTGGAGCCGAGCGCGGAAACAGGGCAGGCGTTGGAGGATTTTCCCCTCCGAGCCTGAAAAGAAATCAGAAGTTGGCTGGCTGGTCTCGAGCAGCCCCTCCTGAGCCTGTGAAACCCGTCACAATTTTTCATCAGAGCTGAAAATATCAACCTCCCCCCCCGCCATCCTTTCTCCCCCACCCTTTCCTCCGTGACGCCACAGCGCCCGTGTCTGGCGGTGCTGCTCTCTGGAGGGTGCTGGTCAGGATCCCTCAGAGCCAGCAGGGCTGGGAGGGGGGCATGGGCTGCAGTGCCAGGCTCCGTGGCCAGTGACGTGCTGTCTGCCCAGTTCTGGGATAAACAGAATGTCCTTGGGACTGGCACGGTGGAATTGTGCTGAGGAAGCTCCCACACTTCCCCTTGATAGTGTGCTTTCCAAACGCTGACCTGCCGCCACTGGAAGGTTCTCCAGGCTGGGAGCCACCAGGATTCCCAGCAATCAGCCACCAGTCAGTAAACCTTCCACCGTGGCATCTTTCCAGCTCAGTGGTGTCACCTGTGTTCGGGTCCTGGCAACGCTCACCCGTCCAAGGTGAGTTCTGCTCACCCTGAGCTGTAACCTGAGGTCTGGGATCACGTTCTGGGTAGGGATTTTTTTCCTGAGTTGAGTTGGGCCCAATGAAAAATTGCCTTTTTCCTCTGTGCAGCTCAGATCTGGCCTCACTGTTCATGAAATGCCATGTGTTCCCAGCAGGATTCAGCCCTTCCAAGGCCTACCCTGCAGCCAGATCTGATCTACATATTTACGAGCTTGTAAACAGGACAGGGCGGGTGAGTTCACATTCTTAGAAAACCAAGTGCAGAGAAAAGAACTTCTGAGTTGGAAAAACAAAGAGTAGTCTTGGGTCCGACCCAGCAAACACAGTGGTTTTTCCAAGACTTGGGTGGATTGCTTGAGAATCATTCCCCACCACTCCTTTTCTACAGGATTCCTCAAGCTTACTCTTTTGTTTGGGAAAAAAAAATGCACATTCCCAATGTTTCTGACCAGAGTGGAAGAGGCAGCTTGATAGAAAAGGGACATTTTATCCTGGAGGTGAGTGGAAACCAGGCTTGTCTTTGCTGCAGTCACTGAGGAACAGCAGAACCTTGCAAAGGCAGGTTTAGGGAAGCTGTTAAAGGAGTTGCACAGCAGAAGGCAGTTGGAGGGCTCACCACAAAGTGCCACTGCCAACAAATGCAAGAAGTAGTCTAGAACAGTAGTGATTGCCAGATCCTGATAGTCCATGAGGGCCTGGTAAATGGTTCATGGACAGCAAGAGTGTAAGGGAGCCAGGCAGCAAAAAATGATGAGGATTAACAGTTTTTCATAGAATTACAGAATGCTTTATGTTGGAAGGGACCTTAAAAACCACCTAGTCCAATCCCCTGCCCATGGCAGGGACACCTTCCACTAGACCAGGTTGCTCCCTGTCCAACCTGGCCTTGAACACTTCCAGGGATGGGGCATCCAAGGCTTCTCTGGGCGACTGGTTCCAGAGCCTCACCACCCCCTGAGTAAAGAACTTCTTCCCAATAACTGATCTAAATCTCTCCCTTTTTAGATCAAAAACCTTTCCTCTTGTCCTACCACTATCCACCTGTGTAAAATCAATGCCTGTGGCTGTGTTTTTGCCCAGGAGACCCCCAAACTCGGACGCAGCACGACCGTCACGCTCGGGATGCTCCCGTTTGGGGAACGGAGAGCCACGGGAATGCTCCTCCCTGAGCGCCCTGACAAGCTTAGCATTGCCCTGGAGGGAACCTAGCAACCCCACAAGGCCGCTGTGTCCATTCACATCCTGAGCCAGATGGAAATTTTCTTTTTAAAGGCTGCCCCAAGCGTGTTTCCTCCGTTGAACCATCCAGGCAGGAATCTCGCTGTGGTCTCTCACATCAGCACATGGATTCCAGCCTCCTTTCTGCTCAGACAGCAACACAAGAGCTCTTGACATGTGAATTGGTTACCCTGACTTTTTCCTTCTCTCAGGAGACTTTTTTTTTTCTTCATTTGTATCTGGTAAATAAGGACCTTCCTGATATTTCCCTTTGGATTTGTCAGACTGGTCAATCCTTGCTTTTTTTTTTACTTTTTTTTTTTTCTTTTTTCCTAATTTTATTTATGTCCTTTTGCTGAGTCTCATGATTCTAAGATTTGTTTTCAAGTCCCCTTGGGGGCTGCAGTCAGCCTATTATTTGTGAATCATTAAGGAACAGGCAGCTGGATACACATTTATCTTTCCCAAGCACAAGAAACACTGCAAAAAAAAAAAATGTTACCTCTAAGGGAGCCTGTACTAAAAGTCAGATGTAAAAATCCTACATCTTTGTCTTCTCTTTAATTTTGTGACTAATTTCAAAGACCATCTTCCTGCTGACCTTGCTCTATTCAGCACTGTCTGTGCCCTGAATCTGCTGCCCAGCTCTTCTTGGAGGATGAACTGAGCAGCTAAAAAGGCTATTCCAGGGCAGGGGAGTGTTGAGGTGAGTTAATGGACAGCTTGGTTTGAGGGCATGGAGAGCACAATGCCTAACACCAAGCTTGGGGCCACCAGGCCCTCTGTGCAGTCTAGTGGAAGGTGTCCCTGCCCATGGCAGGGAGTTGGAATTAGATGATCTTCAAGGTCCCTTCCAACCCAAACCATTCTGTGATTCTCTCCTAAAAGCATTGCCTTAACCATTTAAAAGATTTATTATAGAGTGAGCTTGGTTTGCAGTATCCAAGCCTAGATCTGGTTTCAAAATCTCTTTCCCTTTCCTCTTCCTAGTCCTGCCTGAGCAGAGTCCACAGAGCTCCTGTTAAAAATCAAGAAGCAGGAAAAACTCACAGAATCACAAAACACCAGGTTGGAATGGACCTCAGGGATCATCTGGTCCAACCTTCCTTGGCAAAAGCACTGTCCAGACAAGATGTTCCAGCACCCTGTCCAGCTGAATCCTAACAGTGCCAAATACTGGGGAATCCGCCACTTCCCTGGGGAGATCATTCCAATGGCTGATTGCTGTCATGGTTAAAAATTGAGTGCAGTAGGAATATCCCCAGGGGTGAGTTGTACCCATTGCCCCTCATCTTTTCCATGTGACTCGTTGTGAAAAGGGAGTCACAACTTCTCTGCATCTGCACGGTGACACAGCCTCCCCTCAGCCTTTCCTCACATGGCAGCTTCCCAGTGCTTGGATCATCTCTGTGGCCCCTGTCTGGACCCTCTCCAGCCTTTCCACATCTTTTTTGCGTAGTGGGGACCAAAACTGAGCACAGTGTTCCAGGTGTGGCCTCAGTGGAGTGTGACTACGACTCCTTTGTCTCTGCTGGTGATGCCCATGTTGGTGCAGGTCTTCCTGCAGGGTGGACCTCTCTTCTGAAGTGTCCACCTCCACGCTCCTGTGGGTAACATCAGGAAACTTAGTCAGGATACACTTGATCCCAGCATCCAGGTCGCCTATGGAGACATTAAACAGCGTTGGGCCCAGTATCGATCCCGCTGGTGGCAGGTTGCCGGTTTGGGAAGGAGCAATTTCCTCACCCACTGCACAGAACACTTGTCCAGACCATGGCACATCAGTGTCCCCAGCAGACTGTAGGAAACCATGTGGAAACCCTTGGAGAAATCCAGGCAGACAATATGCACCTCTCACCCAGCGCTTCTTTTGGCCACATCCACTGTGTGCTGCTGATACAGTTTCCCCTTGCAGACCATGGTATCAACCCCTTCGCAGTATCAGGCCACAATTTCTTAGCTATTCCTCTATTTTAAGCATGGCTTTCTTCTCTAGAGATCTCTCATGAATGATGGAAGATGGTATATTCCATTCAGGGCAAGGAAGTTTAGTGCATGGTCCCTGGAAGGAGAATGCAGTGAGTGAAACGACCTTCTGGGGATTTGCTGCTGCTGCTTTCAGCTGTGAGTCCCCACATGGGGGGTCAGTGACCTCCCAAGAAAGATGGCATATAATAGAATTGGGATTGTTCAGCCTGGAGTAGAGAAGGCTTTGGGGTGACCTAATTTTGGTCTTCCAGTACTCGAAGGGAGCTGATAAGGAAGATGGAGAGAGACTATTTACAAGAGCCTGGAGTGACAGGACAAGTGGAAATGGCTTCAAAATGACAGGGAGTAGGTTTAGATTAAATATTAGAAAAAAATTCTTCCCTGTGAGAGTGGTGAGGCCCTGGCACAAGTTGCTCAGAGAAGCTGTGGCTGCCCCTGGATCCCTGGAAGTGTTCAAAACCAGGCTGGATGGGACTTGGGGCAGCTTGGTCTAGTGGCCCATGTCAGGGGGTGGAACTAGATGATATTTAAGGCCCCTTCCAAAGCAAACCATTCTATAATTCTGTGATTGAACCTTCTTTGAGTCCCCTCACCTGTCCATAATCATGTCACATAAGCACATTCCCAATTCTATCCATCAAATGAAAAGTTTAGCTGCACTTTGCTCAGGAATTGAGCTAACTACTAGGTGTCAGCTATGCTGTTAAAAAAAAAATAAATTAAGAAAATGGGGGGGGGAAAGCCAGTTTATGGTCATAACCCCCCAGAACAAGGGCTGTTGAGCAGACCAGAGCAGACTAAGTACTTTACAGGACCTTGCCCAAAGCCTGTCTTGTGTCCCATGCAGTGCCCCTGTGGTCCTAGCACATAATTACTCTCTGAACATATACTTCATTGCTTCAACTTCTGAACCACCAAAAAAAATGAAGTTTAATCTTCAGATCATGTTAAACTCGTTACTTCAGTCACTTTGCACGGTGCAAACAGAGTTGTGAATCTCTGGAAGCACAGGGGGTGTTGGGTGGGAGCCCACCAGAGTTGATCTGCAGTCTGAAGCAGATGCTTCGCATTTCATGCCCTGTGATGTGGCATGAGGCCATATGGAGGTTGTTAAGGGTGCAGAGCCTGCTGGGACACTGTTGGAGGGGCTGCACATTCAAGTCTTTATGTTCTTTTGAGGGTGATCTCTGGAGTGAAGTGTTCCCTGGACCACATTTATCTGGAGGGGTCTGGCTGGACCATGCTAAGCAAATTAGCACAGTCCAAGGCTCGGAATTACCAGGTGTCAGATGTTTCTGTGAGGCTCTTCACTGTCACCCGGCACTGGTGAAATTCTTCCACTGGTGGAAGTCCTGTCCTGCACAGGAGAGAAACAAATGCATGGGAAGCTTTGGCAGCTTCTGAGAGAGGATCAGACAACCAGATACTCTAAGGGTGAAATCCATCAGGTATTCAGGTGTAACCTTGGGCTACTGTGATGTGGTTGCCCACGAGCCAGGATCATCTGAAGCCTGGTGTGGTCCATCTGCACAGGACAGGCTCACACTTCGGATGAGATGGATCACTCCATTCTCACCACAAGATCCATCATCCAAACCACTGAGCCCAAGGACCTGCTCACATACCTAAATTCAGTTGGGTGATTCATATAAGAGACCCACAGTTTTCAGGAAATTTGATGCCTCAGAAACATCCTCATGGCAATGGCTCCCACCAGTGGTCCAGATTCCTGGGATTGCTTTGAGAAAAGCTCCTATGTGAGCTTTGAGGGGAGTGAAGGGAGATTTCAGCCAAAGTCCTACTGATGTGCTCCAATTTAGGGGAAAGCTTTGGAGACATCACTGGGATCACACCCCTGGAGGATGGGGGACAGCTTTGGAGGCCATGAATTAGACCAGCAAATGATGAGAACAAGGCTCTGCTGCATTATCCTTCTCTTGTAGATGGGCAAAACACGCTCTGACCTCAACTTTGAGATCCTGCTTGAGAGTGCTGATGTTTTTCAGAGCCCTTGACACCCCCCAGGCTGATCTCTCCTGCCTTTGCAACCACCCCAGATTAAACCAAGCTTCCCTGGTCCCCACCACACCACAGGCCACCCCCTGGGGACCCCACACGCCAGGTATGCACACCCCACCATGGGCTCTGCCATGGCCAGGGGCTCTCCAGCCATGGCCTGGGACAACACTAGGGACAACTTGGGACAGTCTAGAGGGTCAGCAATGATCAGGGGAGTGGTGGCTTCTCCCTGCTTTCCTTCTGGGCCAGCTCAGGGTGCGGAATCGGAGCGGGCAGGCAATGCCTACGCGCAGGGAGACACACAGGCAGCTCATCAGGGCTTTCATTGGAAAGCTGCAGCTTATCTGTGACATTGTTTATGGGGTCAGCTGGAGGGCTCACAGGCCTGAGGAATTCCACCCGATATCCCAACGCCATCGTCCTCCAGGGAAAATGCCGGAGCCGCTGTGGACACGCTGTCCTCCTCCCTACGCCAAGCAGCTCTTGGATCCATCCTGGGAGGGCAGTGAACTCCCTCATCCCTCCAAGACACGCCACCAGCTGCAAGGAGGTGTTAACCCTCTAAAGACCCTGCAAATACCCAGTGGAGGTGGTCAGTAGAGGGTGGAGGAGAAGGCTGGGAAAGACTGGTGGGAATCTGAGGCTCCCAGTCACACACAGAGGCAGAAATCCTTGCTGATATCCTGCCCGCTCCCCCATAGCTCGGAGCTGCATCAGAGGGATTATCCATCATAGGGGCCTGGGAAGGAGCTGGCAGGGAGAGAGGCAGGCTGGGTAATGAGCAGGAAGGGGCAGTTCATGATTACTTTGGAATAGATTTAATTAATTTACTTTGTGAGAGAGAAAAGAAGGAAGAGACAGAGGGTCAGTTTGGATCAGATATAAGGAAGAAGTTTATTACAATGAGGGTGGTAAAATACTGGCACAGGTTACCCAGGAAGGGGGTAGATGCCTCATCCCTGGAAGTGTTCAAGGCCACATTGGATGGGGCTTGGAGCATCCTGGCCTAGTGGAAGGTGTCCCTGCCCATGGCAGATGGGTTGGACCACATGATCTTGAAGGTCCCTTCCAACCCAAACCATTCTATGATTCTGTGATTCTGTGATGTTATGACTCTTTCTTTGGCCAGGAGAGCCCACAGTGAATTTCAGCAGCTACAGTACCTCCTGTGTCGGGGCTTTTCCTATGCCAACTGCAGTTCTCTTGACTTGCTCCTCTGATACATCCCAAGTTAGTCCTTAACCCCATCCCGAGTCTTTGAGGCCACACTCAGGAGAAGCTCGAGCAATGAGACACCTGTGCCCACCACAGTGCTAATCCTACATGTGGATTTCTGGAGCTTCCTAACTCAAGAACAGATTGGCTGGCAACTTGGCAGATTTTCTTTTTATTTTCCACGAGTTTAGCCAATCAGTTTTTAGGATCCACAGCCTCCTGCTGCAGCTGAGCAACATGCTGTGAGATGGACTGTCTCCTGTAAGGTCCAGCTCTCCACAAGCTATTTCTTTCCAAGCCCACCTCTGATACGAAGTCTACACCAAGCAACAGCAACACCCTTGCCAGTGTGAACATCCCTGCTGGTCCTTGCAATTCCAAGTTCATGGTGGGACAGACTGGGGCATGACTTTGTCACTGTGTTTTTCCCACCTGCTCTCACATCTGCAGCATTTCTCTGCTGTGGACTCTTCAGGACATGCTGTAAAGCAGAGATCTTTTAAAACAAAGATGCCCTTGCCAACTGCAGCAGAAAGCAAGCCTGCTCACAGATTCTGGCTGTGTGCTGGGAGCCAGGGCCAGAATTTAGATTGGACTGGCTCCATTTTCCTTGGTGCATTTGTCTTTTTTTCTTGTTTTGCTTTATTTTTTAAGCGCTGAACACTGGGACCAGCAACTCTCCGAACAATCCAGTGATATCACCTTTGAGTGAGTCATGGGGAGGGCAGGGTGGAGAAGTGCAGGCAAGGAAAGATCATGAGATTGTGTTAGCTCAAACAACCCCAAAGAAGTGGGATATGTGTTTGGATATATGTGGAGGAGAGATTGCATTCACTAGTCACCCATTACCCAATGTCACAGCATTGGGGAGCATGCCTGTGGCTCCAGACATTTATACCTGGCTGCTTCTTTCCCAAATTTGAGCAGGGTGACCAGGAATAACTAGGGAAAAAAAGTATGAACATATACTTCATTGCTTCAACTTCTGAACCACCAAAAAAAATGAAGTTTAATCTTCAGATCATGTTAAACTTGTTACTTCAGTCACTTTGCACGGTGCAAACAGGCTTTCCCTGAGCTCACCTGCAGCTTTATTAATTTCTTAATGGTCCTGATGATAATTATTCAGGGTTACAACAGGATCTTCAACCCTTGATCAGACCCAGCTCTGTCACTAGGATTCAGATTCTGCCAAGATGTGAAACAATCTTTTATAAAATGATGAAAGGGGTAAAGTCCCCAAATGGACTTAATAACACTCAGCATTATTATACGAAGTTTTTATTTATTAGAAGGCAAAGTACTTAGCAGGATCTCCACAGGCCAACATGGAGCCTTCCCCACAAGGCAGTGGAAAATAGAGAGGATGAGGCTTTGCATCCCACCCTACCTGGGAGCATCCTGCACTGAAGTACAACCAGGATCCTCCATCCACCAGGAGAGGGAGAATCACTGGGCAGGCAGCCAGGGTGGAGAAAGGGCACCTCAGAGGGTGTCTCTGTGTTTCACATGTGGATTTGGTTAGCTTGGATGGAGGCTTCCCTGCTAGGAACACTACCCCTGAAAACAGCAGTCCTGTTCAGGCCCAAGTGTCCATTGTCCTCTCCCTGTGAGGGCTCTGGGTTCCCAGGTGCTCCAGCATGGCAGGAAATTGCTGGATCCCAGCACAAAGACTGTGGTTAGTGTCAGTACCCACCACACCGACACCACTCAAAGGGTGGATGTCCCCAAAGTGGGTGTCACAGTCTCCTCCTCTGGAAAGGACACCAGGCTTTGGCAGGAAGTGTGGAGCTGGATGACCAGGAGAGGTGACCAAAAGGCTGATTTTGAGTGAGTAGGAAGAGCTCCTCTTTGAAACAAGACCAGGTTTTGCTCTTTTACTGTGCCACAAGTCCTACAATAATTATTCTTCCCTATTGTGGCTTTGATGCTTCCAGGGCCAGATCATCCAAAAGTGCTCTTACACTGAGATAGCAGGTTAAAGTGCTGGTGCATCACTCTATGTTGCTGTTCCTGATCCTTTACTCCTGTTTTCTATTTCTGGACCTTGGACACATCCTTCTGTATTCCCTGAGCTCTTCAAGTGTCCACCACTGAATACTGCCTCCCACACATCCTAACATTTGTGCTCCTATATAGTAACTCTTACAAACCCCATCCCGAAAACGCTCCCTCCCTCAAAGTGTTGTTGCATATTCACGTACATGAAAGCAAGAGCTGATTTCTTCCATTCTTTACTGGCTCTCTGAATAAGACCTCACAGCCCCTTCTTAGGTGCAGCCTCCCAGGGCCCACCAGAAGAGCCTGATGCTCCAGCACGTACAAATTGACCAGCCAAGGAGCTGTTCTGGGGAGTCCCTGCCTAGTTCTGTTCGTCCCAGTGCAGTGAAATGGGGAAACCGTGGCTGCAATCAGGACGCTGTCCCTTGCAAGGGGCACGCTTATTTGCATGGCAATGAGGGTGGTAATGAGCCCCTTTTCTTCAGATGTACACGGGGTTCCAGCCGGGTGAAAACCGGCCAAAGTTGAAATTCGGACGATTCGCAGCTTCCCTTTCTTTTCAGCTTGTGTTTTGTATCTGGATGCAAAAGACAAAGCACGTAGCACAGAGACTGAATTGTGCAATGGACCGCTAAATTCTGGATATAAGATATTATCTGAACAACCATCAGGCTGTTTAGGCAGGCACCAATCTCTTAAGTAGCCTGGCTCAAGCAGTAATTACTAGCTGAATTTTAAAAGAGACCCTTCTTTTATTTGCTTTGTTACCATAGCTTTTTGTTTTCTTTTCCTCTCTCTTGAAGCTAAAAAAAAAGTGCTGCATAAAGCTGCGGCTCCTCTGAGAACCCAGTGTGCTGTGAACAGGGTTCACAAGAGTTCATGGTAATTAGCCCCTTTCTCCGGTGGGGAAACTGAGGCACGAAAACTCTCCATGGCAAGGGAATGAGCAGCATTACATGTTTAGTGAAGTCCTTCGCCTGCCTTGCTCCCAAACACATGCAGCTATGGCAGGATCAAGCTGGGATGTTGAAGGGCTGAGAGCCAGGGATTGCCTTGCAGAGAGCTCAGGGCTCTGGGTAGAGGCTCGTCCCCAGGTGGAATCAAAACATCATAGAATTCTTTGGTTTGGAAGGGACCTTAAAGATCATCTTGTTCCACCCCCCTGCCATGGGCAGGGACACCTTCCACTAGCCCAGGTTGCTCCAAGCCCTGTCCAACCTG
>JAWWLV010000144.1:71057964-71075479 GCA_035041135.1 Platyrinchus mystaceus
ACTTCCAGGGATCCAGGGGCAGCCACAGCTTCTCTGGGCAACCTGTGCCAGGGCCTCCCCACCCTCACAGGGAAGACCTTCATCCCAACATTCAATCTAAACCTCTCCTTCTTTAGTGTAAAACTGTTCCCTCCTTGTCCTATCATTGTCTGCCTGTGTACAAAGTTGCTCTCTCTCATTTCTATAAGTGCTGGAAGGTCTCCCCAGAGCCTTCTCTTCTCCAGATAACACTTTGATCCATGTATTTTAACTGCCACAATAAGGAAACATCTTTTCTGCCATCTACATTCTATAGAAACTGAACCAGGTCAGCTCAGTTCCTCAAGCACAGCTTTCCTAATCCTGGCTTTGGCGAGCTCCTGGGAATTCTTCACATGAAAGCTTCCAGAAGATATTTTCCCTCCCATTTCAGCATATTAATGCTGGATTAGGTGACCTGTCTAGACAGATGAGAAAATAACAGGGTATTTTGTGTGTACAGAACCCTGATTCAGAAACCACCCCTACTCAGCCAACAACCTTTACTGTATGATCCGCAGGGGAAGGCAATTAAAATTTAGCCAAACCTTGAGCTTTCCAACCAGGATCCACGTTCCATTGTGAAATGAACAGGTGATATAAATACATGAGTCCCCACTACACTTTACTTCAGTATCAGTTATACACTTTGCTGGGCTCCCAAGTTAAGACAAGCACATAAAACACAGTTCAGTGCGTTCAGTGCTCTCCCTTCAGCACTTGCCAAGCCACCAGTCAGAGCTCGAGCCAGTGAATATCACCAGGTCTCCTGACACAAAGATAGTTTGGCTTTTTACTTTTTCTTAGTTGCCAAAAACAGTTGTTTCTTTCTCTCTTACTTTTTTTTTTCTTTTGTCTTTTAATCACAGGGTAAGAAGCGTGTTGGCTGTTGTACTGTGAGTCTCTCTCAGGCTGTAATTTTACTTTGTGTCCACCTAAGAGCAAGGGTAGCACTAAATCACAGCTTCAGTGAAAGTCAAATTCCCCTGCTTTGTCTTGCTCACAGCCAACAGGCCACAATAAAATACCCAAATACACATCTTCCTTTTGTCTTAAATATACAGCTTTGATCCTCTTACCTCATGTGTGTCTCACTCAGGATATTTTAATCACTTCTACTCCCAGACCTGTTCCCTTTCCTCAGCCTCTATCATCATCCTGCCCCTGCCTCCCTAAGTGCCATTACCCTTCATTCATCCCCTTCTATTTCCTTCTTCAAAAAATAAAACCCTTTGAAAAAAAATCCCTGAAACCAACCCCTCCCTAAAAAAGAAAATAGATCCTGAGCATAACTGCTGCTTCCCAGCAGACAAATCTTTGCAAAAATATGTTTTCTAAGATGGGCATCATTCTACCAACCCAGAATGATGGGTTTCCATTCCTGGCATTTTTACCCTTCAATCCTCTGAGCTCCCCATCCTTTCATCTCTGCTGATCTCAGCTATGCAAAGTTCAGAGGTGTGACAACTTCATGAGGTTTTTTTCCCCTCATTTTGCCAGTAAAACCTTGTAGGTCACAAGGAAGAAGCCAGAGAATTAAGGCAGTTCACAACTGCCCTGCTTACTACAACAATGCTCTCTGACCAGGCTATTCTTCTAGGGCCCTTCAGAAAAAGGTCACCAAGGCTCCAACTACATAAAAATACAAAACCCAAATAAACAAAAGCATTTCTCAAGGAAATCTGCTATTCTTAGCTCACCCAAATGCTCCCCTGGTAGCACTGCTGTAGCTGTGGTGATACAAAGATTTGGGCAAGGCAACGCTCTGAAAACAAGGCTTGTGTGCTTGAAGGCTGGGATGGGGGTTGGATGGGATTTGGGGGTTTGTTTGGGGTTGTTTTTCTTTTCCATCAGGATTGGTTAATCTTTAAAAACTGACCTTTCTTCAGGCTTCAGGTTGTCTCACACCCATGAGCCGTAGCTGTGAGCTCCTGGCATTCCACAAACCCTTGCATTATTTTGGGTGTCCAACTTGCATCTACTGCCCTCAGCCTTTCAGGTGATGGAGCAGAGGAGCAATCCATCCTGCTGCTCTCTGGCATTCCCATCTCAGGATGGAAAAGCTGAAAGGGAGCTTATAGACCATTTAAAACAGACCTCTAACCTTCCTGAGTGCTCTTATACGGTGTTAAATCAACAGTCTTCACATTAACAAGTGTAACAGCCAGTCTGGAGGGTGAGAAATGCACCATCAACACAAACAAATTCCCTGCTGACTGCACAGACTGAGCAGCCCCAGCATAAAAAGGCACCAGAATCACTTTATTCCCTCCAGGTTTTGAAATGATGTGAATTAAGCATCATCCTTAATCAGAAAACTAAGCAACAATATTCCATGTGCTTGAAAGGAAGTCAGGTAAAACCAACAAGACTCAGCTGAAGGACTAAATGGAAGCACAAGGAATAAACACACTACTATTTTCTCATTATTTTAAGTGCAGCTATTCAAGCTCCTATCAGCACATGACGGGGCACTGCACACACACGTGTTTGTAATGCAGGTTTGTCATCACAGCCTCAGAGTGTTTACAAACACAGAGTACTTGACACCAAAGGCTTCATTCAATCTAAGCAGAGACAGAGTGAGACTGAGCAACCGAGAGCAGAAGCTAGGGGGAAAAAAAAATCATAAGAAGAATAAAATATCTCATTTTTAACAGTGATGATTTAATCAGCTGCTGAAATCCTTTTCACCACAGACAGAGAGGATATTGCTTGAAGCTTCCAAAGCAGGATCCAAACTATCTCAGACATTTACACTCCAGTCCCACCAGAAGCCAGGGCTGTGGTGCTGGGAATGCTCCTGCCCATGCCATGGATGTGGCCAGGGCAGAGTTGCAAGACAAAATTTTCTGGACTTTGCACCTCAGGGATCTACAACGACGCAGAACTGTCTGTCTGTGAGCCCTTGCATTATTAGCAGGGTGTTGCAGAGATGGAACGCACATGCAGGTGGTTTCCAGAGATGCCTAAGGAATGGAAACTTGCACGCACCATCCAGTCCAGAGCATCTCCTGGGCCTCAGAAAGCAATAAAAAAAAAATAATAATACCAGCAAACTTCTTCATACAGAGTTTCAAAAGCCTTTTTCCAGTAGATGTAATAATCTCTATTATTTCATCAGCTGCATAAGGAAAAGTGGTTATCTGAAAGCTCTATTAGCTAAACCCATTTGCAAAAGCTTCACAGCAGAAACAGAAAGGTGACTTATTCAGCAGATGGAAAGACACTCCAATTTTTAGGCCATTAACTCATTACACAGCCCAGCACTACTTGTACTGAGCAAGTGCACAGTTGTAATGAGTAACCTTTGCCTAAGTAACTGCAGTAACAGAATTTTCAATTATCGTCTCTAATGCACCTTTTTTCCCTAAGCTGAGGGAGAAGTGCCTGGAAAGATTATTCTAGTTGGAGCAATTTTATCTCTCATAACACCTTTCCAGGCTTCAGACTCAGGCTGTCCCCTGAGCATAGGTGAGGGCAGAACAGATCATATCTCAGAGTAGATACAAAAATGAAGTGGAAGGGATTTCTGGGCTGGCCCCAGCACTGCTTGTCAGTGCCTCCCAACGCTGTTTGCTGTGGTTCTCCACAATTCCTGGCACAACAAACAGGCATTTTGTAACTTCTCCCTCTTTCCCCCTTTCATCAGCCTTCTCAAACACAAGCACATTGATCCTTAGTGCCTGTTATTTCAAGATGCTCCTTCCAAGCTCTCCAGGCTGTAAACATGTCAAACTGGAAGATACGTCTCTTTTTCCTTTCTCCCTCCTTTTTCATCCGGCGGGTTGCACGTCAAACTCACAATCCTTTCCAGAGTCACCATTTACATGCTTCCAGGAGAAGGCAGGAGTGTTATTAACTGAACTCAAGTCCTCCACGTCAGTCAGACACCCAGGTGAGCCCATCCTGCTGTTACAAACTGCCTTTGTGCAGTGGCTGTGCAAACACCAGCCCGGGCTGCAACTGCGGCGCAACGGGAGCTTTACTGCATCGGGAGCTGACACACCTCATTTACTCAACTACCTGGAGAGCTGCAGGAGCAGGATAATGGTCCTCAGCCTTCTACATACATACCAGAGCCCTTCCCAAGCTCATAAACCTGTGTCACTGAGGCACAAGTACCACTGAGATCAAGGTTACCTCGTGTGACACCTACACATGCCGGCAGCTCGCCTCGAACTGCTGGAGAGCGGCACTTCACGGGCATCCTCGAGCTCAGGCTTTACCCGAGTCAGTATTTCAGTCTGAACAGGTTTGCCAGGTGGAAGCAGCAGCTGGAACAGTCACTCAGTCCCAGTCCAGTGCTGCTGCCCCTTTTTGCAGGCAGCTGCCAGGTGTGGGCAGAGACCTGTTCTGACAGCTCACAAAAACTCAAGTGTTGGTCAGAGGCAGCCCCTGAAAGACCCTACTCAAACCAGGACCATCACCAGCACAGTGTCCTTGAACACAGTGTTTTCCAGCACTTGAAACAAGGAAGATGCAAAATCCCTGCTTTTCCCATCACTGTGATTCCATCCCCTTGCTCCTCATCACCTCGTCAGGCCCGACCAGAGTGAGGATTCCTGCGGGTGCTGCACGGGGACACGTGAGCTGAGTGGGCAATTCTCCCTGGTCCCAAGCAGGCTGTGGGTGGAGCACCTCCATCACCCCTGCAGCACCCTCTCTACTGCACCCCACACCATCACCACAGTCTATTTGTCCTGTGTGTCCCCCCCCTGTCCCCACCAGCCCCGGGGGAAGGAGAGATGACCACGCTCATCTTTCAAACCGTGGTGGTACAAACAAGCCAGCACTCCTGCTGCCAGTGAGCAACTCATTAATCCCTTATATTTCCACAGGCAGGAGCTGAAATGCAGTGGTTTGATATCCAGAGAGCTTCTGGAATTTATAGGGGTGTCTGTAAGAGAACAATCGAAGTTGGAACTGAAGACAATGCTACAATCCACTAAAATAAACCCAGGTAAGAGCCCAAGCCATCAAGTGTGGCTCGAGGCACCAAAAATGCTGATCTTCCATTAGCACCTACCATCTCCAGTTACAAATTACTGACCCACCCCAATGACTGACACACAGGGAGTGCAGGGCTGGATCAGACATCAAGGAAGGAAAGGCTGTAACAACACCCCACGTGTACTCCTGGACAGCAGCGTGCCAAAATGCTTCCTGTTCTTCCCACACACCAAACCTGCAGCCTCATGCCCAAAACCTCCTCAGCATCCTGCTTTTTCTCAGGGTAGGAGAGAACTTCAGGCTGACTCTGAGCTCTTCCTCCTCAGAACACATCTCAAAGGAGACAGAGGAAAATACAGCACTAAAAAATACAGTCCAAACTCAGGTCTCCAGCCTTAGAAGTTGACCTTAGCTGGGGTTTTGTTCATTTATCTGAAAGCTTTAACTTCATTTACCCACTCACTTCCCAAAACATAACCTCCCCTCATCTCAGGAGAGACAAATGGCCATACTAAATTGTCTCCTCTTGCCAAGCTGGGAAGAAGTTGTGCTTCTTCAATACACATGCAACAAATAATGGACTCTGTAAACTACTCCACTAGTTATTAAAGAGAAGCAGCCCAAAGTTCCTGGATATTCAAGTTGAGGCCACCAGATCTTATGCAGCCTCCCACCACAGCACCACTCAAAATGCAAGCAAAATGCAGGGGGGAGACAGAGAACAAACCACAGAACTCATAGAACTGCTCAGGTTGGAAAAGACCCTCAGCCATGAAATATGACATTTTATAATTAAGTCTGAATCGGCAAAGATGGTGGAACAGGTTCTAGGATAAGATCTCCTGCTATCTCAGAGGCTCCCAGCACCTCCTTTGCCACTCAATTTTCTGAGCAGCTTATCAGAAGCTGTATTGCCAGAAAAGACATAGATTGTGTCCAAATCCCTCAGTGATTTGACTAATCAGTCCATGAAGAGAGGGAAACATGGATGGAACAGCATTTGGGATAATTCAGTCTTCCAGACAAGGAGGGATGGGAAGCAGTGGAATGAGCCACCAGCTCCCACATCCACACCAGTGGACCCCTGAAACACTTGCCCTATTAAGCCTCCCCCATCCTCCAGAATCACCAAAAATTTGCTAACTGTGAAAATCTCAGTACTTTTGAACGTTTAGAGGAGATTTAAACGGAAAAAAAAAAAAAAAGGGTCACTGGCTGGTGCTTTTGATCAGGAAACCACTGCACATTTTTACCACTGTGATCCAACTTGTTTTAATGCCTGCAAATATCCCTGGAGTCAAATGAACTTGTTCAAAGCTGATTCACACCAAGGCTACTTCTTAAATTGGGTAGTTGTTGACAAGTAGAATATATTTAACAAGCCCCAAGCGTCTTGGCACGCAGTATAAAGACTTCCTATTATGAGCTGGGTTTTTGGTTTGTTTTTTTTTTTTACAGTGAACATATGGGCAGAGCAGGTTGTCTGCCACGGGGCACTTCCATACCGTGCTTGGCACTGACAGAACCGCCGGGATATCCAAAAAAACAAACCAAGGAACGTCACGCCAAGAACGCGGGGGATGAATCACACCCTTTAAAACCCGCTGGTAAAATGCACCATTATGTGTTTTTCCAAATCCTCCTCATCTGAGGGAAAAGAAAAGGAAATAAATTAAAATGATTGCGTTCCTCTGGCTGGAGGGTACGGTGAGAACGTGGCAGGCAATGCCAGCTCCAAGGGGATGGGATGGGATGAGGCCATCTGGAAATACTCTGCAGAGGTCACTCTGGCAGCCTCTGGAGCACCCCTTGGCCAGTAGCTCAGCATCTTGATTTACAGTGAGGGGATAAAATTAAGGACTGGAAGATTTTCTCTACCATCAGACACTCCTGTTGGAGGAGGTCAACATCCTCAAGTGATTCCCAGAGAAAAGGGCTGAGAACGAAGTCTGGGCTGTGGAGCTTCTCCTGCCTGCACAGCCAGCAAGATCAGAACACTGCAGCACTGTGGTTTTTGTGTCAGAGGCTGCAGTATTTATTACACAGGACACAGCTTATCACAGCAGCAACGAAAAGCACAGCTTGGGCACGTTCCTTGGACAACAGAGGAGGAAATTCAGTGAATCCACTGCTCTCCAAATCCCCTGCAGTCAGAACAAGAATGTGCTGTAGCTGGAGCATCAGCACCCCTTGATTTTGGAAGGCTGCAGATATAAAAAGGTCCCACCTACCCAGAAGGCATCCCACAACATCCCTCTACTGCATCACAGAAACAGCATTCGCTGCCAGAACACTCCTCTTCTGCATGGGGAGCAGCTGGAGAGAACAGGGACACCAGAGTGGTGTTCAACCTGCTGCAGTGAATGGGACATTCCCATCTTAACCCCGGGCACAGAAGTGGTGATCTAGCCAAAAACTCTAATGCCACTGGTTTCCAAACCCTACTGACCACCAGGGATCTACCCACACTGTCAGCTGGCTAAAACCTAAACCAGCACAGCAAGCTCAGGACAGAGGGTTAATAGCTCAGGAACAGAGCTGTTGAACTAACCAGGACAAGCAACAACCAGTCCCAAACTGGCCTGCCTTTCCCCATATCTTTGAAAGCTTCCCAGGCTCTGGTGAACCTCCTAGTGGGAATCTTGCCCTATTTCCAGCTCCTCAATCACACTGAGCATTGGGAAGTATCTGCCACTGCTGAGCTCCTGGTGAAAGCAAAGCTTGGTGTTTCAGGACTGTTGAAGGAAGGAGAGAGAGACAGTAAAATCCAAGAGGAAATAAAGAGGTTATAAACTAAAAAACACTGACATAAAGGATAGAACAATGCTGCAAACAAGTTTCCTGCAGAACTCCTATTCCAGCTGCCAAAAAGAGATGTATCCCATCCCGCCTGCACAACAGTGCGATCTTATCTTCCCCACCCTCCTTCTCTCTCCAATTGTTTGGGAAAATTAATTGATAAAACCAGCCTTAATTAAATAGGAAACATGCCCGTGTTTGCACAACTCAGTACACAATCGTGTCTCAGTCAAATAAACACTGGTACCCAAATTACACCTGGGAATTCACTGTGGCTTGGGGTTTTAAATTTGTTGCAGCAAGCTTGGGAGCAAAGTTCCAACAGGAGTCTTTTCTTCTCCCATCCTCTGTGCTAGGAGGAGACAGGGAATAAATCTACATGCAGAGAGGCTCAGTATTGGTTCCAGCTTGATGTGTACACGAGGATCATTTCAGGACACACCATATGAGACACGCTAGCCCAAAAGCAATTATTTTTTCTCACCACTTCTCAGAACCCAGACCAACCAAACTGCCCTGAAATAGCAGCACAGCTCTCGAAATAGCATCATTTCTTCTCTTTTTGAAAGCAACACCCACACTCAATCTTTGATTTCAAGCCATCCCCGAGCAGTTACCACTTCGTCACCATTCAAGCCACAGGGAAAATCATTAAATCCAACAGAAACACCATGGGAAAAGAGTCAAAATTAGAAAAGCCAAACACCACACGGATTTACTCCCACAAAAACTCGATCGACTTCAGCCTGGAACAGACCAGACGTGACTCCAGGAAAAATATGTCTCTCCAGGTGCAGCTGTGTGGAGGGAACTTCTCCTGGGCTCGTGGTTAAAGGCAAACCACGTGTTCCAGCTTTAAGGCAGCAGACACGTAACCAGGGCTGGCCTCAGCACGCTGAGACACACAGCCTTCTCCATCCTGCTGTCTGCACAAACACACTCACACAGCAGCCCAGAGCCCAAGGCAGGGGAATTCAGGTTGGGAAGCGTGTCCTTGAATCCTGAGGAAGCCTGGGTTATGGTTGGCAGACTGGCTTGGCTGAGGTTTGTATCCACCAGAAGCTTCCCCTGGAGAAGACTGGAGTTTTGCCCATGGGTTTGCATCCAGCAACAAGAAATGTTTTAACACAAAAGCACTGACCTTCTCCTCACTGTACATTGTCTGCATCCAGGTAACCTGGAGATATCCAAAGGAAATCGGTACTGCTATGGAAAACCTCTTATACAGGAATATATCCCTGCTGTAAAGCAACAGAAGCAACTCACCCTGCTGAGTGATTTTCCTCCCGAGTGTGAAATGGAGCAGAGAGCAGAAACAGCTCTTGAATCATGGAATCACAGAATAGTTTGGGCTGCAGGGGACCTTTAAAGGTCAAACGAAATCAAAGACAAGGAACAGAAGGGTGGGTGAGGAAGGAGATGAAAACACCACAGTGACACCTTGGGCTTTGTTCCCACCTTGTTGCAAACTTCAAAACAAAGCCCGAGGATGAAATTTTGTCTGGAGATTCCAACAGAAAACCTCCTCCCATCAGCTTCTTGTGCTTTGAGGTTACCAAGTGCCTTGCAGGCAAGTGCAGCCTGGAGTGCCATGGGATGCACTCCAGTGATGGATTATCACTGCTGCAAGGTGCCTTTCATTTCTCCCGACACACCTGAACTCAAAACATTTCTTCTCTGTGACAGTCAAGACATTTTAATGGAACAAAAGGAAGTTTACTTTGTATTGATCCTCTTCATGAAACTGCCTCAAACAGCTTCACGGAATTGAGATAAAACGTTGCTCAGAAACAGAAGAATTAAATAGCTCAGGCTGAGGGGAAAAAAAAAAAAAAAGACAGATTTTTAGATCTAAGAGATTTTTCACAGAGCAGGAAGACTTGTCATATGGTAAACAGTAGAATCTTGGAACTGGGACACTTGGGATTTATCTCTTCTTCCACAGCCTTCCCGTGTGACTGGGGTAAAAGAATGACAATCCTACCCATAACTTGCTATAAAAATCTAGCACAATTTCAACGTGTTCAGGTGGGAGCTCATTTTATTCAGCACACCACGCTCAATCCTCCCAGTGCCTCAGCTCCACCGAATGTAAAACAGCATGAGCACCTGGCTGTGCCAAAAAAGCAGTGCCATTAATGCCCTCGAATGAAAAGGAATCAGTGTAAGGTAATAGATCCCCACCAGGACTGAGCCATGTGCAAATCAGATGAGGTAACAAGCCAGCAAATTTCAAATCACTGCTTGCATCCATCCCATAACTACATGCTGAAATCCCTACAGATAAGGCTGGCATGTTGGCAGGGAAAATTTGTCATTTCTAAATTTAGCAGACACTTCAATCATTGTGTGATGCTTCAAAAGCAATGGAGATGTAAAGTGGAGTTTGTAGGACGACCATTTAAACCGAAATGAGAGCTCCGCTCACTGAGCAAAGGCTTTTCTTAATTCCCTTCCTGTTTGGACAATTTGATCCACTGCTTTTTTCTCCACTACAACCACAAAGGTCTGTCCTGCAGTGAATGGATAGGCTTTTTTCTGGGATAACTTCCAGGTTAAAGAGAAAGGATTTACACTTGAATGAAACATAGGCACTGTATTTGGAAAATTTGTTTTGAAAACTTGGGAAGGAAGCAAAGCCTCCTTCATTTAAAAAGGGACTCAATTAACATTCTCCAACAAGTCTTCCTATCGAAAGAACAGTACTTGCTGGGGGACATGTGATCTGAAACTTGTTCTCCTCACTCACAATGTCCCTTTCTGAGACACAGGGCTCCGCTTTGGGGAGACACGAGGATCTTTGCACGGCTTTCCAAAGGCCTGCCTGTCCCGGGCAAGGCCTTGACTCCAGGCATCAGATGTTCTATGACTTAAGCTCAGGAAACTTTAAAATAGTGTTCAAAGACCCTAATGAAGACCTACAGTGACACCATCCCACTGTGGATCCCTCTACAAGGACAGCTCATCCTCAGCCAGAGCAGCGGGCAAATCCTCAGCAGGTAATTGTCACTTCTTTGTTTTCCTGAAAACAACGAGTTTTAAAACCCCTAAAGAAGACATTAATGACCAACCAAGCAGGTGTTCTGCTTTTGATTCCTGCATTTCTGGGTGTGGGTTTGATCTGCAGCAGGCAGCAGCCAGACAGGACAACTCTAAGGGTTATCTTGGCTCTGTTAAACAATCCTGTAAGAGCTGGGCATGCCCAGATATTGCCCACGCAGGAGGAGGAAAACAACCTATGCCATCATTTTTTTTCCAGCTAAACTTAAAGGGGAGGGAAAAAAAGGCTACTGACAATTTAATATGCACTTTTATTTCTGAATTCCCTTATCAACTGCACATGACAGAGCATTCTTCACCCTTTAATTAAAGTACAGGTTGAAGTCGAGCCTGACTGGAAGTTGATGACGGATTGAGAATGGGAGTCCATGTCAATACACAGCAGATTGGGATGGGAGATAAATGCATTATTAGTGGATATTGCAACAGAAAACATGCAACCATCACCTCATTCAGCACTCTGGGGACCATCTGTAGCATACCACTCTCCTTCATTCCTTCTGCATGCTTCCAGTTCCAGTGTGACCCAGGTACGAGCAACAGAACGGAAGAAGTTACCTGCAGCTCCCCCCCATCAGTGCCTCAGTGGGACCACGTAGGGAAAACAAGGACACAGAGCTTGTGTCAGTAATCTGGATGCTGACATGTGAGCCATCCTTTGGAAAAAATATGATTTTTCCCTGCTGACCATGCTTTTAGTTCAGGCACTAAATCAGGTGTGGATAACTCTAAAAACTCTTCTGTATTCGACTGATATTCTTTAGGTCATCCAAAATGAATTGGTGGTTTGGGAGTCTGTCTAAACCAAAATGGACCAAACAATTGCCCTGAAATCTTTTCCCACCATCCAAAATAAAAAGCCATTAAGGAGTTCTGTTACCAAACAAGATTTTCCAGGGCAAAGTAAACAGGCTCTAAATTCACAATACAAGTGCCTCCCTCTTAACCCTTGCTGGTCACAAACACAGATGTCAAGACAGAAAGCAGCAGAGAATCCCCTGAAACACCTCATGTAAATGAACCACAAGGTACTTTGCACAGCTGGTAAATGAGCTGCTCAGTGATAAACACACTTAGCAGAGTTTACATTTGCTTAAGACACTTAAAGATTAAGAGGCCTGCTCCTGTCTTTCCTGCCAACTACAGCCAGATGCTGGACAGCACAACAAGGTGAAGGCACTTTTTAGATGAGGTGAAGCAAGAAATAAGTGAAAAGCTGCAGGCAGCTCACCCAAGATACAGGGCCAGAAGTTGGGCTCAGCTTGAGCCTTGTGTGAAAACCCTCCATCCATCCCAAGGGCATCCAACATCTGGACAGGACACAGTTCACACAGTCACTCCCCCACTACCTTGAGCTAAAGATCCCCTTGGCAGGTGGATCTTTTGCACCTTGTAGAACTTTCTCCTGAGAATATAACAGGTGGTGACAACTCATGAAATGTGCTCATATCCACACATCTTTAAATAAAAACACTCATCTACAAAAGTCTGGCTCTGTTTTCGTTATGCCTTTGAGAAGAGTCAATCCACTCCTAAAGTTTAAAACTGGGTAACTGCAGTAACTTCACCTTCTCAGGGAAGAAAGGGAAGAGTATTTAATAATCAAATAGTTTCTCCCCTCCACATACAGAACTGGTCACACCAACCCCTGTGAAAGCTTTCTGATCCTGCCCATGGCACAGCTTCACGCACTGGAAACAAGCTTTAGGACCAGGAACTTGCTGCAAAGTCCAGGTGTCCCACACGCACAGAAAGAGAGAGGCATATTCTCTGCTGTAACACACTCGATTTAACAACAGGGATGAAGTGATCCTGCATGTTTTATCAGAAGGCCCCTCTGAGAAGGATTTAACCACTAGAAAAGCTGTACTTTTAAAAGTGAAGCTGCCTGGCCAACGTGGGCAAAAGTCTGAAAGTGCTACAACTCTTTGCTCTGGGACTCAAATATTACTGTAAATACTTCAGACATACAGAGCCTGTGCCTCAGGAAGTTGATGGAACCGAAGTGACGGCCCCGTATTTACCACCACTGCCCCACTGTGCATCTTCTTGTGCCCATTTGTCACCGAGCACATCTTCCCCTCCCTGCTCCAAAGCAGATTAGGCTTAATAAACTTATGTAGTTGTGAAGTGTACTGCCTATTATCCAATTAGACAGCTAACGAGATCTGAGTAGCAGCACGTAGGCACCGGTAACTGTCGGCCGATACCTGGTACGGATTAGACACGTTCCTTATTTTTCCAGCCCCTGCAGAAAAAGGTTTGGGATTGGTTCAAAGGCTGCTCCGAAGACTGGATTCAGGTAATTGTTTAATTTTGTTTGGGACCCATGAGCACAGCACGTTTGTTTCCTCTTGATCTCCCGGAGCTGTCACATCGCAACCGTCCCGCTACGAAACTCCCGATAAACCTGCTGCGACCTGCTCGCCTAAACTTTCAGTAGGGACAGGGGCAGATCCCACCGCCCTTATGGTCCCTTCCAGCTTCAGAAATCCGTGGAGCACTAAAGGAAAACGCCCAGAAGTGATAAGGACATTCAGAAATGCATCTTTATTAGCTCTGACGCTGTTCCATGTGATATTCCCGTAAGATCCACGTAAGGAAACATGGATCAGATGCAATCGCCATAAAACGGCTGCGTGACAACATCATTCTCGGAGCATAATTATCAAGGGTTTCTTATGTAACTGGGAGAGCACAGGAAAGCGGGTCCAGCCAGGCACAAGGGCTGTGCAATATTTTCATTACCAGTGTGGATGACAGACTGGAATGTATGGCCACAAACCCAGCAGGTGATTCAGCTGGGAGGGTTTGCAAGCACCGTGGTGAACAGATTCCAACTTCTGAATTATCTTGATGCACAGTGGTCTAATAACAACAAGAGGAAATACTTGAGCAAGAGAAGCACCAGGTACAAATGCAAAAATGGAGAGCAACTTCTTGTTCAGCAAGACTCCAGAAAAGACTGTGAGAGGGCCAAGGTAAAATTGGGAGGTTCAACAGTGTCCCACAGCTGCATAAAGGCAAAGCTCAAGGGATGATCCACAGAAAGACTCAGCTATGCCTTGAAAAGTCTTGCCCTCAGGTGCTCGCTGCTGTGCAGCTGCTGTGCTTTTTGAGAAAGCAGACCTGAGAGAATCCTGTGGAGAACAACAAAATTAAAACCAGCAGGTATGAGATTAAGCTGGATCCATTTAAGCCAGACATGTTCCTAAGAGCAGACTAGCCCAGGCAAGCAAGCAGGACACAGCCTGAGGGGAGTCTCCTCCATCCAAATCCAGCAGGAAAATTCAGAGTTTCACTCTTCTAAGTTTAACCCTCTGGCTTTAATCTTTGTTTAAAAACAAGTTAATGGCCATCAGTGTGTATGGAAAGAACAAAAGACCAGGGGCTCATCAACATAGAAGAAAAGAGACCAAAACCTGCTTTTTAGAATCCCATGTGCTTTTATTTCTCACCCCTCTTCTCCCAGCTTGCTCACACCACTGAAAAGCTCCACACAGGTCAGTCTGAACACAAATTTTTCACTGTTTTGGAGCAACCCCCTCATTAGCAGATGTTTTAAAGAGTGACCATCCTAGAGACACTTAACTTGTTCTCACAAATGGGGAGATATGGATTGGATGGGTGGAACACACAACTTTAGGACAGGGTCAAATTGGATATTGGCAGGGAGTTGGTACTGGATGGTCTTTTAAGGTCCCTTCCAACCCAACCCATTCTATTATTCTGTGACTCTGTGGTTAAAATCTGGTTGGATCACTGAGCTCGAAAGGTGGGAGCCAGCAGACTGGAAAACATGATGGAAGAAAAGAGAATGAGGGAACAGGGCTTGTTAAACTTGGAGAAGAAATGGAAGTTAGTGGGGGATCCAACTTATGCCTTCCACTACCTAACTGGGAGGCTACAGATGGAGCCAGACTCAAACAGCAGAAACAAAAGGACAAGAAACAATGGGCATGACTGGCAACGAGGGAAACTCTGATCAGACAAGAGGACAATGTTCCTCACCACAAGAGCAGTAAGCATAGCATCAACCTGTCACACGTGACTGGAAAAGGTCCAAAACTTGATGATAAATGTTCACAAAAAACCTACCTTTGATCCTGGCCCTGTCTGGAGTAGGAGGTCAGGCAAGGAAGCTCCAGATGTCCTATTCCACCTCAGTTACTCTTCAGTTCTAAGAAATCTTTATCAAGGAACACTGAATAAGGGAATTTGCCCAGTAGTCTACATCACTCTACACCTGTTCAGTGCTAACAAGTACTTTAGACTCAAAAGCTGTCAATAAAATGCCTTCCACATGACTAAAGATCCCAGTATCTGAAACTGAGGGATTAAAAAGAGTAAGGAATTAAACACTAAGAGCTTTCACTGCCACTGGAAACAGAACAAGGGAAACTGGAGACTCACGTTATGCAAGTTGTAGTGAAGCTCTGGAGAAAACTGTGAGGAATTCAAAGAAGATACACAGTGATATTTCAAACAACAAAATCCAGACTGCTCCTCCCTACCTTCTCTCCTCACCGCAATAAACACGAGCTGATGCCAAGAGATGTTTCAGACCTGTCTGGACCAGCCTCCTTTTTGGTGAGAGCTTCCTCAGTTGTCCCAGGACAAAGGCTCCCTGTGTGCAGACACTCCTTTCACACAAACTTCCTACTCTCTCCCACTGAAAGGCATAAGAGGTGTTAATAGATCCAGAGAAAATGCCTGGAACAATACACACAGACAAGTTTTTCCTTCTCCCCCCTGCCCCCACCCCCCCCAATGAAGCAGTTCACCTTAGTAAATAATGTTTCTAGTGCTTATCTGCTGCATTTTCTGTCACGTTTTCTGAGTGCTACCTCTCCTCTCAGAATAATCTTCCCATCCACGCTTTACCAGCTTTAGAAATGCACGAATAACCGAGTCCTTCATGGCAACAAAGATACAGGAGGTAAGAAATCAGATGCAGGGAGCGTAACCACTGGAGGGAGGGAGAAGGGAAGGTCACTGCTGAGCTCCAGCTGGGAGGTCAGAGCAGGAAAGCACAAGGCCTCAATTGCAATCGAGCTAATCATGGGCAAAGCCTTGGTCCGAGCAGCTGGCAAGGGCCTTCACCTTACAACAGGGAGGAACTACTCTGGAACAGTCAGAAATCCATAACACATGCCAGTGGAAAAGCACTTGAGCAAGAAGAGCATGTGCCCTGTTTTTACAATGGGTAGAAGGAAGAAGCCATAAGGAAACCTTTCACGACAAAAAACTTTATGTGTGCTCTGTCCAAAAGTAAAACGTATCCATCATGCCCCAAGGTCCACATGAGAGTCACAAAATGGTGTTTGCTGGCTCAGTACAGGCAGGTCCAGGCAAGGTTTGGCTCCTGAAGCTCAAGAAAGACACGACCCAGAGATTCCCAAAGGCTGCTCCAGAGGATGGAACAGCTCGCTCTGTACAGTAACAAAAGGGCAAGAGGGCAGCAATCCCCAACTGCAGCACAGGAAAGCAAAGTCAGAAACTAGGAAAATCTTGGTAATGGCAAGAACAATGAAGGACTCTCAAGGATCACCCCGGCAGGACGGGGAAAGTCCATCACTGGAGGCTTTTAACAACTGTGTTGGACAAACATCTGCTGGGAAAGTTTAGATAGATCTGACCCAGTCTTGGGGCAGGAGGTCAGATTAGACAACTTAAGGTCCCTTCCGGCCCTGCTGCTCTTTGCTTGTCACAGAAACATGACAGCAGAACATGTCAGCAGCAGCCCCAGAGCACAGGACCTTCCCTGATACTTCCATCATACACTTGAGAAACTCTGTAAGATCCCATGTGCCCATTCCTACAGGGTACCTGCTTCCTCTGTTCCTGGAGGAGTAATACAGAGACAACACAGAGTTGGACTCACAGAACAGGCACGGGAATAGGAGCTGCCCAGCACAGCCTTCCCCAGGAGACAGACCCTCTCCCACCCCACAGCACGGATACAGTTATTAACAGAGCACATCCACACTTTTCTTCCCATTTGCCTCCTTCCCATCTCACCCTGCAGTCACAGCAGCTCTCTTTTTTTTTTTATTTTTTTACTTTAGGCCTCTCTTCTGTTCCTCCCTGGTCTATTTTCATGTGTAAGATCTTCAGCCCTGGATCCCACCCCAAGGCAATCAGGACACAAAGAGAAATGACCCAGTGCTTCACCCCAAAGCCCACAGTCACGTTCAGCCCTTTGCCAAGGCCTCCTCAAAGCCCAAACAGAGGCACCAGATGCCACTGGAACACTGAAGTGATGGTGTGAGCTCCCCACAACTAGAAGGGGACATTCAATTCAGTCTGGAGGACTCTCTGCTCCTGCAAGCATTTAATGAACAGCACAAACTGCTCTGTGGGATCTGGACATCCAAACAGCAGTGTAAACTGCAACCTCCAAAGTACCAACCTTTACCTCAGGGCTAAACCTTGGCCTGTCAAAGGGGTTTGAGGAATTTCTGCTTCCTCACGTGCCTCCCTGCTCTCCCCTCAACTCCTCCTGGCTTATTCTTGCAAATCCGATCTCCAAGTTCTCAGTCACATCTGCCCACGGAAGAACATAATGAGGAGGATGACAGAAGTGGTCCCAGGGAGAAATACACATATGTGTGTGTTTGGGAGCACATCCCAGCACATCTGAGGGCACAGTTATGCAATTCCAGAAACCTTAGATCCAAGTTTG
>JAWWLV010000144.1:71075579-71088766 GCA_035041135.1 Platyrinchus mystaceus
GGGTTTGAGGAATTTCTGCTTCCTCACGTGCCTCCCTGCTCTCCCCTCAACTCCTCCTGGCTTATTCTTGCAAATCCAAAGTCGATCTCCAAGCTCTCAGTCACATCTGCCCATGGAAGAACACAATGAGGAAGATGACAGAAGTGGTCCCAGGGAGAAATACACATATGTGTGTGTTTGGGAGCACATCCCAGCTATATCCACACACGTGTGTGTGTTTGGGAGCACATCCCAGCACATCTGAGGGCACAGTTATGCAATTCCAGAAACCTTAGATCCAAGTTTGCACTGTCCTTAAAGACAGCCCTGCCTGTCTGTGTGGTGCTGACAGCAGCAGTCACGGGACAGGCCAAGGATTGGATCCAACTAAAAAATAAGCCCAAAAAAATAAGTAATAATCCACTGCCAGGTGTGTGGGCTCCCTGACCAAGAGCTGTCACCCACAGTCACACCAGGACATGCACAGGAATGGGGTGAACCCTTTTACTAGAAGTAGTGTCTTAAAATTGTGTAAGTCACCCCTGAGTCTGTGCCCTGCCAGGGCTGGAAAACAGTTATGCAAGGGAGGAAACGGAGACAGGACAGCTCAGAGAAAACATCTCCGTGCAGTTCCACTCCTGGAACCAGGGACTTGCACAACAATGCTCCCTCCAGCTTCCCAGGCTGTCCCAAAGGGTCTGGGAGCTTCAGGAGTTCAACCACAGGATCACCAGACACGTCCTCCTGGGCAGAGTCCTCTGGGATCACAGCCGTGACTGATTCCAAAAAAGAAAATCCTGTTAGAAGAAGATTGGAGATCAAAGCAGGAGGTTACACCTACATCCTGGAACATGCATGCCCATGGGAGAGGAGAATTTTTAATTCAGCTTCAGACTAAGTGCCCATCCAACAGAAACATCAGGTCAGAACACTTGAGCATTAACACCTGTCTTTGGGAGAAAATCTATTCCCCACCTGCCCTGAAAAATGAACTGAGTCTTAGAAAAAGAAAGAAACTCCTCCTTTCCTATGCAATTCCCAGCTTAAGGATAGGCCAGGACTACCTGCTTCCTTTAGCACAAGGCATTTTCTGGATATGCCAGCTACAAGGGAGCTTGAGCAGGTACTTCACAAAAGAAATTATCCAAACCAACATGCCTTTTTTTTTCTTTCCCTCTCCTCCTCAAAGTGTGCCAACTTCATTATATCCTGTCCAATATTTCAGTCATTCCAAGCATGCCAGCAAAGGCTACGCTGTTCCATGCCACTCAGCTCAATCTAGAGGACACACTTAAGAAAAATCTGGCATTATGCAGAATAATGAATGAAGAAATGAATAACTAAGTATCCATTCTTCAAAAATTATCTACATCCACTTAGTTCTCTACTTCGTCAGCCAGGAAAATAAATATTTTCCTATTTCTTAAAAGGTAGTTCCTGCCTTTGAACTCAGTAGATACACACACACATGAAGAAAAAGTGGAATTAAATGAACTTTTCAAACCATTGTAAAGACTTTGCAGCCCTTTAAAGACCTATTGCATAAAAGAAGTGCATGTGACCAAAGCAAAAAAATTCCCCACAAGCTGAAATTGTCTGTGTTTACGTCACTGCAGCTCTCTGGACTCCCCACAGCTGAGACTCCTCACTCACTGCAACCTCCCTTCTGCCACTGATCCGCTCCGTGGCCTCCAGTTCTCCCTGTTGGAAGTGGGATAAACATGGTCTCAGAGCATGATGTGGGAAACCACTCCAAAGAGGGAATATGCAGCGACCAAAGCCCCGTGTAAATCGCTACCCCAGGGCTGCAAAACGTGTTTCCCTCAGGCCCAACAAGCTCCCAGCCAGCATCATTTTGAGTTACCCCAGAGCACCAACAATAGCTGCCTTGTTCAACCCATCCTTAAAGGATGGGCTGGTAGCACAGAACTACCCGGGAACAGCTTGGGGATCAAACTCCAGCACGAACAGCAAGGAGGGGCTTTTTGACCCTTCTTGCATTACATTCCTGCTGATGAGCTCATCTGGCTACCTTTGGAGCAAGCCAGGCCTTTCCTGGTGCCAAACCACTCCCTGCTGCACCTCACACCTTCCCTTACATCCACCCTTGCAACCTCATGGCCCTGGCCCCAAAATGTCTCGAAACAAAAGCTCCAGTCAGCACAAAAAGAAAAAAAAAAAACAACACTAGAATTGCACTTAAAACCAAGGATATGATTAAAATTCACCAAACACCACCACTGCTTAAAAATCTACTGCATTTAAGGATTTCCACAGGAAAAGGTCACCAGTGCACAGAGCCCATCTTCCAAAGCAAATGTCCTTGTCACAGTGCTGTCAGGTTCAGATGGCAAATATGTTGTTATAAAAACCCTGTGTTGTGTGTTATCCACAGCTCAGGGCTGCGGGTTCAATCCTAGGAATGGTTTGGACTGGAAGGAACCTCAAAGACCATCTCATTCCAGCCCCCTGCCATGGGCAGGGACACCTTCCACGATCCCAGGTTGCTCTAAGCCTCATCCAACCTGGTCTTGGACACTTCCAGTGATGGGGCAGTCACAGCTTCTCTGGGCAACCTGTGCCAGGGCCTCCCCACCCTCTGAGCAAAGAACTTCTTCCCAATATCCAATCTAAACATCCCCTCTGTCAGTGTGAAGCCATTCCCCCTTGCTCTGTTGCTCCAAGCCCTTGTCCAAAGTCCCTCTCCAGCTCTCATGGAGTCCCTTAAGGCACTTAAGTCCCACTTAAGGGAGATGCTGGAAGGTGTCCCCAGAGCCTTTTCTTCTCCAGTCTGAACACCTCCAGCTGTCTCAGACACTCACCTACAGTCCAACCCCTATCCTGCACAGCAATCCCACTGCAATACCGACTGATGGCCTCCTATTTAATAAAAGTCAGGTGTACGTGGTCAAGTTTAACCTCACCAGGCTTTGTTACAGGTTCCAACGCTCCTTCATAAGGCACAGGGAGGAGCTGAACCTCACAGACTCCCCAAAATCTGTTTATGATTGTCCACAGACACAAAAACAGGACCTCAAAACAAGGTTCTTGAAAAGCCACTCTCCAGAATGGAGCCACATCCCCGTGCTCCTCAGGTGCCACCCACGCACGTGGTGGTAACCGGAGCAGCCACCAAGTTTTATTTTCCAAGCAGCTCGCATTCCCACCCCTGGTATTTCTGGAATCTTTTCTTAAAATACAAAGAAACCACTGAAATATTAGATTATAAAATATATATAAATATATTTAAAAAAGCAAGAGATTTGAGACCGATTTCCATGGTGACTCCTATAAACTCCAGGGCACACACCCAAGGGCCCTCCATGGGGAGCACGGAATGCCTGGACACAGCAAAGCCAACACATCCACAGATTCGATGGGAATGGGACACAGCAACAGGGTGGCTGGAAATTTTCATGTTCCCTCAACAGGAAGACAACAAGGACGATAACGTGGCCTGGAAAAACCACAAAGGTGGTTTAGAGATGGCATTTGTTAAATCATTTGCTTCTTAGGAGTCTGTAATGGGATGAATTGGTTGCATTTGGGGTTTTTTTATGGCAGTGCTTCTATTCCCTATTCCTGTGGTGAGTTACCATCCCTCTCCCACGTTACTGCTGTGCTAGTGATTATTTTTTGCACCCAAGCAGAGCAGGACAGATCCTTAAGCCACATTCTTAAGCCAGAGGTTTAGACTCCCTCTTGAGAAGGGAGAGTTCAAATCCATTCTTCACCCACATCAGTTTCAAGAGGCAATCTTTATATCCCTTTACTATTTATCCCTCTGACATAATGTTTTAGCTCAACAACAGAGCTTAAAAAATCAGTTATTTAATTTCCATAGACTTGACTTCATTTACTTCTGCAGAGGACTAATGTTTGTGGCCACTGGGAGAGGGTATTTCTACATTTTTCCATTTTCTGGTCTGTTAATTACAATTACTGAGAGAGAAGGAGACAGCGGTGAGACTTGTGAAACACAGCAGGCTGTGCTTTAACATTTATAAAAGGAACAGAGAAAATAATTCCTCTCTCTTTTTTTGTATAGCCCAATCACACAAAGTAAATCCACATACTCCAGAAGTCAGCATCACCATTCTCCTTAGGAACTCATTTGGGCCAGCAGGAATTTAGCTGGAAAACCTCAGATTTGATTAGGAGGGATTACTTTTCTGTAGGGATGACAGGAGCAGAAAATACAAAGTGATGTAAGTGGCACTGAGAGACAGGCAGATACACTTTGGAGGCAGGCAGCAGGAGGCAGGAATACTCCTCCAGCCTTCTGAGGCAGAGACAGGCAGGAATCCCATGGCTTTTAAGGGATGGAAGATGGTGAAAAACCCAAACTGCACCACGGCAAAGGTGGAGGTCAGTAAAAGCACCATCACACCTCTCAGACCAAAGGATGCTGTGGGGAGCCCATAAACTGCTGAGTGCCCTGTTTGTGAGGAATGCTAACAATTTGACTGAGCTTTACAAACTCCACCTCAACTCCTTCAAACCCACCAAGTCAACTGAGATCCCTCCATCCCGTGTTTCAGAGACACCACAGCTGACTCGTGACAGCACGTTTTGGTGGGGGAGACACAACAGGAGAAAGCCCTTTCAGCACAGACCAGAGAGGGACATCCAGAAGTGCTTTCAGCAGCAGCAGAGAGGAGGACGTGGGATCCCAGGACAGGTGCAGTGTGTTTGTGGGGTTCCAGCCACACACCCCAGCATTCCAGGGAAGCGTGGCACAAAGCTCTACAGCTCCAGAGCAGCTGCTCCACGGAGCTAAAGGATGGAGAAGGAAAAACAACTGCAGCTAACAACATCAGCCAGCATTTTCAGGACTTAAAGCCCCAGAACTCTGCGCCTATTCCCATGCACAGCTCAGCCAAAATACCAGCTGGATGCTCCTGCAAACCCAAAGATGCCCAGGTAAACATTTGAGCAACTGCACAATGATTTGGAAGCAGGCACTGAGTCAGACCCAAGACCTTTGGATTTTTGCCAGCTCAGTAGTCATCCAAAACTGCTTCCTAGTCCGGCTACCCACTCCACAACAGCGGCACGAGGGAAAGGCAGCACTGGCTTTTTTTAGAGGCACAGCCAGCTGAAACCACGGAGCTTGCTGCTCCCTAAAAAACACGGTACATCTGTTCCACTGCAGTGCCATAAAACATTAGTAAGTGCTGGGCTAACAATCTGGAAAGGGAAAAGGACCTAGGAGAGCAAAATGTTATCACTGAGTCAATAAAACAACATCTGTAAAGAACTGAGAACATAACAGCGTTCTTGCACAACACGCAGAAATGCTCCTGGGCTGATTTCTTGTTCTCCACTAAACCTGTCTGGTAACTCTGGGAATGGGGCTGCGTCGTACAGGCTACGGGAAAAGTGGATCAACAGGGTGAGCTAAGGACAGAGCTCTGGGCTCGACTCTGTTTGTGCAGGATCGCGGAGTGGATGCACGTTAGCTGATACATATGGTTTCACTTTTACATAAAGCTTGTGTTTACATCTGATGTATCAGCAATTACAGCTGGCCCCGGCACCGGGTTTGAGGCAGAGTGTCCGTACACCACACACAGCACTTTTTTGGGGTGATCAGAGCAAGGCTCTGCGTCTCGGGGTGAGGATGTAAATTACTGAAATGCTTTGTTTTGAAGTCAGGTTCGATAACTGACAATTGGCTTAGTGCATTTCACCACCGCGAGTCCAGGGCTAATCCCTCGCCTATCGCAGCGACCTCAAAGAGGAGCAATTCCGAAGTCAATGGATTTGACTGAAAACGCCAGACCGGTGCGAACTGCCGAGCCCCCGGTATTGTAACAGCTTTGTGTGTAAACAAGAAACACCGAGCGAGTCTTCACAGCTCGTCATTTACATCCCGACCACGATGACTTCCCCACTTAACCTTTCCTCTTCGTGTCATCGCCTGGAATGCCAAGGCGGGGAATGCGGAGGCGCGCATCGCGTGCGGGAGATACGCTGACATCAACACACAGAGGGGGAAAAGACACCCAAAGCACCCCAAAATCCCGACAGGACCGTGGGCTTTTCTGCCCTTAGTCAAAACAGCGATCCCTTCTCCCACCCTCCCCAAAAACAGGGGTAGGGATGACACAGCACCCGCAGCCTCCTGCTCTGCACCCTGAGCTGGGGTGTCGAGGGGCGCTGAGGAAAGAGGGTTGGCAAGTTCCTGGGGTGCTTTGGGGTGTGTGTGGGATGGGGCACAGGGAACGACCTCTCAGGGTGCTGTGTGGGATGGGGCACAGGGAACGACCTCTCAGGGTGCTGTGTGGGATGGGGCACAGGGAACGACCTCTCAGGGTTCAGTGTGGGACGGGGCACTGGGCTGGACCGTCAGGGTGGTGCGCGGGATGGGGCACACAGGGAACGGCCCCTCGGGCAGGTGTGCAGGACGGGGCACGGGGAACGGACCTTGGAGCGGTTCGGGCAGGTGGGTGCGCGGGATGGGGCGCAGGGAACGGCCCTCGGAGTGGCTCTGGCAGGTGGGTGTGGGGGACGGGTCCCGGGTCCGTCCCCTCAGACAAAGCCCCCGCCCTCTCCCCGGCTCCCCCTTCAATCCCCCGGGCGCTCCATGCGGGGCCAGAGCCGGGCAGCCCCGGCCGAGCCGGCACCGGCACCGGCCCCTCCCGCCGCAGGTGCCGCCGAGGGGACCCCTCCGAAAGGGGGACCCGGGGCCACCGCCGCCGACCCCCCCGCCCGGCTCGTACCTCTCTGTGCGGTGCCGGAGGGGACTGTCGGGGTCTGGGCGCCCGCCCGGCTCTCGCCTCGCTGCCCTCCCGCGGCTGAGCGGCTCCCGGCGCTGCTGAGCGGCGGCTGCGGGCACTGCGGGGCCAGAACCAGCGCCGGCCTGTTTTCCAGCCCGCCCCGGCTCCGCCTCGAGCGGCCTCCGCCCCCGCCGCTTCCCCCGCCTCCTTCCCCGCTTCCTCCTCCTCCTCCTCCTCCTCCTCCCCGCCCGGCAGCCTGGCCGGCTGGAACGCGAAACTTCGAGGTTAGGGGACACCCAATTCCGTGAAACAAGCCACGTTAAACCCGGTTTTATTCCTAAACGTGAAGGGTCTTTTTTCACCCTCTGCGGTTGCCGCTGCGGTGCCCCCGGCTCCGAGGCGTTCCGCAGACCGCAGAGCGGACCCGGCGTGGAAAAAGCGCTTAATTCATGTGCAATTTTTTTTTTTCCTACTCCTGTCCAGACGATGAAATTAATCTCATCGGAGCCCATCTCGCAACTACAGCCCAGCCCACAGGGGACCAGAAGACCACAGCACACCGCAACCCTCTCCGAACGCCGTCAGGTTTTCTTATCTCCCGGCGTCCGTTTTCCCCTTCTGCCACTCAGTCCTATCAGTGTTTATGCAGTTGCACGAGGCAGTGCGATATAGCGAAGGAAAATGGTGTAGAAAATCAAAAATAGGCGTAGCTTCAAGCTTTTTTTTTTCAGCCTGAAGACCTGTAAAATCCGCTGGAGGATTATGTCCCTCTTGCAGGGCCAGCAGCCTCAGAACAAGGGGCGTCTCAGCCGCAGCCCATTGCAGAGACCCGGGGTTAATAAACCCCCTGGGTTAATAAACCTCTCCCTGCTCCTTCAGAGGTAGGGGATGGCAATGGGAGTTCCAGCACTACCCCACAGTGGCCCTCAGGCAGACCACACAGCTGATATAATGCATATAGGATATATATAATACAGATAGTATATATATGAACTATAATACATACAGTATATGTATATGTATATATACAAACTCTATATACTACATAGATACTATAATACATAATGTATACATAATGTGCATATATGTATACATAATACATATACTAAATATGCTATGATACATATAGTGTAAATACATATATATTATATGTATAATATATACTATATATATAATATATGGTATATATTGGATGCACTATCCCTGGAAGTGTTCAAGACCAGGTTGGACAGGGCTCTGAGCAACCTGGTCTAGTGGAAGGTGACCCTGCCCATGGCAGGGGGTTGGAATTAAGATCCCTTCCAACTCAAATCATTCTGTGATTCTAAATGTGATATATTTACCGTTAAATAGAGGCACAGAGCCTCTGCCATGGAGACCTCTCCCAAATGGAGGAGAAAGCCAAAATAATCCAATTCCATTGTCACTAGCTGGGAGACAGCATTCAGAGCCCTAAAGCAGAGGGAAGACGTCTCTGCTCATTCTGAATTTGATGCCTTTGGTGCAGCTACAGGGTAAAAGTCTCCTCTCCGAGCAGCAGCCCTGTAAACAGCATGTTTTATTAAGTTATATCTTCTTTGAAAAAAAAAAAAATTGTGACCAGAATCGAACAATGTGTAACACAGGGGATGAGGGTCCGTCGCAGAGCTGGATCACTCAGACATCCTGCAGCCTTCCCATTAAACGCCGGCTGAAATTGCTTTTGGATGCCTGGAGAGAAAGTCTGGAGGAAAGAGTGTGCCTTGGATAGAAATCAGTCATGTCTGCAAACTGCCTTCAAGGATTTAAAGGCTCTGTAAAACACGGCCAGCTGCCTGCCAGAGGTTTGCACCTGCACGGCTGAGGTTGCTGAGCCAGCCGAAACATCTGAAGAAAGCAGCAAGAATAACATGGATTTGGGTTTCCCAGCTTCCATCAGATATTGAATAACTGTGCAAACTTTTCCATTGCATACACATTGTGCTTGAAGGCCGTTTTCTTCCAGGCCTTGTGCTTCCCTGACTGCCCTTCACTGCTGGAACCGATACCCGCAGAGCCCCTCAAAGCACCCAGGTGCTGAAGCCACTGTAGTGTGTGACAGTGTAGGACAAGGGACAATATAAGAAGGATAAACTGCTATTAGAGAGCAGTGGCATGAACGTGGTGAAGAGTTTAGAGGGGAAGCCACAGAAGGAGGGGCTGAGGTAATTTGGCTTGTTCAGCATGGAGGAGACTGAGGTCAGACCTCATCAGCACTGATCTCAGCTCTGTATGACCAGTGACAGAACCCAAGGGAAAGGCTGGAACCTCAGGGGAGGTTTAGGTTGAATATTAGGAAAAGGTTCTTCCCCCAGAGGTGGTCAGGCACTGAAACAAGCTCACCAAGGCAGTGGTCACGGCCCTGAAGCTGCCAGAGTTCAAGGAGCATTTGGACAGTGCTTTCAGGCACATGGTGGGATTCTTGGGGTGTCCTGTGCAGGGTCAGGAATTGGACTTAATGATCCTTCCAACTCAGGATATCCTGTGATTCTATAGCATCTCATGGCCACACGCTGTGTTTGAAATGTGGTTTCTGAGCCTGCTCTCCCTTCTCATACATGCCCCACAGCCTCAGCACTGGGTTTCCACTGAGCCTACAGATGGAAGCAGAGCTTTGCAAATTAAAGGACTTCAGGGAAATGAGCCGTATCCCTCTTTTAACCAGCTATATCTGGGAAGAGAGGAATTGGCAACAGGGTTGGTTATCTTGGCTGGAAAGAGCAGTCTTTCCCACCAGACCGGACAGAGTCTGAGATGATGAGGAAATGGGATCAGTTTTATGGTCCAGCTTGGAGATACCTGTCTGGAGAGAACAGTGGGGAAGCCAGGATTTCCTGCCTGGAATCCTCAGCATCTCACAGAGCAATACCTGCCCCCAGGGCTGCCTCTAATACAGGCCCTGTTTGTTTGTAGACAAAGAGGAGCCCCAAAGAACAGACTGGTGCTCCCTGTTCCCACAGAGAAGCTGACCCATGAGGGATGCTAGTCATCCAGCAGCTGGGAAAGCTGGTGAGCCAATTCCTACTGAATGGCACTTCTATTTCCTCCATAGCAAATAAACAACCGTGCTGCAAGGCTGCACCAGCTCCGAGCTCTCTTGGCTGCAATTTGAGGGATTTGAACTATATCTAGAAAGCTCTGAGTAGTTGGGGGTCCCCTGAGCTCTACCCTCTTTCCCCAGTTTAAATTTGGCAACAGAGCCCAGCCAGCCCAAAGCCCCAGGCATGCTTGTGAGGCATTTTGAGGGTACACAGAAATGCAATAACCTGGGGGGAAAATAAAGTTAAAATGAATTGCAAGCCTGTGTTTAATACAGCATTTGATGCATTAAGGAAGAGGAATTGACAGATATGACTCAGGTTGGTGACATATTCAGACAGTAGTTCCAAAGAAATGTGATGAAATCTTAAAAATCAGCATTTTTTTTGTGCTTCTGTTACTTGTTTTCTGTGAACAGACCACATGGTAAATAAAGCATCTTTCCTGAGAGGAACACATGAAGGACAGGTTTATGAATGAAATATAAAGTGAATTATAAATGTCCAGAGAGAGTAATCTAAAAACTAAGAAGGAGAAAGACCTCCTTGTGCAAAACACACCTGAAAAGATAGTCAAGACCTGCAATCCAGAGACATAATCGAAATAGAGAAAGAGAAGTGTATTATTGCCTGGAAGATCTCTTTCTGAGAGGGTTTCTTGAACCATGGAAAATTCTCCCTGGAATGGACAGAAATAGCTCAGGTCTCATGTCCTTCAACACACATATTCAGGTGGGGAAGGGAGTCCAGCAGACGAATCAGGAGAGCACGTGGTGGGCACAAGTTGGGTGGAAGGGTACCTGGACGATATATGAAGCTGTGCTTCTGGGTCTGGGGCTGTTTGAAGTCTGGCCAAGGAGGTTTATTGGATGGATTGATTATTTTCTTTCCCTGACAAGCAAAATAATTATTTAGAGCCATTAAGAGATTGTTCTCTAGATTCCTATTGACCAACATAATTCCCCGTTCCTAGAACTGTCAGGCAAGATGAGGAACAAGCCTGGTATAAGCTGGTTTTTTAGGAAAATAAAGATCCAGCTGCCTGGAAAAGTAAAAACAGGCAGCATGCAGTACCCCTCCATGCTCCCAAAACACCACATTCCTGGCTTTTGGAGTACAAAGGCTTTGCCTCTTACCATTCTCATGCAGTGTTTTTCATCCTCAGATTTAAAAATATCAGTAAAAATGCCATTATCCACCTGAAACCAGGAATCTCTCAATGCAAAGACAGCTGATATAAGCCAGGGGTTGTGTTGTGCTTCACAGGTTGCCCACTCTTGCCAAGATTTACATTTGGCATTAAGAGCATGTCTGCAGTGAAAAGGCCTCGTGAGTTTGGCACATGCTGAAATCTTCGGGGGATCCACCCCCACACTGACATCTAGCAGGACCCTTGTCAAGTCAAAATATAACTCTCAAAGGCAAACAGAAAATAGGCAGATTAGAACAGGAGGTTTCTGATTTTCTAAGCCAGGATTCTTTATCATAAGGATACCTGGGTGCTGATTTTGGCTCCTGCTCTGGGCTGGGTGACACACGATGGCAAAGCCACTTGTGTTTCCCCAAGCAGGACACCAAAAACAGTCTGAAAATACCTGGGTTAAATAACTGCAACAACTCCAAACAGCCCAGCTGAGTTTTCCATCCTCTGCACTGTTTGTTTACTAGAGAAAGACTAATCCCTGTTACCTGCAAAGCAGGCAAAGTAAACTGACCATGGAGGGCCCAGATATAATGCTTTATTATCTTTCCATCCATCCATAATACAGAATTTCCATGATTCATTCACCCACTTGAGGGACACTTGAGCAGTCAAACAAAAACATACATTCCCAGGAGAAAAACCAAAACCACGTCCGGTGCAGGAGAAACATTCCAACATAAATACAAAATCCCTCTAGAAATTCTATCTGAAGCAAGACTGTGGATCACAAACACAACAGGGAAGGGCAAAGATCAAACAGTATCGCTTCTTGTGAGTGTATTTCCCCTTTTTCCTCACAATCCCCTGGCAATAACTCAATGAAAGGTTTTACCACGACTACAAAGGGAACCTGAAAGCCCAGGAGCTTCCCTTTGAAAGTGTATTCAGGCTACAGGCGGTTTCAAAAGTCACTTCTGAGAGTCTGCCCTTTGCTAAAAAAGCCCTTGTGACCTTTCAGTCAGCCCAGTGTAGCTGCTGCAATTCATGGGAATGAGTAATAATGACATTTGCTATTCAGTCATCATTTGACAAGCTGTCCAAAGGACAGGGAGCTCTATCATAAATATTTCCCTGTGATGATAAACAGTCTAGACACAGAACAACCACCCAGCTCACCTTTGTGATTAGAAATAAAATGAGCCCAGATAAGGAGGAGAAATTCCCCCTTTCAGGCTTGTTCTTCCTTATTCCCTCCTGGGAAGGTGATTTTCAGAATGATAAATCTCAAATGATATTTTCTTCTAATATCCTGGGAGCTACAGGCTTTAAGACTTTCCTACATGGATTCCTGGAAAGGATATAGCTGCTGAGAAAAGTATCCAATCAACAAAATTGGGAAAAAAAAAATCTATGTGTGGAAGACCCATCACAATCCTCAATAAATCATTGTAGCAAACACACACCCAGAATACCTGAAATTTGCTGCTGTTTATGGCTTGTCTCTACAAAGTCCCAAATACTTATTCTTACCACAACTTCCTCTCTGCTAAATTTACAAGTCCCCCACGATTGCATTACTGTGATTTCTCGCACCTGAAGTACCCTCTTGGTTTCATTTGGATTAGGAAAATCGGAAATACTTTCCCTGGGGCACAGGAGGAAAGCAGGATCAAAGGTGACACTATCTCACACACACACCTGTGTGCTGGCCAGGGGCTGTGCTGTCCCACAGCCGGGATATCTCCCTGTAAACAGCACTGGGATCATTCAGAAGGGAGCTTGGATAACTGCTGTATCTTCCATTGGCTGTGCAAGTGCTGCAGGACTCTCTGGGATATATGGTGGGAACAACCTGAGCTGGTACAGCCAAAGCTGTTGTCTGGCTGTACTGGAAAGAGAAAGTGCATAGGAGACAAATCCTTCCTGGACCTTTGGCCTCAGCATCATCAGGTGAGCAAGGCTGTTAGTGCAGAGATCCTGGTGTGAGCAATTCAGGCTTTTCCTACACTGTCTTTTCCCTTGTGCCTTGCTGTGTCACTCAAAAATCCTGGAGAAAGTCATCTCCAGGGAACACCAGGAAGGACAGCAGTACCCCAACCACCCTCCAAAGAAGATGCTTTGGAAAAAGGAAAACAAACAAACAAACAAACAAACAAAACACAAAACAAAACAGAAAAATTGGGCTGGAAAAGAACAGAAGAACAATCACAGAATGGTTTGGGTTGGAAGGGACTTAAAGACCATCCAGTTTCAAACCACTGCCATGGGCAGTGACACCTTCCACTA
>JAWWLV010000144.1:71101940-71121332 GCA_035041135.1 Platyrinchus mystaceus
AGACAGTTTCAGCATGTACAGCACTTCCTCTTCTGGGACGTTTGAGGGCTAAAACTGTGACCTTTGGCTGCTGTTCGTGTTCAGCAGCAGAGGCAGCAATCCCAGGGGTGGGTGGGTTGAAAGAGAAAAGTCCTTTTCCTCCCCCTCCATCTCTTTAGGGACAAACTTGGACCAAAACAAGCAGCCAGCCAAGAGTGAAACACAAGTCTGGGACACTGCAAGGAGACCTTCTCCATGCAGACCACAGCTGGAGCAGGGAAATGGCTCATCACTGTCTCAGACACTGGATTAAATCTGGTCTTTAAGGTGCCTTCCAACACAAACCATTCTGTTATTCCATGATGCTATGAAAGTAAGGGAAATTAATCCCAGTGGAAAGCCTTTGCATGTAAGTAACCCCAGAGTGCCATTTCTACCTGAGTTTTTATGTATATTCATCTGTTTCTGAAGCCTCTCTCCTGCCTTCTCTAGCAAGAATTGTTCAGCTTTAGCTGAACAGCCCAAAGGTTCAGGAAAAGGCTGAGAAGGTCAGGAGGGAGAGCCCCATGTTTGGACTGTCTTTGGTTAGTTAAATCAGTAGCTGAGGAGGCTGAATGCTCCCCAAGACCTTCTGGGCCAGCAGAAGGAGCAGGATGCAGGATAAGGCTGACAGACTCATCCCCTTCCTGCAGCAGAGCCCACCGAGGACAAGGGAGCAGGCACATAATGTAGGGCTGTCTCCAGGAGGATTTTCCTGGCAGGGATCATAAACCAAAACAAGATTATGTCCCTTTGCCCAGAAACTTTATAAAGCTGCTGGTGAAAATGGAAGTGACTGCAGAAGGTCAAATAGCACCATCTGCCTTGGCAGAGCCTGGCAGGACTTGGGGTGCTGCAGTCTGGCTTCTGGCTAAGACACAAAACCAAATCCTTCTCTGGGCTTTTGGAAGAAAACCAGAGGGAATGACCATCTTGAGAGGCATGACCATCCTTCAGGTCCACCTCAGTTCAGCTGGATTTGTGAGCAATCAACAATTTTGCAGCCAGATCTCACGTAGGCACCAAACCACAGCACAGATTTTGAGCACAGTGTGTGGCAAAGGTGAGAACTGCAAACCATGACAGCCTTTGGACCAAAATCCGGGAGCATATCAGAGTCCCTCCCACCCTACACAGACCTCTCTTGTCAATGTGGTGGCTTATTTTGATATCTAATACTAAAATGTGGCCCCAGCAGGGGAAGTGGGCTTTTTTCAGGCATTCAGCCTGAGGTGTCCTGTCTGATCACTGACCAAGCACCATACCTAAACTGCAGTGGACTCAGGGGATAGTTTAACTTGTTATAAGAGAATTCATTAAACCAGCCTCAGGTGCCTCCTTCGTGCAGCTGTTGTACATGCTGAAGAGAAGAAAAGCCAAGCTGTGATCAGAGTGATGAATCCTGGACTCCCAAGTCCTCAGTTCACAGTGTCCACTCCTGACAGAGCAGAAGAACCTCCCAGGGTATTTTGTGCTGCCAGGTGAAATGGGTCTTAAACATACAGAAACCCACAGCTCTGCACACTGGGTCACCTCTCCTTCTACAGAGGTTTCTGATACCTCAGCTTTAAAATCTATTAAATGCAGTAATAGGTTATAAATAAATGCAGCATTTGCTGCAGTGTGCAGCTATTCAAAATCTCCATCTGTTATTAGCTCAGGACGTGACCCATGAACCTCACGCCTCTGAATCCCAGTGATGTTGTTTGGTTCCTAGCAGGCTAATTGATGTTGGATTTGCAGCTCACACAACCCTGCCCCAAAGGTTAATGTCTTGGGAACTTGCAGGCCCTCCATCAGCCTGTCTTTTGTGCCCTCACCTCCAGCCTTTGGACCCTCCAGCTGCAAATCTACAAGGGCTGTCACAGGATGACTAACCAGCCCCATGTCTTAACCTGGGGACAAAGTCACCTCTCACTTTTGGCTCTGAACAGGGCAGGGATTTGTCAGCAAGCTGCACAACTCACTTTTTTTGGTCTAGTTTGACATGCCCTCCTTGGGCCTGCAGAGGGAAGCCAAATGGGGAAGCTGATGTTAATTTGCAGCAGCAGCAGAGCAGAGACTCGCAGCCGTCAAAACAGAGAGTTGCCAGCATTGTGACTTCCCCCTTCCCTTGTGATCTGTGGGAAATGGGAAAGCCAGGCTCCTCACGGGGAAACTCCACTGCCTGGAGCTTCCAAGGCACAGGAGCTTCTTTCTTTGCTCGGTAGGTCACCCACTGGGAACGTGCTGTGCCTTTAAAGGTCACCGAGTCAAACTGCGCTCGCAAGGACCACAGAGAGCTCACTGGTCACGGCCCAGATTGCTTTGGTCACGTCCTGAAACTGGGGTGGCAGTTTCCATCCCTGCTGATTCCTCTGTATGCCCCATGAGAAGCCAGTTTTACAAGGAAATTACGACCCACCTTTAGCCCCCATTCTTCTCAACCAACACACGAGTCCTGTTTCGAGACCCGCGAAGCCGGAGATCCCAAAACCAGCACCTTTGCCAAGGGCATTGTGCAAACATCAACAAACATCGAGTCTGTGGCTTCCCAGCACCGAGCTTTTGCAGAAAAACCTGCTGAAGGTATTGCTGCTTCATCCCTCCCCACCCATCATCACACACTGCCCCTGCCTTGTCCTCTCGGTTGCAACCTGCACGGCTTCCAAAACAACCTCATTGATGGTGTTGATGTTGTTTAGGTGTTTTTTTCAAGTGGATCAACTCCCATAATTGCACCTCTGTAAACTCAGTAGACACACACAGGAGATGGCATGGATAAAAATAGGGATGGGCACTGGGGAAGGGGTGCATGTTTATGTTTTACACAAGGGTAGGCAAGTGCCTTCAGGTCCCAAAGGTGCTGCATGATCTGCCCAAGGATCCTGGTCCACACAAGGCTGGGGAAAGAGGCAAGAAAAGCTTCTCTGTTGTGCCTTGGCTATAAAACAGGTTTGCTCAAGACTGCAAATAGAGGAATATGTAGAATTAACAAAGCTTGGTCTAAGCCTTGCTGAGATTACTCTCATGAATTTAGGATCAGGAAAACTATGAAATGTTCATCACAACCAGCCTTGTTGCAGGTGATTAAACTCCAATATAGATACAGTCGGATCTCTTCACACTGGGATGGTTCCCACTGAAGCCAAAGAGTCCCACTGTAAAGAATCCACAGCTGGTCTGTAGATGCAGCTTAAACAAGCACTTTTTCTTGGTATTAGGAGGTTTGGAGAGCATGGGGAGCATGGAATGTTAAGGACACAGGGGTGGCACAAACAGTTTCTAAGCCATTTTATGTGGAGATGTGAGTCACCTGTGGAGGTGACTTGTCCCTACCTTTGCAAAGCCAGAAGATAGGAGAAACAACAGCAGCACCCTCACAAGTCCTGGAATATAAAACCTTAAGGGGGACCTAACCTACCATCAGGTATTCAGGAAGAAAAATGTGGGACCATCAGAACGGCCGTCAAGGTCCGTTCACCCCCGTGACTCCTCTTTGGCCACAGCCAACGGTGGATATCTAGAGGAGAGTGTCAGAACACAGCAAATAGTTTGAGATACTTCCCCAAAATATCCAGTCAGCATCCAACAGTTTGTGGGTTCGTGTGCCACAGAGATCGATTGCACATTTAATTACCCGTAATGATTTTTACTTCCATCCATTTGTCTCGTTGCTTTATGAACCCCCATCGATTTTCAGCGTCCACAACATCCTGTTGCGAGGAGTTCCACCGCTTAATTACACCCTGGGAGAAGAGCCACTTGTTTGTTTTGGACTTACAGTTTCTGGTTTCACCTGATGTCCTGTAATTCCTGCAGGGACAGAGATGGGGAACATACTCTTCCTGTCCGCCCTTCCCGTACCACCCAGTGATTTGTAGTCCTCTGTCATAACCCTCCTCACACGTCTCCCTTCCAGCCTGAGGACTCCTCCTCACGTACTTACAGATGCAGCAGCTACAACAGAGTTTTGGGCATCTCGGTGTCCTGAGTCTTTTCCAACTCCCCTTTGTGTTCACTTGTCCTTAGAGGCCAGGGAATCATCTTTCAGATGCTCCTCAGAGGGGACAATGAGCAGCTGAAGCCCCTTCCAGTGAGGGTCTGTGCATCCTATATGGGCTCAAAACAAAGGGGCTGCCAAACATGGGAGCATGGAATCACAGAATCATGGAATAGTTTCAGCTGGAAGGGACCCTAAAGACCATCCAGTCCCACCCTCTGCCATGGGCAGGGACACCTGCCACTAGACCAGGTTGATCCAAGACTTGTCCAACCTGGCCTTGGACACTTCTAGGGATGGGGCAGCCACAGCTTCTCTGGGCAACCCGTGCCAGGGCCTCCCCACCCTCACAGGGAGGAATTTTTCCCTAATATCGCATCTAAATCTCTCCTCTTTCAGTTTAAAACCATTCCCCTTTTTCCTATCACTGTCTGCTTGTGTAAAAAGTCCCTCTCCCTCTTTTGCATAAGCCCCCTTATGGTGCTGGAAGGTCTCTGTGGAGCCTTCTCTTCTCCAGGCTGAACAACCCCAGCTCTCTCAGCCTGGAACACAGAGGCCCATCAGGCCAAAGCAGCCCTGACAGCTCTAGTAACACATTTCTTCTTGCTCACCTTAGAAACTAGGAGTTTGCAAATGGTCTTGGAGAGAGGCATTTTTCCAAAAAAAAAGGGGAGGAAAATGCCAATATTTTTGTATTAGACTCCAGGGATACTGAAAGGGAGAAAAAGAGCAGAGGAGATCTGAATTTCTCCAGGTTGATTTCCCTGAATGAAGGCCTGGAGGAGACCTCTGAGCAGCATTATGCTCCATGAACCCCCATTCCCTTTCCATCTGCACTATCCCAGGAGCTGGACAAACCCTCCCGTGCCCCCACCCTGCTGATGAAGCCACGTCTTCCCTGCACAGACAACACAGGGCAAATCTCACACGTGCTTTGCTGGGCAAACAATCCATGTTTGCAAAGTCAGCAGAGGAAGGAACAAGCCTGGGAAGGTCAGGCTCGTTTTACAAACACTGACACACGAGGAACATTCAGCAGCCAAGGCAGGAGGCATGTTGATCCCAATCCTCAGCCTGGGAAGGTGGGAAGTGTAAGAGAGCTTGTTGAGTATTTTCTGTCCCTCATCACAGAAATCACAAACTTGCAGAGGTTGTTTCACCCCTCTCCCTGCTTCTTTGTCTTAAGCAGAGCATGTAGAGAGGTGCTCGGGGCACAGGACTGCGGGGTGTTCAGGGGTGCACAGACACAACCAGCCCTTTCCATGGACACAGGTAAGGGCTTTAAGAGCCTCAAACTGAACTACAGAGTCACCAGCAGATCCTGTTGGAGACCAGCTGGTGCTGGCTGGCAACGACAGCCTGCCTGCCATGCAAACATCCTCTGTCTCCCCAGCACTTTTCTGGGCGGCATCCTACAGCTTTGCCTGTCAGAGCTGGACTTCATTGATCCTTGTGGGTCCCTTCCAACTTAGGATATTCTATAATTGATGATTTGCCTGTCTGGGACACCCCAGGAAACCAGACTCGATGCTGTTGATATCACAACTCCACCAAAAGAGATGTTTAGATTAAAAGATGTTTAGATTAAAGACACTTCATCATTCCAGGTTCATTCAAATTCCTGCTCATTTAAAACCCCATAAACACAGGAGTCAAGTACATAGGGTCAGAGACCATCAGCAGACACCAATATGAATAAAAACAAGCACAAAGAAGGAAAAAAACCCCGGTGCTGAATTTTCCCAAACCCTCAATTTTTTTGCAATTGCAGCGTTGTGGTGTTTTAAGAAGATACTTAAGGAGAATAAGGATGTTTAAAAGAAATTCTTCCCACCAAGCAAGAAGGGTGCAGACACCATGGGTTGAACAGAAGCCAGAGTCAGACATGCAACACAGAAGGCAGTGACCAGCCAGAGGGAACCCTTGAAGTGATGAAGGGTCCAGACGCCCAGGGTGAGACCCTCAGCTGAGCAGGGAGGTGAGATGGACACAGCACAGCAAAACATCCTCAGGGTTTGGACACAGCACGATTTCTGGGGCTGGGATGAGACATGTGTGAGCAGGAGGGGACAAATTCACTGTGTCAGCAGACACAGTGGTGTCCTCAGGCTTCAAGAGGAGACACCAAGAGAGCACACGAGGAACAAATTAACGATGCTGGGCACAACCCAAAAATCCGTGAGGTCCTGTCAGACACGGGCCAAGGCTTTAGTGAAGACATGAGCTGGGTCTTGGCATGGTGTGTGCACAGAAGTGGCAATCAGGGAGGAAATCAGAGCTGAGGGAGAGTTGTTTCAGGTGGGAAAGATTAAAATGTGCCTGGGCTGTGAGGAGCAGAACCAGAAGCCAGAGGAAGGGTAAGCAAAAAGAGACCCAAAGCAAAAGGGGGCACCAGGTGACGGAGCGAGGAGGATGGTGGGGACAGTTCTGGGGCAGGAAAGGGGCTCTTGGAGGGAAAGGAAGAAATGTGCTTGTTTGCCAAAGTCTCCTTGGAACAGAGAGCTCCTGTTCAGAGCCAAAACCAAGGGGAGAATGAATGAGGAAATCAGCTCCATCACGAGATATCCTGCAGCAGGAGAGCAGAGGAGGGGAAGCGGATGATGGAATGTGGCCAGTGCTCGTGGGATGGCCTGGGGGACCTGCAGAGAGCCAGGCACTGAGGAGACAAGAGACTTTGTCCCTTTACAGTGATAACCCACGCTGTGCCTCAGCCCAGGGCCACCTCCAGCCAGGCAACAGTGTCCTTCAGGTTATGACACATATGCACAGGTAGCAGTACAAGTCCTGCCTCAGACACCTTTGATAACTGAGGGGTAGAGGACTCATCACATTCTCTGGCAGCATCGAGGCTTTCAAACAAAAACCAAGAAAGCAGAGTTTGCCTTGGCTTGGGTGTAAAGTCAGGTCATGGTGCAAGTAGATAAAAACTGGAGCTTAGAAAACTGGGATTTCAGCTCTGAGCCGATGGAAATGTTGCCTTGGTGCCCCGAAATCGAGCAGATCAGGAGACTCATGGCCTTGCCTAGACAACCACCCAGCTCTCACACCTTTCTTTTTCTTCCTTCCCAGGTGTCCAAACACTCTGCTCTTCCTCTGACACGTGATATGGAAACCACTTGCCTGTCCATCAGCCATCAGGATGTACAAAACGTCCTTCAGATCAGAAATGTGGTACCTGGGCAGGTCACACTCCTGAAGTTGGAAGACTGATGAGGTTCCCGAGGCTCAGAGCTGCCCCAGGAAGGCAGTGTCCCCAAGGGCAGTACCAGCTATGGCATGGCCACCCTCTAGTGGCCACTGCTCCTTCACAGAGACATCTCCTACATGGTAAGAGGTTAAGTCAGGCACACAAAGAAACCTCTGTGGAAAATCTTGCTTGGCACCCACCAACCATTTGCAGCAGCACTGCGTCGGCTCACGGTACAAGGGTTCACCAACTGTGTGTTAAAAATGTAGGAAAAACAGTACAAAAATGAGGGTGCCCACAATGATCACAGCAGTTTGCCCTGATTTGTGGCCCAGCAGAACATTTACCCTAGTCAGCACTTAGCACCAGCATCACAAAGAGACCACAGAGAGCTCAAATGCTTTTAGTAGGGGTGAAAAACAGAGGTTTTGTTTGGGTGCACTTTCTTTCATGATCCTGTTTCAGGGGGTTTTTTTTAATGGAATATTCTGATCCTCAAACATTTCTGTGGAATCCATCAATCCATCTAGTGGCATCCATCTGGTGGGTGCCCCATCCCTGGAAATGTTCAAGGCCAGGTTGGACGGGGCTTGGAGAAACCTGGTCTAGGTAGGAAGGTGTCCCTGCCCATGGCAGACAGGTGGAACTAGATGGTCTTTAAGGTCCCTTCCAACCCAAACCATTCTGTGATTCTATGATTTTTGTCTGTTCTGCAGAACTCCATGTAGATCAACTCATCTGCACCTCCACAGTCACATGTCAAATTAGGTGGGCATGAACTCCCAGGGGAGAGTTTGCTGGGCTGGAAGACACAATGCAGCTCCTCAGGGATGAGATCTCGTGTCCTGCACTCCCTCAGGATAATGACCAGATAAAATATTACACCACTGAGAACAACATTCCTCCCCCTGAGGTGCAGGAGGGCATCTTGGGCACTTGTCCACTTAAAAGCTTCCCCAGGACAGCGTGAACGATGCCCAGTGGGGTGCCAAGTGAGAACTGCTGGGCTGGGACCAAAGCTAAAGCTGTACCAAATCAACCAGGGGAGAAAATGTAAATGTTTTTAGACAAAATACCCTGTGGAGCTGCTGAAAGACAAACACATACTGCCCCTGTGTGAGCTGGCAAAGGAGAACTGGAACCAAAGTGGAAGGAGAAAAGGAAGTCAGCGGCCCAGAGGGTGACAAGGAATTAGGGGGTCTTGCATCACACAGGATCCAGATCTGTTGTGAAAACTGCAGCATCTCCAGCCATGGGTCATCACAGAGGGAGAGGAGAGACTCTGGAGTCACTGAGCCCCACTCCAAATCCATCCTAGGGGATGTGACAGAGAAGGAGAGACTTATGGCAGTGTATGCAATAACAGTGGAGTCCTCTGCGTCCCCGAAGGATTTTCCACTGGGAAGAGCACTTCCACTCCGAGTGGATGCTGTAGGGGATGATGTCAACTATCTTGTTTATTCTAATAGCTACCAAGCAATTGAAACACAAGCAAGGTTGGGGGGGGGGGGGAGGAATAATCTCTGGGATTTCCTGGAATTTAAAGTGCTTGTCCTGTCGGTCTCATGTGATCATCCCTGCTTCCTGAGCTGTATGAGGCAGAGACCAGCCAGTCCTTGTCCACACTCTCCAGGCCATCCATGAGTTTCTAAACTGCTCTTGTGTCCTCCCATGGTCATCTTTCAAAGCTGAGAAGGACCTACCTGGCTATTCCTCGTGGGAATATGACACCCTGTTTCTACCTCCCTTGTTGCCCCTCTCTGGACCTTTCCCACCTCCAAGTCCTCTGGCACACAGACACCATACCCATGGCACAGCACAAGCTGTTCTGATGCTTCCCTTGTGTTCTTAATTCCAGCATGAGAGTTCCTGGCACCTCACCCACACTGGAAACAGCTTCACCCAAGAGTGAAGCTATCCAAGCAGGAAAAGGCATGGAGAAAGGGGCTCATCAGCAGGCAGAGGGGTGGGGATGGGGATGGGGAGAGAGGGGCTTGAACCATCCCGTCCTCATAATCTGCACAAAAAGGAGTCAGTGAGCATGGACACATCTCTGTCACAGCTAGACAAGCCTACAGCAAGATCTCAGGGACATAAATTGGGAGCTTGGAGAGTACTGGCAGTGCAGAGATGGGCAGGGAAGTGCTTGGGCTCTCAAATTGCTCTCAGGGACCTGTGTGGCCCCCCTGGTGCTCTGCCCACTCCACGAGGTGTGAGCAGCCAACAGGAGCTTACAGCAATGGGGAGAGGTGACTTTTCCAAGAGGAAAAGAAAGTAAGGGAGGTCAGTTCCTGTGTTATTCTTCCTTGGGAACACCCCTCTGGATATATCCACCAGCTCTGTGCTGACATTTTTGTGCCTCTGGCTTTTTCAGACCTTCTGTCTGTCCCTCTGCCCAAGGCAACACCCCGTCCATGGAGGCTCATGGATCATCACACCAGAGCTCGATCCAGCAAGGACAGGGGCTGGCACTGCCCATGGAAGGGCATCATTCAGGACCAGTCAGCGTGGAGGACACCCTGCACTTCTCCAAGATGCTGTAACTAGAACAAGCACAACCACAGCCCGTCCCTGGCTCTGTCCTCACTCCCCCAGAAGGGCCATGGGGACAGGCTTGTCCCCAGAGTGACCATCCATCCCTTCACCAGGTGTTTTGTGCTCATCTTCCCTGCTCAGATCCCTTTTCCTGCCCACAGGGCTGGGCTAAAACAGCTGATTTGGAATTACTGCTTAGCAGCATTTGTTATCCCTGACAGGTTCACTCCGGCTGCCAAAGGGAACCAGAATGAAACAAGCCTCTCCCATTTTAAGTACAGTTTCATTTATTGCTGCCTTCTCTGGATGCAGACATTTCAAGCTCACCTGGTGCTGCTTCTCTTTGCCCTCCATCACTGTCCAAAGGCCTTTTGTGGGAGTATCCCTCTACCAGGGCATCTACCAGTGTCATCCCCTGGGATGGCACAGACTTCCAAAGGGATGCAGCTTGTGAATGAGCTGGAAGATCATCTACAGGGCAATGGCAGTAGGGATGTGTCACCTGCACCACGATAGGGAGGAAAAGTCTCTCGAGATGTGTCAGCAGCCCTGTGAAACCCTTCCCCTCTTTCGGGTCTCGGAGCGGGCAAAGTCCTTTGGAGTCATCAGGAATGGGGTTCAGTTCACAAGTGAAACCCCCACCACCTGTCAGGACTCAGCTACCTACATATCAGCACCCATTTCCACTTGGGGCATCCTTGGGTATCCCACCTGACTCCCTGGAAAGGCATGGATCTCCTGTGCCTCCTGTGCCACACCTGCCAACCCTTGCTGGTGTCCTGGGCCTGGCACAGCACCTCTCAAAAGGCATGAAGTGTCTGCACTGAATTTAGCCAGAGGTGTGCAAGGACCTGTTCTGTCCACAGAGGTTTAATAAAGGGTCCCTGGAGAGCAATTCACCTCCTCAGAAAGTGCCTGCATGAGGTCAGATGAGTTTCCTCCAGACATTATTGCCTATATGGGCAAGACACCCGGTGTGGCTGCCAAAACGTGGATAACTAATGTTACCTGAGACCTGCTGCAGTGTCTGGGACATCCCCTTTGCCTGGGACATCCTCGTGGGGATATTGCACAGGTTCTTCAGATGGAGACACGGCCACTGAACCAGCAGAGGGAAGGAGGGAGGGAGGAAGAGAACAGGGAGGAAGGGAAGGATGTGCCGGGCAGGAGACCCTGGGTGTCTAAAACAGCACTGAAAACCTGTATTTAGGCAATTGAATCATTGCCTAAGTCCACAGGTGTGTCCATCCCATAGTGAGCACACAAAAAACAGGACAGTGAGAAGCTTGGGCTGTGTTAGCTTTGGCCCAAGAGGACCCTGGGATGCAGGATGCCAATTCAGCAGGTCCCTAAAAACACCAGCTCCCCTCCCAAAACAAGGAGCTTCACCCACGAAGGAAAGGAACCATGATGGCTCTGTTCTCCAGCAGCTGCAGCAAACAAAAGCTGTGTCAGAGCCCATTCCAGCAAGGAGGCACAGAGGAACAAATTGCCCAAGAAAATGCAAAGAATTTCCTGGCATGGCCAGCCCTCCTAGCGTGATCCATGCTCACGAGCTAGAAATTCAAATCCTTGCGTTGTTAGCTAAAATGGGATTTAAAATCACATATAAGCACCAGTGCTGTGGGGTGGTGATGCCTGGCACAGGCAGGGATCAAATATAAATGCACTTTAGAGGGCAGGAGGAGTTTTCTGATGGAATTTCCCTGGGATGAGCCAAGGCAGTTGAGAAGGGAAGATACTTGGAGGTTGTTTTGTAGTAGAGAACAGAGCAAAAGCCTCTGTGCTGGGAGAAGCACCGTGGTGGGTGATCCCATCTCTCCATGTCAACACACCTCTGGGAACACCCCGGGCTTTCAGGAAGGTAAAAGGAGTGTTGTAACCTCTGTTTCATAACAGAAGGGAAAGCACAGAGACTCCAGGGACAAGCAAGAGCAGGAGCATGGATTGCAGCCTGACACTTTCTCCTTGACCTGGCCATGAGGACAAGCCACATCCCTTGGCTGATACTCCTTGGGCTAAAAATCAAAGCATTCGGGAATGGCTTCTGGAGGTGCATCCTGAAAGCGGCCACAAAACATGGAGATGGGCCAAAGTCTCCTCCTGAGCAGAAAAGAGAATGCAGGCAATGTGTAAAATCACTTTTCTTTTCCTGCCATGGCCCCAGACAACCCAGGCGACACCACTCCATAGCTTCAGTCCTGGGGAGGGCCCGGGCAGCACAACCAGGGCATGGAGGTGAGCTGAAATCCTCACGTGGTTTTGGAGCACATCAACACAGGGGCTGCTGAGCCTAATTTTAGGGCTTTCTCCACTGGATCAGTCAATGAAATACTCAGCAGCCCAGTGAGGCAGCAATAAGGCTGAAAGGAAACTGAGGCACAGCCAAGATGTGCATCCCAAGGAGAGGATCCCAGCGCCACGCCTTCCCCCAAGCTTCCTGGCAGATGAAGCAGGCAGTTTCCAAACCAACAGCTGAGCTCTGGAGCTGTTTTGGCCAATCCCCCAGCCCGTGTCAGGTGGCTCAGGTGAAAGGTTTCGGTGCTGGCCCTGCTCTTGCTGCAACTGGACGAGGATGAACAGCTTGGCTTGGCCTTGTGAAGTGAGCCAAAGCCGACACAGAAATGACAGGAGGATGCCAAGCAGCCCCCAGGATGTCCTGTCCTCCACTTCTCCCCATTTTCCACAGCAAAAAAAAAAAAAAAAAGGGATAAGAGGGTTGGGACATGCCCTGACTGCCCTGCTCTGGAAAATGCTTTGCTCCACTGCTGTTGTTTCCTGCCCACCTACAGCCAGTGGCCTCAGTGTTTGTGCTCTTGGCACAGCCCGTGAACCCAGAGCTAAGGGAACATTCAGAGGGCTCCAATGAGTAGCAGCCCTGTGTTTGGGCTGAATAGCAAAAGGAGCTTGTGTGGGTTTCCCTTTCAAAGCCAGCTGAGAAAAGGTTTTGTTGCAAATCCCGGGCCAGAAGTGCCGGAGAGCCTTGAATTCTGATCTCTGTGCTTGCTTGTGCCTATTTAATTTCATGATTTACTCTTTAGCTGCTCCAAGGGCTGAAGTAGCTCAGAGCTCTTGCAGAGAGGGCTCCTGCTTGTCCTGGCCAGGCAAGGCTGGGGTGTGACCTTCAGCTCAGAGACCCAAGGAGCCCCCTTAAAGACCCAGACACCTTCCCATGCAGAATATCATTGCTGTGGGAATAGCCAGTGATGCAACCTCTGTCCTGGCCCAGACCTTGGCAGGGTGCTAAGAAGGTGCTCTTTCCCTCCAGGGTTTTTTCCAGCCCAAACACAGCGAGAGAAAGAGAGGCAGAGAGTGGATGAAGCTGAAGCCACAGGGGACTTTCCCCTTGTTCAAGACCTCTGCCCTCTGACCATCACGTCATCCCTCAGCTTCTGTGTCCTCTTCAGTTCCCCCAAGCATCCCAGCAGCCGTGATGGGAAAGATACACTCCCTCCCAGCTGGCCCTGACCTTAATCTGACACCTCATCAGCCCATCCTTGGACCTGGCTGCGGTTTCCCACAGATCAGGGATCTCCAGGCTTGATGGTTGTGTCTCGCTCTGCCCTGGGAGAAAGAAGACACGTTGCCTGGAAAAACTCTGATGCCTTCAAAATTCACCTCCTTGGTGCACCAGCACCATGGGAAGCCAGGGATGCAGTGGCCTGGTGCTGGCTCTGCCAGACACCCCTTGGTGTCTTCTCACACCACTCAGTGGCACAAGGCACACAGGAAAGAGGGACAACCCCAGGTGTTCCTCCCCTCAGCCAGAAGCCAACTGGGAGAGCACCTTTATTGCCACCAGTAAAGTTCACGAGGTGCTTTGGAACACAGATACCAAGTAATTCCAGGTAAGCAGCAAAGCAGGGAGCCCCAGGAAGGTTTTGGGTGACACTGATCGATGGTCTCATCTTGTTACTGAAGGAGGAGAAGCATAAAGGAAGGAGAGGGGTGGAGTGGAAGAGGATAAGGATAAATATTACTTTATGGGTACTAATATTTAGCAGCCAGAACCTCAGTCCTTGGATAGTCTTTGAATTTAGATATGAAGTCCTTGAAAGGGCTTGGAGGGATTTTTGTGCCTCATATTCTCATATGTGCCAATTAATTAGATGAGCCAGCCTGAGGTGGAGCAGGATAACCCAAACCAGTGGGCATGAAGGAAAATAATTATTCATTAATAATTCAGAAGGAACACAGAAGCCCCAATTAAGGTCAAACCTCACAGAAGGAAAGGTGGATCTAAGGGTTTTATTTTCATTTTTTTACCGAATTTGAGGTTTGAGTTCAACTTTGGAGCTGCAAAGATGTGAGTTGTGGCTGCTGGGCATCCCCCCCTAACTGCCATGTGTTGCATGTGCTGCATCCAAGGGCTGTGTTTATTATCTGTCAGCCACTGTCACTGCACACACAGTGCATCAGATGTCTCCAGGGACATTATTCTTCCTGGAAATCCAACCTCAGCCAGGCCAGGCTCCAGGAGGGAACATCCTCTGCAGTCACCCGGGGGTGACATCAGGATAACCCTGCTCTGCCCAGGGAGTGCCCCCTGCTCTGCACGAGGGAATGACCTCGCTGTGCTCCTGGCCCTGGAAGCGTCCTTGGAGAGGGCTCCGTGACCCACAGCACAGCACTGACACGTGCTCCCTGCAGAGCCTCACATCACTCATCCTGCTGAGCTGTGCACCCCCAGGAAAGACATGGAGCAGGATGTTCCTGCCCTGGCAGCGAGAGGGGACCTTTTCTGTCCATAGAGCACTTGGCATTTCATCCCCTTCCAAGCCTTGTTCGAGGTGGCCCTTCAGCCCTCACCTGTAAGCCCAGGGGTCCCCCAGGTCACTTCTCTGCAGCACAGGCAGCCCCTTCCCTCACTACCTCTTGCAGACCATTCAGGATTTCTCCAGCTGGAGACACTGGAGTATTTCCCACCCACCAGAAAAGCTCTTCACCCCTTCTCCAGTCTGGCATTACCTTGAGGGGCTGAGGGGTGTCTCTGGCTCTCCCAGCTCTCTCTGGAGCTCACATACCCCCCCCAGTGAAGCCCAGATGCTTCAGAAAGCTTGGATGAAGGGATGAGGGCCACCAGGCTCCCAGCCCATGCCTTCCCTCCTGGTGCAGGGCACCTCTCCTCATGATGCTGAGCATGCGCTTTTCCAGGGAAGAGAGAACTTGGCATCTCCATGGAAGGCCCAGCAACCTGCTGGATGAAGCCCAGAGCAGGGAAGCTTTCACAGTGCCTCAGGAATGTCCCTTCCCATCCATCCTAAAGTCTCCCTTTGCGATGATAACCGGAGTCAGATGCCAAAAGAGAAATCCTGACACCGAGGGGAGGATGGATCCTCCTGCCTCCCTCCCCCTCCACGCAGCCCCCACCAGGCAACATCTCCAGCCTCCTACTCACTGCCTTAAAAAATGAGGAGAAAGGGGGGGGGGAGGGAAGCAAATCTCCACCCCAGGCTCGTGTATTTTCACCCATCAGAAAGCAATTTTCCATGATTACAGAGCTTGCTATTCTGGGCTGCAATTGCGAGTTTATTAGTTAAGAGCACACCAGTAACTCTGGATTGTGCCTGCATTAGGAGAAGCACTCAAACCTCATCATCCTCTGAATGAGACACTTAAGAAAACATCCACAACAGTTACAGCCCTGTGGATGGATCCCTGCCTGTGGCATGACTTCATGTGCCTATAGTGGGAATAAGGAGAGGAGAGGGGGAAGAGGGTGATACAGCTCCCAGTAAATCACACCCATCCTCATGGATATTGATCTGCTCCCGAGATTTAAAGCCCAAGAAGGGAATCAAGTTTAAGCAGATGAAAAGTCCCCTCTGAAAGTGCAGAAATTGCAAAAGATGTGCAGGAAATGCAGAGCAGCCAGGAGCTCGTCAGAGATCTCCATCAGCCTTCACAGCCAAGCAGATTCCAACCTGGGAACCTCTTTGTCAAACCACAGGGAAGTGGGGCAGCTGGGGGACATCGTGGGACAGGGTGTGACACCCCCTCAGGGGATGTGACCAAGGGGATGCCCTTCACACATGACCTTGCTGCCCAAGTGGGAGCTCCAGAGACCCCTGAGCATCTCCAGCATCATCCCAAGGGCCCAATGAGAGATGGAGTGGTTCTCATTTCACAGAAACAAGGAATTAGGACAAGCAAAGGAAAGGCAAGGACAGATTTTAACCCAAACCCTAAAGTTCCCGAATTGCCATCCATTCGAAGGACCTAAACCTTAATGGACTATCAATGTATTAAAAATTTACCAAGATCCCTCAGATTTATAAGCAGAACCAGGGGACTGATTTCTTTTTCCCCTTGAGCCACAATCATCTTTCTAAATTGTGGAGCCAACCTTCCACTCTGTAACTTAAAATAAGTGATTATTTTAAAAAGAAACTAAAAAAAAAAAAACCAGAATAAAAATAAATTGAAAGCAAACTTCAGTGACGTGAAACTCAGATTTTTGCCAACATCTGCTTCCTGGAGAGGAGATAATCTTGAGAGGATTTTGCTTGCAAAAGAAAGAGGCATCTTTAGCTTGAATGCTTTTTTTTCAAATGGAGCAGAAAAAAAAGCTCAGTCTAGGGGACTTCAGGCAACCCCCTCCTGCAGCAGAGACAAAAATCCCACTTTCTGGGAAGCCCAGAGAGTTTGGAGTGGGTGGGATTTATCCCTGACACCGGCAGTGTCGCTCCAGGGTTTGCCCTTCAGAGGGACCCACGCGGGACGGGGTTTATTTACCCAGCACAGGCTGTGCTGACGCACTTCTTGTACTCGTGGAGCTCGGCCCGGCAGCTGCTGCCTCCCAGCAGCTCCCAGCTCGGACCCTGCAACCCCTCCTCCTCCTCCTCCCGGGCTTGTTGGAGAGGACAGAAGGTCGTTTTTCCCGGTCACCACGCGGGATCCAGCCCAGTGACAGCAGCAGGGCGCAACATTTCCAGGCCACCTCCTGCCCAGCGCCTGAAGTGCTCTCGGTGAAACAAGAACACCTTTTAAGCATCAGTTTTCCCCCATCCACCGGCCGAGCAGCTCCCTCTGCTGCTGCTGCTGCTTCCAACCTCATCCGGGCTGCGCTTTCAGAGGCAGGAGCCGCGAGGAGCAGAGGATGAATTTCGGGAGGCGGCTGGCCGGCAGAGCACGGTCTCTGGGGTGGAGGGGGCAGCTGACTCCCTGGTGACACAAAAAAATGTTCGATGACAGCTTAAATATCCGCAGATGCTCCCTGTCCTGCAGGAGACCCACCATGGCTGGAGGCCAGCACATCCTAGGACACCTCCAACAGCCTAGGGCTGCTGGACTGGACTGAGCCCTGCTATCCACGTGAACCTGCTCCACACAACTTCAAGGTTCTTGGTTTATTTCCCATTCTTTGTGTGTGTTTTTTTAAATATTAAACAACAACAACAAAAAAAAAAGACAACTCAGGGTTGCCCAAGACCAAACAAATCCCTTCACTGCATCACTGAGTGCAGGAAGGTCCTCTGGCATCTCCCTCCCTGCCTCCGTGTTTACAACCCTCGGTGGGACCACTCCCAGATCAGATGAGCAGAAATTTTGGGCAGGGAGGTATCACAAAAGCCTTTCCCTGTTTCATTTTGAAGGTGTTTGTCTAACCACTGCAAGCTCTGCCTCCAGTCTCAATTGGAGTGCAAATCTTGATGGTTTCTCTTGCATTGGCCCAGGTTGCCCAGAGAAGCTGTGGCTGCCCCTGGATCCCTGGAAGTGTCCAAGGCCAGGTTGGACAGGGCTTGGAGCAACCTGGGATAGTGGAAGGTGTCCCTGCCCATGGCAGGGGGTTGGAATGAGATGATCTATGATTCCCAAGGCATTTTACCAGCCCAGCATTTGCATCTCTGGCCCTCGGAGCTGGCAAAGATGGGGATCAGCAGCAGAAAGTTGAGAAAAATTATCTACTGGCTTGGTGAACAACCCATGGCAGGAGAAGCTACCGCTGCTACAATAATGACAAACCTACAGCCACCACCTGTCCCCAGAAGACCCAAGAGACCCCCAACGTTCTTGGCAGTGTGTGACCCAGCAGGAGACAGCCCGTCCTGGGCTGAGGATTGGAGAGGTGACAGCCCCCATCTCCAGACATGGGGAAACTGAGGCACACAGTGGCTGGGACAGGCACGTGATTTCACAGAAAGTCAGTGGTGAGCTGGAAATTTGTCTCCCAGGCTCTGCTGTGAGGATGAAGCTGCCACAGAGGGGTGGCTGGTGCTGTATGTGTTTAGTGAGGTGATGCCAGGAGGCTCCAGCTGTGGTGGGAACAGACCAGAGGGAAGGCAGGGGGACACGCAAGCTGCCACCCAGTCACCTCTTAATTCTTCTGCAGGGACTGGAAGCAATGACAGCAGCTTCCTGACAGCCCTGCTGATGGGGTGGAGGTCCAAGGGAGGTGTCATCCACCAGCTGGTTCCACAGAGGAACCACCAGTTTGGTCACCCAACAGCTGCTGGACGTTCCCATCTCCAAGTCATCTCCCACCCGTGACCAGGTTGGACTGATAACCTCGGGCTGTTTGAAGCAGTGCCCCAGGGGTGAACAGCAGCAGGGTTTATCTCAGAAGGTTTATTTTGACAAGGGTGTCCACCCTGAAAAGAAAACAGCCAGCATCCTGTTTTAGAGCCAGACTGTGCAGCTCTGGGTGGGAGCGGGACAGCAAAGCCCTTGCTTAGGGGCATTAAAGGAGAGTTTTACTCAACATGACCTTGGATCCATCACCCCAAGACTCCACATAGCCCTCAACATCTTTTTCCAGCATCTTCTCCTCCCTGCAGCCTGTAACCACTAAAGAACAGGGAGCAGGTAGGACTTGCCCCCCCAAAAAGGTGGAATGGTTGATCTGGACACACGGGAGCTGCTCAGACCAGAGGTCCCAGCTCAGAGAAGGGCCCAGCTCAATTGCTGCAGAGCTGGCACAGGGATGTGCTCCCACAGCTTCTGACCCATGAAGTGTCCCATCAGTGCACCTGGGAGGTGCCACCACCCCCAGCCATCTCCAGGGTGTTCAGTTTGTCTCCTCCAGGCCGAGGATTCCCAGCCTGGGGGGCACAGGGCTGTGTTTGGGCTGCATTTAAGGGCACTTCTATTGGGGTGGGAGGAGATGGGTAGAGACAAGGCAGCAGAAGCTGTGCAGCATCCCTGGATGCAGAGGGAAGCCCTGCAGGAAAGCAGCCCACAGGGAAGGAAGGAGGACACAGCCCCTTGGCAGAGCAACATCCCCCTGCTTGCTTTCCCTCTCAGCAAGTCCAGCAGACATATTCCTCTGTTGGAATGGACATCTGCTGTGCAGCTCAAAGAGCAGTGGGAACCTCAGCCCCTGCCTGCCCAGGTCTGCCAGACCTGGCCCTTATCCACACAAGGACAAGCAGGAGGATTCATAAGGAAAATCCAAGTGACTCCACCACCTGCAAACTGCTGAAATTTTGGCTTGTAGGGATGACCTTCCAGCTCAACCATGACCTGTTCCCACCAGGACACCAGACGGGAGGGAATCTGCAGAAGAGAGAGGAGGAGAAGAAGGGCCAGAAGAGTGGGGAATGGGATGCAGTGACCAGATGGCTATTTCCAAGAGTTTGCCCAGCCCTGATCCTGCCTGCATCTCCTCTCTTATCCCAGATGGAAAACCACTCAGAGCAGTGACAGTGGCACAGAGACTGGTTTCAGGGGG